>JASVER010000188.1:598830-688534 GCA_030449065.1 Oceanodroma leucorhoa
TGAAATAGAAAAGATCAGAAAAATGACAATGCAAATGATCATAAAGGAACCAGAAAGGCCCTCCCTATGAGTGGAGAGAGTCGGGGCCAGTGAGGAAACATGACGGATGCGTGTAGAAGAGAGGTGTCTCGTGATCAGCTGGTTGTTTTCATTCACCTTTTCTCACAAGACAGGGAAAAACTCAGAACGCTACRGGCCAGCTCCTCAAAAAGGGCCTTACAGATGGTGTTGGACTTAGTAAAAAACGACTGGTGGAATTCACTTTTCTGGTGGAGTGAGGGAGAGGGCTTATCACAGAGACAGACCAAGCACCTAGGCACGAGGAGAAGCATCTCGAGTCACRTGAGGAGAATTACGTTACTGAAGACCAAACTTTCCGCTTCCACGTATAAATTGCTCAGAAATTGGCACTGATGGGGTTGAGGCTGAAACAACCGCCCGTATTCAAGGAGCTCTATGGCTGTCTGTACCCTTCGTTTGAGAGCACCCAGTATTAGCCACCAGTAACCGAAGCAGCAGCTTCTTCTGCCGCGGCAATTCCCGCCCGTCAGAAACACCTGCAGCAAGGACCGTCCAACTCGTTGACCTGCCGGACCGGGACTCATGCTGTACAGTGGGTGTATTTGAGAAAAAAAATAAAATGCAAGTGATTCATTTGTTGTTTTTCCCCAGGCTTCATGCTCTGCTTATATACATAAAAGACAATAAACATTCAGGACATTTCCAATGGTTATGAAGGTACCGTACCTGTGATGGTGGTAGGGATGGTGGTGGTAGTGGTGGTGGTTGTTGTGGGAGGAGGGATAGTTGTGGGGGGATCTGGATAAAATATAAAAAGGAAAATAATAAAAAAGCAAATTAAGAAAAAACAAGCAGAACACAACAGCGATCAACCGTGACCGGAGAGAAACAAGGACGCTAAGAAGCAGCGCGGCCGCCGGATGCCTTCCCTCCCCCAAAGCCAGGCGGTGAGGGCCCAGCTGGCTTCGGGGGCCGCGGGCCAGATCCTCCGCAGCCGGACACGGCTTCCCGCTCCACCCGCCTCGCGGGAGCTGGCGCCGGCTTACTCCGGCTAGAGAATCTGGCCCCGGAACTCCCCCCCTCTTTGCCTTCCACAACGCTAAAAAAAAATAATAAAAAAAATAAATAAAACCCAGCATAAATTAGTCAATGAGAGAGAGAGATGGAATGGGAGAGGCATAAGAAAAATAAACTGCACGCTTTCCACAACAAAAAGAACAGTTTACGTGTACAAAGAGAAACACAGCGGTGCTTTGTTGGTTTTCTAGACACACATTTGAAAATCCAGGTGGGAGGTTTGTGTGAGGGGCCCTGCTGCGCTTAACAGGCTAAATATCAACAGCACGCAAATACATCTCGCTTTCTCCCCAGGGCCATTAACTTCGCTATTCTTCCTCTACGAATACACGTCAGCAGGATGTTAAAATCTACTTCAAAGATAGTAATAAATACAAAGAAATGAGAACATCATCACTAAATATCCATTTCAAGGTATGAAGAATTTCACCAAGATCTTTTAATGAAAAAAGTCAGTATTTTTCTGACAATTTCAGCTGAAGGCTCTTGGTTTTGCTACTAGTGCATCGTCCATGAGAAGCAGGGACAGGGGGACGTTTCTGACTGAYAACCGTCCCTCAGACGTGCTTGACCTGTTGAGACTCCAACACTGCCGCTCTTCACACTGTTGATGTTACGTACAGGGGCACGTCCCCATGAAAATCATTGGGCAGGAGAAGGTAGATATGAGAAGATGTAAAAGAAAAAATATGTATCAATGCCCAGATGATCAAACTGAATGCGCTAAGTAGTTGGAAAGACTTTGAACTACAGATTCATCCAGCAATAATAGAGCATGAAACATTTCATGGGCTTTTGATTTCAGGTTTCCTCTATCGCATGTCAACTTCTCATCACTAACACATCTGCTACCCTTTTATCTCCAAGCGAGCTCTCTCAGATTCCCTAATTAATACATCTGAACTTTAATCATATGCAGCACCTTTATTATATTCCAGTCCTGAAAATTAAGAAACATTACCTGGGAGTTYGCTTCGCTGGGCAGCGTTTCTTTACGGCTGTATTAGAAGCGGTTACTGTCCTCCCCCTACCCCCGAAGCACCCCGGTCCCTAGGCCTACGACAGGGAACCCCCCCCTTGCTCGGGAACACGTACGTCTCCCTACGGGCAGGGGAGACCGAAGCAGCTGAAGCGCAGCAGAACCAGGGGACGACAGTCCCTTGTGCCCGGGACCAGCCAAGGCCGACAGACCCCGCTCGTCTCACAAACTGCACGGGGACGATGCCGTGCAGCAGAGCCTTCCTCCATAAAAGCAAAAAAAAAAAAAAAAAAATTTGTGCTAATTGCGCTAGAAGTTTCTAGCAAATGCGTCTGCCCACTTCCACAGGGAGGAAAAGCGTGAAACAAACTTTAAAAATAAATGTGTTTTCGGTGTGTGTCCATGTGATCAGACGTCCTTACCCCACGTGCGCAGCAGAGGAAGGTGCCGAGCAGGGCTCAGCAGCAGTTACTGTGCAAACCCTGGCTGCTGGGAACCATTYGCACGGGAAACCCTCGGCCTGCAGATGCTCCCCTCGGCACGGAGCCGACGCCGGCCCTGCCGCTCCTGGCGTGGGCCGACCACGGCTCTGGCTACTCCGCTACCACCCTGCGGGTTGGGGGGGGGGGGGCGTTTCCGTAATTCCCCCCATTCCCAAGTGAGGGTGATGTGGGGGAGCTCCGCACGGGCAAGGGGTGGGAGCCAGCCCCCCCGCGGGCACGAGGCACGTCCTCCCACCAGCCTCCCCGCTACGCCCAGAGGCGTTCCGGCAAGGAGGCAGGTTCCAGCGCCGGTGCAGGTCCAGCGGGGAAAGGGGCCAAGGGCTGGAGACGTGAGCGCTTTCCGCTGCCGAACGGGGCGAGACCAGCGGGCCCGACGCGAGCGGCGGAAGCTTCCCTCGGCGACAGCCCGAGTTACGTCCTCTACCAGAGGGCTTCGGGTGACGGCCACAGCCCAACCGCTTCCTCCGACCGACGCCTCGGGATTTCTCCCTTTTAAATTCAGGGTTAAAAGGATTCTTTATGCTGCCCAGAGCGCCGGATCCTAGCGGGACACTCCCAGACGTGCAGAAATTGGACACGGTGGGATGGAAACCCGTTATTTGATCGTGAGCTCCTGAGAGACCACGAAATGCCCTTCCCTACGTGGCCAAAATGGATGCTTGAACTAGAGTTCACAGGTTTACATCCCTTGGGAACCTCCATCTCCTTTAAAATAATACGGTCTCGGGTCTCCTCCTGTGGACTTAACCCTGAGGGGGAGCGGCACTGATGAAGTGCTGCGTGGTCTAGTTCTCGCCCACATCCAAAATGCAGAAGAATTAACAGGTGCGAGAATTACCGTCAGCTGTAAATCCCAGGTCACTAACATTGGTGAGGCTTGATCTAGCACTCACTTGGGCCAACACAGGTACATAAGACTATGCAAGGAACGAAATCACCTCGTCGACAACTGCTTTACAGCAGTAGCTTTCCACAGTTTCAATCTCACGGGGAACTGCCTGTGTCCTATTTCAACTTCTTTATTCTCCACAACATTAGTTGTYTCTTTAAACACCGGGGTAAACAAGGTATTTTTTTTATGCCATGAGCATACAAATTATTCCCATCCTAAAAGCGTATCTGACTTCATTTTGTAAACTGAAGCCTTTGGGAGCGACGGGCACTAGAAAACTACCCGTATGATGCGGTAGATGAGTTCAATTTCAGCTCAAAGCTGTAGCTTGGTATTACCTTCAATCTTTGGGCAGGTTTCTAAGACTGGGCTTAAAATGGCTCACGTGCAAGTGGCATTTGGATAGGCAATGTCTATTTATCTGGATCAGAGCACGTACAAGAGAATTTGGCTTGCAGAGCTTCAAGCGGCTGTTGCATGGAACGAACTTCAAACCAAAGCAAGTTACTGTCCCATCCGAGTAACAGGCAATACCCACCACGAGCTTAGCCCAGCCACACAATAACCGCTCGTAACAGAGAAAGTTTAAATATGCAGCCCGAGGGAATTGCTCGTAATTAAACTGGGGGATCACTCTTCAAGTGCCTACTCAATCTTTATTATATGCAGCGCCTCCTGACCAGGTTTAAAGCGATGGCAAAACAATGCAGAGGAGCGGAGAATTAAAGCAGTTACTTAATAGCACTTTAAAAAGATGCTGAGACATGTTTTAGTGTCCGCTCAGCAGCCAGGGATAGGCTAAAGACAYCTCAATCCTCCAGTTTATTTACTGGTTTGTAATTACCTGGGGATGCGGGCCGATTCTTCGGTGATTTAACTTGCTAATGAAAGGCCTGGACCCCCCCACCCCCCACCCCAACCACTGCTGAAGACACTGGAGAGGGTATTACAAAAAGGAAAAGGAATTACCGGAGAAGTCCTAGGAGAACTGTCAGGCCAGAGAACTTCACGGTTCTCCCYGGGCGCCTGCTCTGGCTTCTCCTGGGGCTTCGCCTGCCCGCAGCGGAGTGCCGSGGCGAGCCCCCGGCACGGCTGCGGAGGAAGGAGTCCACCGGACCCCGGCACGGGCTCTGCGCCCGATGCACAACAC
Source organism: Oceanodroma leucorhoa (assembly GCA_030449065.1). Classification (NCBI taxonomy): domain Eukaryota; kingdom Metazoa; phylum Chordata; class Aves; order Procellariiformes; genus Oceanodroma; species Oceanodroma leucorhoa. The sequence continues at coordinate 603,453 of JASVER010000188.1, forward strand.
CGAGACTTACAGAAGCAAAATAAACCGTTTTCCAGCCCCTACCCCAGCCCGGTATAACGTAGACGTGTCGGGAGCTATCTGTAAATCTCGCATTAAGCAAAATGTTAACGTCTGTCAAAGCTTTCAGAGCGCGGTATGTTGCAATTATGTGTAAATGAGTCTAGAAGAACGGTGGTTTTTCTCACGTACCGTATACAAACAGCATGTAATCCGCATGTGATTTCCCCACCGCGTTTGAAGCCTCACAGCGGTATGTACCATTATCTGTTTTGTTTAGGTTACTAATGAGAAGGTTTGAACCAGACACTACAACGTGTTGAGGCATCTCATCATCTACTCTTAACCACCTCATGTCCGTAGGCCTACAGAGGAGGGAGAAAAAGAAACAATCACATTACTATTTTCCTATGGTAAAGATGGCATCTTCAATAGTTCATCCACAGACAGAAAGCCCAAACCAAGAAAAACTGTAAAGAAATAACACATACTTTTTTGCACTACTCAAGCCCAGATGCTGTCGGGCTTCCTCAATTTAAATTTATTTTAACCCAACAGGAAACTGTATCCAGACCTTAAATTTTCTGAAAACACTAATGCAAGCAGGAAGAAAGTTCATTAGTGGTTAATCATGCGCTTATTCAGTGAACCTGCAATCTTTGAGTCTACGGACTACATCTGCATCCACAGGGTGCTCTGAGTGCAGATCTGGACAGCGTGTGGCAGAACCAGGACATTTTCGTCAAGCCTGAGCCCTTCCGCAAAGCGATGCGGCGGACCCCTTTACCCCAGCGGTGGCCGTGCCGCTCGCCGAGCACATTTCGGCTGCTGGAAGAGAGGGACGCCCTTCTCCTCTCCCCCAGTCCCGCCTGGCCCACCGGCAGCCTCTCCCCTGCAGCCCTTCGCTAACGGAACCAAGCGCGTAGCGCGCTTGCGTCTTTTAGGGAATGAAATTGTCTTGTTAGAGCGAGTAAAGAAAGCGAGTGCTGCGGGGCTTGGGCGGGGGTCGTTCTTTTTTAAAGTTGTTATTAGTATAGTCTTAAGCAGCAGTAAGGACAGATCAGCTACGCCTGAGACCGCCYTCCCCGGCAAGAAAAATAGAGCATCTCTCAGGGCGACTCAACAGCGAGCCTCGAAGGGGGAGGTTCATGCAGTAGGACGTTCTCCAGCCTGTCTCCTTCCCAGGTTTGCGAGTCGGCCCGTGCTGGCAGCTCGTGCTGCTGGAGGCACCTCGTAGCTCGGGCCCTTCCTCGCGTCCACACGGTGGGCTGCGGCCACAGTGCAGAAGCGCCCCAGGCTTCAACATCCCAGCCACGCTACTGGGAYGGATGCAACGCCGAGCAAAAGCAGCCGGTTATCGGCTGCCTGCTACAAAGCTGGCACCTGGTTTCGGACGAGGGCTCGGCGCTCTCCCCCTCGCTTCCGAGCCGCCAGCACGCGAGCCGCTGCTCGGGCAGCAGAAGCTCTTGAGAGAGCAGAAATGCAGCTGAACCTCATCAGGGGCAGAAAGGGTTTTGATGCTCCYGGCTGGGGTGTGCAAGAGGCTGTCGGTGACTCTGGGGTCCCAAGGCCTCAGGTGCTGCGGGCACGACGCAGCAGCCGGCTCCTCCGAGACGCGTCTCAGCCGGGACGTCCTACAAGTGACCGCTGCACTATCCTCCCACTCCTGCCATAGTCTGGGCGGGGGGTTCTGTCCAATCTAACTAATACCTGTGTTAATACCAAAACTGAAATTTCTACTCTCTGGTCTTTTGTTTTCCTCGGAGCTTCCCTCTCCCAATGTTTATGTTGCCAAATTTTGCAGAGAAATTATTTTGTTTAACTGGRGAAACATCCCTCTTCATCTTAAACCTCTGTAAAGGATTTTGCTAAATCCGTTTGTCTTAAAAACACAGAGGTAAACACAGCCCATTATTTTACTGTATATATTTTCTTACGCTTTGAGAGACACAGGTGAAGTGACCCACATAAGCGAATTCCTAGCACATTACTAGCACCGCCGTAACGTGAAGTGGCATGCTGCCGGGGAGATGTGTCTGTCTTATTTAACGTGTGTATGCCTCATTCATAGCCTGGAAGGAAAAAAAGTGAAGCAGCCTATTCATGAAATTCCCAGGTGATAGCAAATGGGAGGAACGGCAGTTACCCATGAGAGGAGGAATGCGAAGGGGCTTTGACAGACTCTGAGCAGGGAATAGATATTAAAATGGAACTCAGCAGGGGACGTGCCGGTCTCTAACGTACGGGGAAGGAATCAGGCTCGTGCCGAACAGCAGAAACCGGGAAGCAGGAATCAACAAAATAATCTGGGCGAGGAGGAACGCGCCGGTGGCGGACGGCAGCGCCCCAAGCCGCCTCCTCCCCGCCTGCCCGCGGCAGCCCCACGGCCAGAGCAGATGGCGGCTTCCCGTCCGACTACACCTGCGGTAACTCCTCAGCTCTGGGCACGCTACCAAGGAGACGCTGGCAGATTTCAGGGATGTTTGCAGGAATCTTATGAACATGACGAAAATAAAAAAGGATAGTAAATACTTGACAGCCACAAATCCAAGTGGAAGAGGAAGTATTTAAAAAAAAAAAAAAAAAAAGTCGACAAAACTTAAATTAGAACAACAATGAAAGTGTGGAATAAAATCTACCCTCCCTTGCCAGGATTTTCCTGATGCATAAATTTCTTCAACTACGTAAGAAAGCCTCAAGGGCATGGCAAGAAGGGGAGAAAGAATAAAACCTGCATTTCGTAAAAACCACACAGGGCACCGAAAGGGAGGAAAATCGTCACATAGTCAATACAAGCAGAAAGACAGACTGCCTTACCTTAGGGATCCATCCCACTTTTACAAGCGCCCAGCTCTTTGGCGTCAGCCTTACTGCTGCGTACCGGCGCCTCGGCGGGGCTCAGTAYGCGGGCCCCCGGCCCCGCTTTGGCAGGGGAATTGCCCCCCAAGCCATTCCCGGGGGAAGAGGCGTACAGCTGCGGGGCCTCTCCCTTCTGCGCCCGAGGGCTTGCTGCCGGCGACCGGGGGGGCTCTCCGAGGAGCCCGCCCAGCGCAACGCCCGCGGCCATCAGCTACGTCGGAATAAGAGCGAACCAAAACAGACTTCGTAACTGTGCAGCAGACGCCCAGGCGCAGAAAGCAGCATCTCCCTCCTCCAGGCCGTTACGTCGTCCTCGCAGCGGAGAATGGCGTACACAGAGGCCGAGCAGCGCCCGCCCCGCCCGCAGCACGGCCCCGCCACCGCCGGACGCCCCGCTCCGTCCTCGGGAAGAGCCCGACTTACTGTGGTTTTCCAAAAGCTGCGCACGTCAGCTCGAGCGGCTCCCCTTCTCTCGTGAGGCCTTGCGCCGGGTAATTCTGAGAAACCCGCACTTGAGGCTTATCTGCAGGACAAAGACATCGGTCGGTAAGTCGTCGCGCCGAACCCGCGCCGGCYGCGCGCGCCCAGAGCGAGAAGAGGCCGGTGCCGCCGGTGCCGGTGCCGCCGCTCCCGTGGCGCGCGGCGGAGGGGCCGGCGAGCCCGGCACGTGCTGCCAGCCGGGGGGAGGTGGTGCCGGCAGCCCCCCACGCCCCCGGGAGACGCATTCGGCTGCCCTGCAGCTTATCCCCGAGCTCGCTCATGCTAAAAGGAACTCATTTGCCTTCGCGCCGAGGTGAAACCAGAGAGATTTGTGGTGCTCGGAACTGATAGGTTTTATCGCSTATCATGTATTACTGTACGACAACACTTGGCGCCCACGCATATTAACACGGTGGGCTTTACCAAAGATGCTTGTTAGAAACACAAAAAGAAGTCACAGCCACCGCTGCTTTTGTTTAAACAACAGGAGATTTTATTTCGTCCAAACGAAGCTCTTCTAAATCCTAAAATAAACAGAGAKAATTAAAGCATTTATAGTTAGGGAGCCAGCTCAAAAACACTTTAGCAGGACCCTGCAGGAAAAAAAAGCGCCAAACCACAAAMCTAGCGTCCACAATTAAAAAATTCATTGCCTCCTACAACTGAAACACAGATTAAAAACGCAATCTAAGCTGTAGCTAAAATGTTATCAGTGCAAGAAATCAATTCAATGCTACAAATGCCATTAAGCCATATATATTTTTCAGGAATTTACTCAACTGTAAGGAACAAAGGAAGGCAGAAGATCAGGGTGCGTAAAGGTTGAAACCATTTAAATGTTTCTATTTCCTTTGAGAGTAACTGCTACCAAAAATATTGGCTTGCTGCATTTTATTAACTGTGTTTAACTCATTAACATGCTTCCTATGGAATAATAGAGATTAGGAAAAAAAAAGTCCGTGTCAGGATTTAACCAATTTAAAGTCTCATAATTTTCAGTAATGGAATAAGCTACRCGAGCAAATCCTCTCCGGAGATGACTATACCACAAACATTTTATAAACTAATCCCCATTACAGATGCTTCTCGCAGCTACGAAACTCGGGCGTCTCTGCAGGCTGGAAGCCGCGGGGATGGCGACGCTTCGGGGGTGTCGCGCGCCCGAGGCGCAGAGTCCCARTTCCACTGGAAACGGGGGCGCCTTCGGCGCGCCCAAAAACACGCTCCACGCTTCGGACACGCAAAACAAAGGCGGGGAAGCCGCCGGCACGTTCCAGGCGCGAGCTGAGGATAAAAAAGCCCTTCGTAGGAGAGTGGAAGAGCCTCCAAGCRCGCCCTCGAGCCGAACCCCGGAGCGGGGACCTGCCCCGGCGTAGCCGGGCGCTCCCATGGCCGCGAGGTGCCGGCAGGGCCGCGGCGGTCCAGGTCTCGGAGGCACCGGCCAGCCCTGGAGGGACGCAGCACGAGCAGSMGCCRGAGGAGCGSWGGAAAGCCCAACGCGGTGCTGAAAYGCTGGATGAGCTCGGTCTGCGACGCTGGGGTCGGCACCATGAGCACTTACACAATGCACGGACACGGGAAGACGAGTTAAACCAAGTATTAGGCAGCAAGTAAATCACAAGCAGCATCTTAAGCGCCGTGCTCACGCTCAGCACTCTCATTCACAATTCCCACCCCCCGGCCATCTGCTCGCTATTTATTATTTGCTTTGCGGCTGTACCTAAGAGCCCATGCCAGGAACATGGATGCTGTTCTACTCTGTGCTGTAGAAAAGAGTAGAAAACCTTTTCAGCCCAATTTGCACGGGAACACAAAACGACAGCACCCTGTGCTGAGAAAGCTCTGCRCAACACCTTCTGCAGCTTGCCTCTCCTGTTGCTCCCATCCCGTTTTCATTAGATCAATTTTAGTATTTCTAATGAGCTGTTTACCAGCCAACAATTACTTATGGAAATGAAGAGGAAGACGCTGAAAGCGTGCTGTACCGAGAATGAGCCGCACGCTACGCGCGCTCTCCCGGAACCGCAGGAGGTGAGCCCTTCCTTCCACTTCAGCGGGCCAGCCCCGTAGTCTCCATTAAGCAAAYGAGAGCAGCAAAGCCAGCCCGTACCATTTCGATCCGGACACCGCCGGGATGTCACCTGCAACATAAATCTGGGCTTTATTAGTGCACGTGCAGGCACTCGTGAAGCCGAGAGCGTTCCCAAGAGAGCCACAGCGAAGGTCTCTCCTGAGCAGGACTCGCCAGCACACCAGTAATTACAGCGGGCGCTTATGAAAATGCTTCACCAGCCCGAAGGATGCAGGAGGATGGCTGGGCACTCCGGAGAACCGACACTTCAGTTAGGCTCACGGTACACAACAACAATTTCACTTGCTTTGGCCAAGAATTTGGGGCGCTGGTGGTGTCTTTTTATCTTTTTTTTAAGAACACGCATTTGAATAATCTTTAGTTCTACCGCTAAGCAGCCCAGCTCAGACAAAGTCAGTATCTATTTTCTTCAGATTATCGAGTCTGTTGGCAAAGCTTTGCAAAATGCCGAGCACCRTGGGATCCCGCGCTCAGTTCCTACACGGGATTGTGACATTTAGTAGCCTGTGCTGGTAAAGTTGTGACGGTTTTCAGTGCCGGGACTAGCAGTTTGCCACCTATCAGCCGCTTTATTAAAAAGGCCACCAACATCTGTGGCTGTACAGCCTGGGGCAGCGACTATCTCGGGTGGTGACCCGGGGCGTAAGGCAAGCAGCAGCAGAGTTTTTACCACCAAGTGCATTCCGGCAGTCCAAAATCCTCGACTTGGAACTTCATAATATCATACCGCTGGATTACTACATAAAAATAAACGCTCGCATCTATGCATCTAAGCCACTACATACTCCACTGGCGGCCAATTAGATCTAACGACCCAAAGCTATTTCCTAGCATGCCTATTTCTAGCAGCTTAAAAAAACAGCCTAGTAATTTAATAAGGCACCTTTATTAAGCTAAATTCATTCAAAAAGCTAAGAGTGATATACAAGGTTAAATACCAGCAGTCTAAAGGTTACGCTGCAGCAGCAACCAATTTGAAAAACTTATTACAAACCCATTCTGCGTTTGATGAGATTTCTTTTACAACAGGCGCGCTGTGTGCCGGCGAGCGCRGGAGCCGCAGCCTTCCCGGAGGGGACAGCTCGCCCCGCTCCTCGCCCCGCCCCTCGGTTATGGCGCGGGCCAGCCTGACCCCGCAAAAATGCTCCCCCCGGCCCCGGCTCCCCACCAAACCACCTGTATTTTAATTTCTCAAGCGACGGAGGTGCTGAAGGCTCCTCCAGCCGCCAGGCCGTGCCGAAGCAGCCGGCGGGCGCTCGATGCTCGGAGGGAGCCCAGCCGACAGCGCGGGGGAGCACGCCTCCCCTCCGGGTTTCGCCGGCCACCCCAGGCTGCACCCACCGACCTTGCGTCGTTTTAAAGCTCCATGCTTTGGAAATTACCAAACCACTTAAGTTTTTCTGCGTTCGTCTGAATTCTTCCTCTTATTAGCTGCTCGCCTGGTTTTTGCGCCATCAGCAAAGATTAACAACGCTGACTTTTTCAGAACTTCAAACGCTCCGTGGGAGCACTGAATGGCATCGGGCCAAGCACCCAGGCCGGTGCATTCACTCYAGCAACACCATCCTTTGCTGATTACTCCCTAATGACTATCCTCCGAGATCTGCCAGTTAGCRATTTCTTAATCCATTTAAATGTGCGCTCCATCGATAACGCTTAGATCTCATTAATCAGCCAAGATATCAACGTTATACCAAGTTCGGCGCCTTACAAAAGCCTAAGCCTATTATTTCCACCCATTTCCTTTCATCAGGCCAAGCTGCCATCTTCAAAGGCAGGCAAGCTCAAAGCCCGTCACCAGAAGGATTTGGCAAGCCTGACCTCCTCGCGCGCCCGGGGTACCGGGACGCTCCGGCCGGGTCAGCCGCTGCTGCACACCCCCGTCCCGCCCCGCCGCKCCCCAGCGGGGCTGCACCCAAACCCCAGCCGAGKSGAAACTCCCAGGCTCCCCCCGAGTGCCTCTTTCCAAAGGGCTGCCAAAACCCTTGGAGCTCCCGGAGGCGTGCAGCACGCGCTGCGGAGGTGCCAGCGGGACGCGTTTCTCCGACCACCCGCCCGGTGGCTAAATTCGCAGACGCTGCAGCCAGCACGGATGCTCCCACACAGCAGGCAGGGCTGTCACCTGGGAGTACGACCACGTACTTCAATAAAAGGCTGGCTTCCTTGGGAAAGGCAAGGCGGCACGTGGAAGGAGGTTACGTTCTCGCCCTCGTGCCTCTGCCCTGAAATACAATCAGAATACGCGTAACGARGAAACTATGTGCAATAGATTTAACTCTGGTTGTATCCGGCCATTTCAGTGTGCACAAGAGCTACTAGAAGCTGCTATAGAAAACCTGCATTGCGCTCGACATACGTGTTCTTTGGGGCCATGCCAATCATACCAGAGCCGACTCATCACACCGCACCAGCTCCTGGTCCTCCCGCAATCTCCGTGCAAGCGATACGGCCCCTACAATGCAGCAATCTGTCCACTCTAAGCACAAAACCTGCACCAAAACGGTCATTAGTGACACAGGAAAAACGGTTTGGGAAACGCTACTTCTTTTCCGAAGCCCAGGTGACTCCCACCTCTCACCAACCACCAACGGCAACAAACCAGCCRACCTTTCACGGTCAACACGCTCCCAGCCGAGGCTGGGAGACAGCCGCAAGCCTTCTTCCCACGAATGAGGAAGACAAGCTCCTGAAAGCAGGCGGGGGCTGACAGAGCCGGAACGGGCACCCTCCGGCAACGCTGAAGTTCTCCTCGACGGTTAATGGCTTACAGCCCCTCCACGGAGCGGACACGCAGCAAGAGGGGCTTCCAGGACCTCGGGACGTCGTCAGCACAGGATTCCTCTCCCTCTGCTCCAAATTACAGCTAAACGTGTACATTCAGCAAATTGCACAGGCCTATAGATGGCCGGTTTCTCCACGGCAGACGCGAGCAGGCAAAGGCGTGCTCCGGCAGCGGCTCCGGGACGGGGGCACTGCAGCACGCGGCTCGGCGTCTTCTGCAACGCCGGACTGCGTGCCAACAGGGAAAACTGCAAAGTGGATTCTTTCAATGATTCAGCTGAAAATTCTCCTGCCTGCACTGTGGAATCAGGCACCGAAGCCAAGTTTCGAAATCCATTTTATGATTACTGACGTGCACCTCCTGGCAAAACTGATGACAGATGGCACCCCCAGGAGAAGGATGCCGCAGGTCAGGCAGAGGTTCTGCCCACTTTAGGTAATTCCAGCTTCAAAATCACCCAGCTAATACTTTATCCATCTTTCTTCAGACGGGCACTATTTTATCCGGCTCCTCATCTCCGCTTTGTTCTGCGGCCCAAACTAACTACTCCAAAAAGCTGGTTTCTGGCAGTTCCTGCGCCTTACCGCCCTGGCACGCGAGGGGTAGGGCAGGAGGAGTATCTTCTTCCGTACTGAAAGAAGTCGGCGAAGTTACCGTTTATACACAGGTGTAAATACAACCGCCACCTAAATCAAGCGGGTTGGCCCATTAGGAAACGAAGCCTGCGTCAGAGGCAGCCCAGCCCCGGCAACCCCCTACCTTCTCYGCGCCTTTTACAAGGACAAGAGGCTGCGCTACTGACTCTCAGCCCAAGTACAGAAACCTACTAAATAAATAAATCCCGTGTTTAAAATGAGGAATAAGCGCGTATGCCTGGCAGTTCACAGCTTGTCTGGAAGAGCCTTTCGACCCCAAACACGACTTTGCAAAATTCRCCCTCGACTAGAAGAACTGAAACTCTCAGCTTGTGGCAGGAAAAGGAACGCCAAAGCCCGACGGGCACGCCAGGTGTGAACGCTTCCCTTCGAAATGGTTAAGCGCATGCTGCTGCTTAATGCCTGCGAAAGGCAGAGTCCAGGCCACACTGTATGCTCCGCGCTCCCAACAACATCCCTCCGAGAAAACCTTATTAATGAGCTTGCAAACGAGCACCCAACTGGGAAATGGCACAAACAAGAGTGGCTAATGCCCCAGAAAATCAAATAACTGAACACTTGGCTGATTGTGGTGCTTTTCATATTTATTAAAAGAAGAAAAAAACGCTTTAAATCAAAGTTTCTGGAGGGGTCAACACCTCGCTGAACAAAACAACTCATTTAGTCGTTTTTAGAAATCTCCAGATGATAAATTACATTGATGTTAATCACTTCACTGCATACTATGCAATTAATATTTGTCTTCGATAGAAATGTAAGGATTACTGGAGATGCGACAGCATACATATATGGCTGATTTTTAACATAATTGGGCCCAAAAAATTCTCCCATCCTAACAGCAGAGGCCGAAACAGATTCCATCGGTGCCTATTTTAGAAGTACACGTGTAGATATTATAGAAATGAATGTGCAATTAATTATAACTTCAGAAAAGCAAAAAAAAAAAATACCCAGAGAAAATGCCAGCTCAAGACTTCGACACTGTCACTTCCAGTATCACGTAATGAGATAAGGAAAAGTACCACAAAGGCTGAACTTAAATGTCTCTGAGAATGTCTGGTTCCATTCAATTCCTTAATGACCCTTTAATGCATTTTGTTGCTTCATTTCCTTTCTAAAATTACACTCAACGCACTGCTCCTCCATCCCTCGCTGACGGACCTGAATCAGAAAGAGAAAGCGACCTCGGGCAGAGCGAGGGGATATTTTCAAGCCGACACCACGGCACCTTCGGTGGCCGCCCACCGCACCGGGCCACACGTTCACTGCCGCGGCCATTCGTCAAGCGCAGGAGTGTTATCGTTACCGCCAGTACACGGCACCGTTCCTCACACTCTGTTTGCTTTTGGGAAGCATAACCAGGAGCGTTTCATATATATTACAGATGGCTTGTTTGCAGGGATTTCTTCCTAATAACACACCCTACATTCAGGTGGAAGCATTTATCTGAAAACTTCACAAGGGGCCGGGCTGTGCCACATTACGCATGCGACAAAGAGCTTACTCTGTGAGTAGGACAGGCTAATACTCAGCACGAATCAGCCTTACTCGCGGTTTTGCTGCCCGCAGCAAAAGAGTCTTTCCCCTCAGCACATGCGCCGTGAACCCGCTATTTATTTTTAAGGTTTGGCTTGGGGCACAGTAACAAGCGGTGGGTACGGACCGCGACAGCCCCTCAGATACCGCAGCCTGCCTGTTCTCCTGCCGTAGCAGAAGCCCCTCCGCGCCTAAGAGGAGGAGCAAGAGACCCCGGCCTCCCCCTCCGTCGGAGACGTGGCGGTCGCAGCACCCGAGAAGCTGCTCGGACGGAGCCGGGCGAGCCTCCGCCTTCTCGCACCTCGGCTGAGGCGGCGGAGGGCTCGGCGCCGCGCGTGCACGGGGTACGCCGGCGCGGCGAGGGCAACGGCTGCGACGAACCCCTGCGAAGGGTCTGAAACCGCTCCGCCTGTCCCCCTCCAAGGGCACGGTCCGCTTCCCTCCTCCTGGCTTCGGAGATGGGCAACAACCCCAGCCGGCCAGCAGCCATTCAGCCATRTCTGCCTGAAGTTATGGAGAAACTCAAGCAACCCAAACCCCCGACGCCTGCAATTTGCTCGTTCAACACAGAAGAAAATGTTCAAATGAAAACAGAGCAAAGTAGGTCACTTGCCAGATTTAAATTTCTGCACCCAGCTTTCTTTTTTTAGCGGAGACCATTTCAATAAAATAAATACACATTTTAGGCAACACCTCCAAGCAAGCCGAAGTACAAATGCTCCAGATTGTCAGTGACACGCAAGGTCCTCATTTACCAAAAGACATTTGACATACCTGGCCTTAAGAAAATCACCTTAAAAAGAGAAAAGCTAAACATTTTGAAGGGAGACCGAAGGAACCCTGGGGGAAGAAACGCCTCCCTCCTCCTCTCCGCCACCAGCCACCCCAAACCTGCACCCCGCCAGCACCCCAGCTCTCCCGGGGAGGGTTACAAGCGCCACCACCGCAGCCCCTAAGCACCACGCGGGGAACAACAGCGGCATATTCTTCTCGGAAAATGGCTGGACCACGCGGGAGAGCAACCTCGGAAAAAGCCTGTTTTCGTTTCAAGATCGCCCGCCTCCGAAGGGCATGAACTGCAGGCGGCTCGGGCTCTGTTCCCTTCTGAAGAGCTTCCTGCGACGACAAGAGTCCCACCTCTCCCTTCCCCGCCTTCTGAATTATTCCGACCCCACTCGTTTTCTTCTTTAAAAAAAAAACAACCAACCCACAACTTTTGAGTTGCATCTYACAAAAAAATCTCTCCATACTCTGGAATTGTCAGACAAAAAATTCCTCATTATCTGAGAAGGCTCCATCCATCATCCTTCTGTCCTTCCCCAACGCATTTCATGCTTGAGTTGGATACGCTCAGTGCAGAGAAATACAACGTCTGCTAAGAAAAATATTTTCCTGTGCCCTGCTGATGTTCCAAAGAGGYGGATCCGCTGCGCCCTTGGTGGGARCAGGCAGGACTCACGGGGAGARAACGTAAGAGCAGACACKTGAGCATGCAACGCAGCTAACTGATCCGGAGCGACGTCTCTCCGGCTGCGAGGAAAGCAGCAACCACACGCACAGGACAAGCAGCGAGCGCTTTGGAGGCCGGGCCGTCGGCGTGCCCGCGAGGTAACAACGCGCTCCGTGGAAGCGCACAAACAGCCGTCGGCAGGAGCCCTTCGCTCTGACCGCAAACCCCCTATCTACAAAGCAACTGAGAAAGCATCAGTTAGGTCTCATTGGAGGAGCCTAAGCTCCCCAAGAGGCCAAGCCCGTGTCCACGGTTGCTCTGATCGAGATGCCAGTCCGTGAAGACAAGAGGATCTTCCTCYGGCTCATGCTCCCCCATCGGCCAACAAGTCATCAGCCTGAGGCAGGAAAAGCTCAGGGATAAAAGTTTGCTCTGTAACGGCCTTTCCTACCCTACATTCAGGTCCAACAGCAGGTATTAAATGCAAACGTCTGGATGGACTCCAGCACACAAAGTCCCGAAGCTGCTAATCGCTGGGAGCCGCAAGGTTGTGACGCATGACATGTTCTTCTGCTGGTACTCTTCTCTCGAGCCATCTGCTGCTGCCCACCGAAGGAACGGACTGGACTAACGTGGGTCAAGTCCCCATATAGAAACATAATGACTTTTAGCAAGCGCAGAGTTTAATTCAGACCAGAACATAAACCCAAACTGGTCCGAAGGCCCGTTTCCCACTCATCCCCCTTCCCTTCCGAGGAGGCWCTGCGCTAGCTCCACTCCAACGAAAGCCCCAGAATGACCCAGGGGGACACTAAAATCAGTGCTACGGGCAGAAACCCGTGCAACGGATGCAACGGGAGCCTCCAGCGCCTTAGCTGAAGATCGCATGCGTCCCGTAGGACATCCAAATAACTGCAGTTTACCTGTGCTTTGCCTTCATCGCATGGGGAACCCTGGAAAGGCTGCAAACAAAAGTAGTCAAGAAGGGGTTTATTGGAGGAAGAATGGAAAAAATGTTGTTAAATTTTTTGCAGAAAGAGTGGCCCTCTCCTATCCCACCAAAYGATCAGGATTTCAGAGGAATTTCTGGAAGGAAGCCTAACGGTAATCTGATGCCCTTTCAACCAAGGGGAAGACACCCGGCAAGATTTCAATACCTCCGCATAATAGGGGAGATGGGATTTTTTTTTCCCCGTTAAGTATTTGATCAAGCCTCACAAAGGTGCTAATGTATTATTAAAGCTAATGAAGCTCTACAAGAAATGTTAATGGACATTAAGTTTGCATAAATGAATTACACATTAGCACAGTCGCAAGAAATCTAGTATCTGCCAATTTAGGTAGTATCTGATCATTTCTGTTTTCCTCATTACAGGAACATTGCTTCCCGCTAGTTTCAGAGATATGAGAATTGTAACCAAGATGTTCATAATGAAACTACATAATGAAGCAGATGAAATAAATTAATACAAAACTTCTTCTTCCCCTTTTAACGTAATGTCACAGCTGAAGTGCACCTACAAAAATAAGCCCTTTGAATCACCCCAGCACCCCGGGTTTCTGGGGCACGCCAGCCTTGCTGTGAGGACCGTCTGACTTTGCCGGTGGAGCCATTTTCTGGGTAGAGGCGTGCGTATGCAGCAGCTCCGTTACCTCCACCAGCTGCAAGCCAGGCACGGCTGCATTTGGGACCACTGGCGTTTTCAGGTAGCTGCCCATAAACCCTGTTAACGTCACATACAGCAGAGCGGTTCCGAGGTGAAGTGAAATGCATTATTAACACTGAACATGTTAGGAGCATTATAGAGAACAGGCTGGCCTTAATCAGCGGTGTTACTACAGGTTCCACGTAATTCGTGTTACTCTGATTTAGAAAACCAGTTGGTGCTGTACGGTCACAATGCCGAATACTGAGTTTATCTAGCACACTACCAAGTTTTCGCCCGTAAACTCGCAATGGTGGCCAGTCGCTTTGATGTGGTAGTAAAGAAGCACTTCTCAAGGAGATAAGTAGGTTGCTAAAAGAAAAACACTCAGATTTAATCTGTTCTGACAATTACAAAGCCCAGCCAGGAACCTCTGACAGTGCAAATTCTATGTATGGAATGTTATTCCTTAAGAGAAGAAAAGTATGTGTTTATTGTGTCGCAGAAGGGCTGGTAAAAGCCATGCCTGAACCCGTGAAGTAGTACCCAACATTTTGACTTCAATTTTTAAACAACAGGATATAAACCCCAGCTACGCTGCGATTTTACCACGTAGCGAACGGTTCCTGAACTGTTAAGTGAGCAATTTTACACGTTAAGAGAATTAAAAGTTCTGCTACTCACACATGACTTCTAGGTAACGCTGCGTCTGCAAGTCTTTGACAGCAGGGTGGTCCACCAGGCAGATGACAGGGACGCCATCGTCCTCCCGTCCCACCTTCAGCACCAGCTGGCTGGTCACCGTGTACATGTCGGACCACTGCTCCACTTCCGACTTGCCTGCCGGGGGGACAGGGAGAGCAGAGGGCCGTCAGGGAGGGAGCACCRAGGGCGCCCAGCTCCCCTCCCTCCTGCCCCTGCCCAGCGACACCCCCCTTCCGACACCCCCCCCCCCCGCAGCTTTAGGGGAGGGGGGCGCGGGTGCAGGAGGTAACACACCCCTCCGTGAGGTTCTTGCCAGTTAAAAGTCCACCCTACCTTACCGCCATGATTAACAACCCCCTCACACCGTCCCCGAATCCCCAAACTCCGAAATCAATCAGCTACGCAAATCCCCCCCCACTCTTGGATCAACAATTAGCTCGAAAAGCGATTAAACAGATTAACTTAATTAAAAGTGGTATTGATAGGCTGAAGCATTTCAGCAGCGCTCCGTCTGAAGGAGCGAATGGCAGCGGTGGTGGAGCAAAGCGCGGTTCGGGACCGGGATGCCACAACGCACGGCATGGAAATGAGGAAGGAGGAAAGACAAGACGGGAGAAAAAGGATTTTTCCAAGAACTCAGCAAGCGCTTGCTGACAACGCGCCTCTGCGTTGCTCTCCCATACTCTTATCTGCGGATTTTCATTTAAGAATTCACAGTCAAAACGTTAAAGTAACTTTTGTAGCAGAGGTCTTTCAAACACAAAATATTTCTGTGTAATATATTCAAGCGAAACAGAGGACAGATGCAGAAAGTGACACCCCCTGATATGTAGAGGAGAGGCTTTCTGATCCAAAGCCACACTTGCCTGCTACTCACAACCCACAACCAAGTATTTGTTCCCTACTTCCGTTGAAAAAAGGTACCCAAAGCATCAGCAGGGTGAGCTGGTACTGCAAGAAGCTAGTAGGCAGCTCAGTGGTCTTCACAGAAAAAGGAAGGCTGGGATTCAATTGCCAACACAAGAAAACTCAATCAAGCAGCCGGACAGGTCAAACACTACTGCAGTGCTGCCCGCCGGAATGGGGCAGGAAACCAGGGAGGGATGACTGGAAGATCTGCGCGCCACGTGGATGGCAGCCGGYGCTGGGAATCAGTGGGGCAGGTTTGCATTCCGCCTTTATCAGCACACTCTCAGCGTGTGTCCTTCGCGGACGCTCGTAGGTGTTGGACTTAAAGAGAGGATTGTATCTTGCCCTTGTCGGGGGGTGGATTTGAAGTAATGAGCCTGGACTTCTGTCGAGAGCCCTTCAGCGCCTCAGACTGGGTAAAGCACAAAGGTGTTGTCAACCAAGCTCACATCTACATGCAGACTTAAACTAACAGCACGTCACATGCAATCAGAGTCAGTGACTTGAATGTGCAAACACCGGGAGCAACCGGGCTTCAGGGAGCAGGAGAAACCCGTCTTGTATGAATATTCAACCGAACACAGAGAAAACGCTCTATAAACAASAGAGCTAGACCTGATGGCGAATTGAAAATATTTACAGCCCAAACCRCAGATGAGCCTACTCGTACCAAAAACAGGGCAGAAAGCCACATAAACCACCGCGGAAATAAATTCAACGCACAGCTCTGGGGCTCCTCAAGGTCACCTGCACTTACAGAACGACTCCAGAACCCTGTACTCGAGTCTGGCAGGTAGGCAGAGGAGAAAATGGAGTTCAGCCCTTCTGTGTTAGAGAATAATCTGTCTGCCCACATACTCCTTTGTTCCTGAGCCGGCGTTTAAAGCAGCCTGCACTACTTCACCCCCCGCCCCCAAACTGGCAACAGAGACCAAATACCCAGCATTGCACAAACCATTTCAGCTATCCGAAAAAAGCAAGTGACTGAGAGGATACATCTACCGGTTAGCTCCTTGTTTCCTTTGAACCATCTGATGGTGGTGGCTGGTCTGCTGGCCATGGCAGTGCAGTTCAGCTCAATCTCTTCTCCCTCAACGGCGACTTCTTTCTGGATATCAATCACCAAATTGCGTGGCGGGACTACGGCGAAAAAAACAACACGACACATTCTTGATGAAAAAAAATCGTTTTTTGACCACTAACACAAGACAAAACCTTCAGGAAAACCCGTAAAATCTACTAAAGGAAACTAGCCATCAGCATTTATTTGATCTTTCAATCGATCAAATCCTTTGATAGGCAGTTTCACAGTAATCAGAGTAAGCACTTTCACTCTCCACCTCATAATCATCGTAGTTTTGCAAATTATTACTTATCAAATTTGTAACTTTCTGTTCTCTCTCCCAGGCAGGCATCGTTCCAGGGAAGAGCTTTAGTCTTCTGCGCCGTTGGGTTGTGTATGTTGCTATTTAAAAATACAGCTTGACTCCACGCACATTTCTTGACTTCTTCTGACAAGGAGAGGCAACACAAAAGCTGACATTTGGAAGTGCATTACTTACTGTGCCTCCAACCTCGCAAGGCAATTTCTCTCTCCCGCTGTTCAGCTCCTCGCCCCAGCCGTAAGGAGGGAGGCAGGCCAGCAAACATCAAGCTCATTTAAGACGCTCAAGAAGGCACCGAGCACAAGCCCAGGGTAGAATGCCATCACCTTTGAACACCACCGTGTCCCCCCGCCATAAAGCAAACACACCACCACCCCAGAGAGGAGAGAGCCAGCTCTGCATCCAGTGACGGGCACYTGCGTCATATGGCAGCTCCTCTGGGATGGCAATTTGCCGTTCTCCCCAGACACGGACCTTSTTACAAAACACAAAGCCAGAAGACTGTACTCAATGAAAAATAATCCAGTAATATTCACAAACAGGCCAGAACTTCAGGGGGATAACCACCACTCAGCACAACGCAGAGGTGTGAGGAACGGGCTTAAAAATTACGACACAGAAGCAAGGAATCTCTCCCCCGTGAAAGCACCGGTAGCTAGTCAGGCAAATACCAGGAAAAAATAAACATCAAGAGTTTGTGCAGCACAGAGCTGCAGCTGCAGAAACAACCCCGAACTTCCAAAGGAAACTCAGCTTTGCTCTGGTGAATATGATTAAGCAACTGCATAGTTCAAATGTGACTAACATGTTTGTGAGCTAATGAAGAACAAATATGTATAAATACCATCCAGATGATCAAATGGACTAATTAGTCACTTGTGGCTTTTCTCTAAAAAGAACAGAACGGGCTACATATTTGAGATTTTCACATGTTCCAATTAAGCATGAATAAATCTACATATCGTGTCACAAAAGACATTAAAGCGCACGGGAGGGYGGGGGGAACCATGCTGCTAAAGCAGGAAAAAGCAAGTGCGAAGCCCTCTCTGAACACTGACTACGAAGAATCATAGAATTATTAAGGTTGGAAAGGACCTCTAAGATCATCAAGTCCAACCGTTGACCCAACACCACCATGCCCACCAAACCATGTCCCAAAGCTCCACATTTACACGTCTTTTAAATACCTCCAGGGATGGTGACTCCACCACTTCCCTGGGCAGCCTGTTCCAATGCTTGACAACCCTTTTGGTGAAGAAATTTTTCCTAATRTCCAATCTAAACCTCMCCTGGYRCAACTTGAGGCCATTTCCTCTCGTCCTATCATTTGTTACTTGGGAGAAGAGACCGACCCCCACCTCGCTACAGCCTCCTTTCAGGTAGCTGTAGAGAGCRATAAGGTCTCCCCTCAGCCTCCTCTTCTCCAGGCTGAACCCCCCCAGCTCCCTCAGCCGCTCCTCATCAGACCTGTGCTCCAGACCCTTCACCAGCCTCGTCGCCCTTCTCTGGACACACTCCAGCACCTCAATGTCCTTCTTGTRGTGAGGGGCCCAAAACTGAACGCAGTATTCGAGGTGCGGCCTCACCAGTGCCCAGTACAGGGGCACGATCCCCCCCGGCTCCTGCTGGCCACACTATTCCTGACACAGGCCAGGATGCCGTTGGCCTTCTTGGCCACCTGGGCACGCTGCAAGACAGGGAAGATGCGTTATCCTCGGTGTCACGGTACCCCATCTCCCCGTACAAATGCTAGCTAAGATAAACAGTCCCCTCCTTAGTCTTCGAATAATAAACACCCATCTTCACCACCTGCCCCGTGAACCAAGGCTTGGGCTGGGTACGCGATGAAGGCGGAGGGAAAACTCCCGCCGCTTTATGGATGGGGGGAAAGGCAGGCACACGCTGGCCATGCCGCAAATCCTTCTCAAAAAGAACTGAAGTACGAGGCAGGAAAACAGACTTTCCCCTGAATTCTGAAGCACGATTGACATTTAAAAAACAAACAAACAAAAAACTGCGTTTTGTCTCCCACTTGAAAGATACGCAGTGCTGGCTTATAAGTGAATAAAGTAAGCACTTTTATTTCAAACACCTTCTTAGCATTGATAGCAGCAAAATGAAATCCAGCAAAGTGTTTTTGCGCGTGTGATTAGAGAGAAGAGCTGGAAGACTGCTTCCTATTCCTATGAATACCGGAAAGTGCACTAAAACTTTGAAGATGCTGATAAACGTAATAGCTATAGTAGAACTGCTTATAAACATTATTTAAACAACGTATAAAAAGCTAAGAACCAAATCTCATTAAGTAAAAGAAGGAAGATTTAAACTAATCAGCGAGTGAGATCTCACATTAAGTCACCCTCTGTGATTCAGGTTCTCCTATTAATAGAGTCCTAAAAGCCGCTGCTAATCTGCAGAAACAGCTCTGATAGCACGCGCYGCTATTCTTGGTAACGGCAGCGGTCTTGCCGCTGCCCACCACCGCAGTCCTGCGAAGCAGGAGGGAGCGGAGGGACGGGCAGGATTAACTTCAGCTCTGCAGATAGCCACTCCCAAGCAAACGAGCCAACTCACAATGTCAAACGARAGGCCTTACCTTCTTTTACATGTGAAACGCTTTTTTGCTGAAACTAATAGGAAGCTATCGCTTTCCAGTAGTTGAACTCAAGATTTCACTGAATATATAAGTCAACTGACAAACATGCAAAAACGTACGCATCTTCACAACGGCAAGAGGTTCACCCGCAATGCTGTGAGTAATATTTGCCCTTAAGGAATATCATGGGTGGGCAAAGATGCTGTCATTCATCATTAAAATGCAATCTCTCAGATCCCCCAGTTTTGGAAGAAAAGATTTGCTATGTGATCAGAGTAGTCTGATTATTGGAAACACAACATTCATAAACTGAACAGTTCTACCACGCTACGAAGCACTCACGTGAATTTATTTTCCCTCTGCATATCAGATAATTACTGACAGACATTTTCTACAGCTTTTACTTTCTGGCTGACTTCCTTCTCACTCCACCGAACGAGACGCAACCGCTGCAACTTATCTTCCCGTCTTCCTGAGAAACGTGCCCTCTCCCGCCCTGAAGCAAACAGACAGGAGACGGAGAAGGGCTGCCTGGCACAGCTCATGCCCATCTACCAGGCCTTGGGCTGGACAGACGTTCCTTCCAGGACGTTGGCAGGTCCAGACCTGCCCGAAAAGCCAAACCATTCACTCGGATACTCTTACAGACCAGTGAGAGCACAAACAACTAATCCTTGCAGGCTGCCCGCAAACGACGGTTGGTGTTAAACCCCACCCCACAAAGGGCAGGAAAATCTCGCAGCCTTTCCGAGTGACCTGCCCAAGTAAAAGAGAGGCTTGGAAGTGGACAACACCTCACGCTTACACCTCTGCTTATTCCCTGAAGCCAAAAATTGCCTGCGAACAAAAAGGGGAAGACCCAAGAATGACACTAACTACGACGTCACCTACAAAGAGAGGCTCTGGCTGCAAACAAGAGAGGAAGGTCTATGGCATGCYACCGGCCAACCCGCTCGCTATTTGCTGGCAGCCCTTGGACATCTTGTGCCTGCAGGTTCAAGTCCTAAGCTGCATCGAGCTATCGACGAGCAGAGCCGGTCTCACCCAGCACTCCGATCCTCGCTGTGTTCTATCACTGGAGAGCCGCAGCTCTCTCCGGGCGGCTGGAGCTCTCCGAACGCCGTGGGGAGCCCCATCCGCTGACCCGCGCGACCAGGGATTACCAAGTTCACTGCCAAGCACCTGCCCGCTCCTTACCGAGCACTGTAATCGTGGTATAAATCTCCTGGGGGGGATCAGTGTAGAGCTGGCAGAAGTACCTTCCTTCGTCAGAAATGGAGACGTTTGTCAAGGACACTCGGAGCTCGCTGTTGGAGAAGTTCACCAGCTGGAACCTGCTGTCCTTCAGCGCTGCGGAGCAAGCACACCCTTAGTGACCGYGACGAGAGATGCAGCGTCCCCTCTCTCCACTCAACAACGCCAAAGGTCTACCAAAATGGCAGCAGCACCTAGACAAGCCCCCCACGGTTCCTGACTSCAGCGTCCATCCTGCTGCTTACCTTCACGGCTGCACCCATGAAATATTTCTCTTCTCAGGTCATTACAAAGAATCAGCATAAGGAAACCACCAGGCACAGTACCGAGTCTTTGGGCACCGTTTTACTACCCGATGGCTTAGGGACACGCAGGTAAATTGCTTATTGTGAAAATCCACTTCTACCTGCACCCATTTCTGACCATATGCAGTCAGCGGACTGGGGACAGCGTGAAAGATAAAAGAATTGGGAAAAGTATATAGTTTAAAATTTATTTCCTGACCGGTAACGGCTGTCCAAATGCTTTTAGGAATTTGGAAGCCGAGCATTTGAAATCCCACCGGCCGATCACAAGGGCCTCGAACAGCAGCGCGAGCGGAGGGAGCCAGCCCCCGCGGGGGTACGTGTCAGGCCTCGCAGGGGAACGTGGTTTGCCGCGCGTTTCCACGGCGCGGGGCACGACGTACCGCCGCGTCCCGTCCCCGCGGTGACACTAACGCAGACAGTTCTCAGCGTTTCACTGCAGCCCCCGCGCTCTGTGGCACCGTCACAGCGGGAAGCAAAGCCAGACTCATCCGCTGGACGCGGCAGTGACGGGAGATTTTGTTTTGGTCGTAAAGAAGCATAGATTGTCTTGAAGTTTTCAGCCTTCGAACCAAACAGATTACCTCTGAGAACTGTCTCGGCGTTGCCCTATTCAATTTGTTTGTGTCAGCTAAATATTTGGCACTCAATTGCAATTCGCCCTGAATTACTACAATCAATTCCTACTGCAGAGTAAGACGGTCTGACTTTTAAAGGGGACTATCAAGGTTTCAATTAAGGGGAAAGATTATGATTGCCTGTCTCATCTACCTTCTAAAGAATTGACTAAACTTTAAGTGTCTAGCTTTACATTAAAAGAAGAGATCTCTGCAAACGCTTTCTGCCGAGTGCAAGCCAAGCGCAGGAAAAGTTGTTACCAAACGAGATTGAAACTTACGTCTGAAATCTCTGAAATAAATCGTTTGTCTGTTGGGATTCAGGAGCTGAATCACCGAGTCGTCGCTGTTCTTGACTCGGCAGCTGATGGTGGCGACATCTCCCTCCACCACCGTCACGTCTTCGGTGACCAGGTTCTGACCATCACCTTCAGAAGAGAGCAAAGATGAAACAGCAAACTCAGAAAGGACGCCCGCAAGGTTCACCGGGCAACGAGAAGCCCCCCGCCRCCCCACGCTCAGCGCTCTCCCGACCCGGCCGCTCTGCCAAAACCACCGTGGACTGTTACCTGACCGGCCTCGCTGAGCAAGAACTGGGATGTTCTGCCGGGGGAACCTCGGGCAGGCAACGGAGGAGCATCGGCTGGCGAGTCACTGAGGCCGGGTCCTCCAGCCGGCTGGGGTTACGCGGAAACGGGACCCTCACCCTTTACTCGCGCCCCCCCAGTAACTAATCAAACATACCTTGCACAGCCACGTTTGGTTTTTGCTGGGACCGGTATTAATGTCACTGCCCAGACACCATTACCCGCACGACAAACACTCAAACGGCGACGCCAGGGAATACAAATACGGATCTTCCCCCCACCCCCGCACTGGCCACCACTAAATTAAGAGGAGTAGTTGGACGGGAGCTCTACGACGGGAAGAGAGGAAAAAGGACTACCCTATGGCTGTTCGTACAATGACCGCTGTACGGCCTCATCACGGAGCATGCTTTTTATTGCAAGGAAGCCATCTCACCCCGGCACATTCTCTCCGCTGTATTTTAAAGCATGACCAAAGGCAGAGGACGAGGGAAAGATCTCGCTGGCCACCACSCGCCCCTCCATGCTTTAATATACTCGTACCGGCCGCAGGGGAGCAAGTGCCATGCCACGCGCATGGAAACGGCAGAAATTCGCTTCCTCTCTCAACAGATGAATTTTGTTAAATTACCTTGAAAGAACAATTCGCTGTAAGAAGCATTTATCCTTTGACTTGAGCAGATAGACTTCAGGGAACCGGTTTTTACTCACTCTGTGTAATCAGTAGGCGCTATTAATGTCCAGAGGCAGGAAAAAAAGAATTTGATGCAATTATGCTGTGGGAGCCTTGTAATCATTTACAGGTCATCACCTCGAAAACTCTCCTCCTAATGAATCGAATCATTACATCACATGCACGCTGAGAAATTGGCTTCACGTGTTAAAGAATGCAGAGGACGGGAATTTGAAAAAAGCGCTTTGCGTTTTGATTTTTCCGTAGCTACGGGGAATCTCGTCAAGATTGGAAGGCGAGCCGGAGGGGTGCGGAGCCGAGGCAGGAGCGGGGGACACCACCCATGGGACCCCAGTCAGGGGAACGCCCAGGAGAGCCCCTTTCGGTAACGACCAAGGCCTGCTTCCAAACCGCACAGGCGTTACGGGCCGGCGGGCAAAGGGAAGCGGGAGGAACGTTGACGCTTTGACTGCCGACTTGCCGAAGGACGTGAGGGCAGGTGGGCACCTGGCCAAGGGCTGGGTGGCCAGGAGAAGCCTTCGCACAGAGACCCGTGGGGAGACRGGCCGGCCCCCCAGTTAGCCATGCCAAACGCAGAACCGCAACATTCGGGTGAAGTTTGCAAACGGTAAATCTGGGGACGTTATTTATGCTCTAGTTTTTCTCTCACCTTGCATTGTCTCCATCTTTCTTTCTTTTTGACTTACTTTTACTATTTGACATGCCTTGGAAATAAATGTTTGACAAAAAGTTTGCATCGTTGGAAAGAGAGAGACTGATAAATTGTCAGACACCTTTCCATGCCTGACGGCACCAAGCTGAAGTCTCGGCACATTTTTCTGCCCTCTTGGAATAAATTTCATTTCCCCAGATCGATGAACTTTGAGCAGCAACACGAAAAGTTGTTACCACACAGCATAACACCTGTATCAGAGAAGAGTTCCCCAGGCCCGTCGCAGGAGGTGCAAAGAGCCCGTCACGGACATTTTCCGGCTCCTGCTCCGCTTTCTTTGGGCTGATCCTGCTCAAATCCCTCAGAACTGAAGACAAGCATCCAGCCATCCCGCCACGCGACTGGTGCCCTTAACGTAGTGCTCTTGAACGTTTCCAACCACTGTAATCCACAAGTTTGTCAAGTTTTATAACCTACCGGGGATACAACCGTGTTACTTATCAAAATGAACTTACCGTCTGCGTGGTACAAGACTTCATACCCAGTCCAGGGGGTTGAAAGCTGTTACAGACAATGGCGGGCGGGACAACCCATTAGAAGATGACAACATGTCCTTGTACCCATTACTTTGGACCCAGTGACCGAAGCACTGCCCCGCGTCCCCCGCAGCAGCGGGACTGCAGGCGCGCGTCTCCCCGTCTGCACTCGGGGACAGGTCCCCAACCCACCGCCCACGTACCGACCCCGYGGGCCCCAAGGGCTACCCACAGAGAAGGAAAACCCACGGACGCGTCCCAGCAGCGCGGAACCGATCCCTAACAGCCACAGGCAGGCTCCAGCCTAGACGACGTTCAAGTATCTCAAAAGCAGTACAAGCAAAAATATTAAACGTTACTACCTGCTTCTGGGGAATAATTTTATCAAAGCCATTCAAAACAAGGTTCTTGCACAAGGATCAGCTCGGTATGTTCTCATAAGCACAATATTCACTACAAATCATTAACAAAGCTATTAAGATTCGATTTCCATCTAAGCAATTATTGCTAGCATATTTTTTTACGTTTACTTTAAAAGACTCGATCCTATTTTCAATTCATTAAACTGTTCCTTGCGTTTACTGAATTTTACATCAGCTTAGAAGCCTATTTGAATTAATAAGAATTACAGTAGAAGTAATTTAGAAATAAATTATTTGAAGTTCAAGCCGCTGAAGCTTTTCACGCCGGGGTGCTGCTACATTAAGCGCGCGGACTGACGGCTTTAGAAGTCCGGCACCTCGGCCCAGGCTGGCGTCAGGGTCCCTCTCACGGAGGCGTTTTCTGTCCCCCGGGGCCCGCGACGGGCCGGGCGCAGGTAAGGACGCGCGGAACCCGCGCTCCGAAGCGGCCGGCACCTCCAGCCCGACGGACCCTGCGGACCGATCCCGAGTCAGGGGCACCTCATCCGGGCCCGGGCTGCAAAGCTCCTCTTGCGCCGCTGACCTGAATTCGCTCGCTTACCCGAAAGCACCAGACCGTGCACGGTGCCGCTTTGGGGTATCTGCATTCCTGTCCGCTCCCGCTTACCAGGACAAGGAAGTTATTTCCGTGAACGGCATCAATTACAAATTCTAAATTAAATAAAAATGCAACAGGAAGCGAGAACTCTTTAGACCCACCTTCGTGTCAACATTTCAGGAAGTTTCTTGGTAAATATTTACTGGCAGTGTATAAATATTTTGAGGAGCATTAAAGTAGACACATTTACAGCATTACAACATGTTGTCACAGAACAGCAAAGACTGGGGCGGGGGCGGGAAACAAAGTTTATGGACCCAGCATAGAATCACAGAAGTTGAGAGAACCAAATGAAAGCTACTATTGAAAACCAACTTTAAATCACCTGCCAATTAGCCATACGGGGGGGGGGGCAGGGCACGAGCAGGGCGAATGGGAAAAAAACCCAACGGAACTGGGAGTATTCAAAATAGATTTGAATTAAAAACTAAATTTTCATCTCTTACACGTGAATGGACTATAAAAGCCCTTGTGCATTGTCCTTGTATTAGACAACAGTTATTGGTAAGTCCTGCACAAAGCACAAATCCTCTCCCCGGTGTTCGATGCGTGTAACKGTCAGACCCCAAGACCTGGCCTGGAGTTCTGATCATCTTCATCTCGAGTATAAGGCACGGCTATTGATGGAGGGGAAAAGGAACRTGAAGGAAGCCAGCCTCCGAGGTGGGCTTCAGGGTGAACTGCCGCATATATGCAACCTATGTATACAACATTAATGAGCAAGTATAACACCTGAAACAGGTACCTGCAATGCAAGGGGAAGGAAAAAAAATGCTATGCATGTTKCCTTCATTACCCAAAGCAAGCCCCTGGCCTCATGCACTCAATCTCTGAGCAATGTAAAAAACGGCATCGCATTTTACACGTACTGGAGGGGGGAGCAGGATGGAGGGATGCAACACCTGAGGAACCGCGTTGGCTGGAACCTATACGATTCATTTTTGCACTTGTCCTTCTGCCTCAGACCAYGGCAGTCTTTCCTTTTAAGACTGCAAAGACAGACATAGACAAGTAAATTGTGTTTCAAACAAGCTCCTCTTAGCTGGACACAGCCCAGGGACCTTGGCTTGTATGCAGCGGTCACATTTAAAATCAATTCTTTCTCCACTTGTAGCACACCAGGATAGAGTGAAGCGTCAGGGAGAAGAGAGGGCCAGATTAAAAATACGTGCTGGTGAGCACGATTCTTCACTTTCTAACAAAACACGAGCCACAGGTACTCTATCACGAGCAGCAGCGCTGCTGGTTCAGTATACAGGATACCGGCAGGAAAGAGTAATTTTCATGATACCTGAACTATGTAAGCCCATAAACCTAAACAAAATTCCTCTTAATAAGTTGAGTCAAATGAAACAACCCACACAGATACACAAACTATTTGTTCATGTGCTCRGGGAAAAAATGACACCGTGATCAATCCACGGAATTAATGTAATTTGAATGTCAAAACTCATCTATCAATTTCAGCTTCTTAAAAGGAACATGGTGGTTAAATAACCAGCCAAAGTCGAGATAAACATTAAGCAGCTTTTATAAACACCCAGCAATCCGCCCACTGCAAAAGCTTTGTCTCCTTGTTGGTACTTCCCTGCACTGAGCAGTGCCTATGCTCTCGCCATCCATCATGGAGATAGCATCCCTTTAAAATAAACATCACGAACCGTCTTTTCGGGAAGACTGCAGGAGCCAAAGAGACTTTCTGTCGTGATCAGATACAGGAGCCCTACAGAGCAGGGAGACGGAGGAAATCAAACCGCCGGTTAATTTCTCTGCACATTTGCTTCAAGGAGGGAGAAGAGGATCGACGACGCTGCGCTGGAAGAAGCTGCTGGAGCTCAGTGCATCTGGGCTTGCAGCCTTGAGAGACCGTTTTGAAGTACTACCATCGTCACACTTGAACTTTTGAGAAGAACGGACGATCCACTCTAACTGTGTTGGCAAGAAGAGGCAATTGCTTTTTACAGAGCTAATTTCATGACATCTTTTCACGGGCGAAAGAACGATARTAATTTTAGATCAGGCCGCCTACAAAACAGAGGAGCGCACGACATGGCTTTCAGCACCTGCKAACGCTGCTCCAGCCGGAGAGGTCCTGCACCAGCGATGGAAAGGATCGGGCCTGGTGTTGGAAAGCAATGCTTAAAAACACCCACTGAAACCCACCCTGCATTCCTCAACGTGTATTTGAAGTATACAGAGATAGGGATGTCCTCATCCACTTGCACAGAAAAAGCTTATTGCAAAACTTGAGGGCGAAGGGAAGGCAGGAGAAAAGGCAGCCTGCTGCTGCTTCTGCCCGTGCAGGATCCCTAATGGAAACCCTCCGAGGCCAGGGAGTCTGGAGCCACGCGTGGGCATCTCTGAACAACTCTTCTTTTCAGTTGATCCTCATCCTCCCAGCAACATTTTGGTTTCCACYGAGATTTACAACTAACATTTTGAAACGGCAACTTTCTCTTCTAAGATCTAATTACCAGCTTTGTGACCCCGAGTCAAGTATCTCTGAGATTTTCCTGCATTCAGGTAGCTCTTCTTCCCTCTTCAACACCTTTGGCATGGCCGGCAGCTGACCCAGTGCGGCCAAAACGCAACTCTGCTTCCCAGGGCAAAAAGCTCTTAAAAAACGAGTAATGGTGGCAAACAAACAGAATTCTAGAAAAATCTCATTTTCAAGTTTGTTCTGCTGTGCAGCTCTGTCCCCTTCAATAGGCTGCCGTTAAGTTTTGCCCTATGGAAAGCCCTATTTTCTGAGCCSCGAGAGCGATAGCTACTCTCCAGCAAGGCGTCGCACTGCAGCCCCAGAACCCACCTGAACAGGTCGTGCTGGAACGACACGAAGGGAAGGGGATGTCGCAGCTCAGCTTCTCGCTCTGAAGCTTAGACTACAGCAAATTGATACGGTAACGCTCACCCTGTACCAATATATTTTTACTTTCGAATTGAATGCATGTTATTCTTCCTTTACCGCTACAGCTAAGTTCAAAAGAATTGCCTTGAGAAAGGACACTGCTGACTCTGTTGCTACCAGTTTTGGTATCACCCGATGATGCTGAAAGCATCAGTTTCCGTTTGGGGAAAAAAGGGGGGGGTGGAATTAACGTTCACAGAAACTATTCCCAAAACATCAGTATCACGGACCCGTAAAAAGACAGGTACCGCCCATCACCAATGAAGTGCATTGCAATGAAGGAACTACCCCTTGGTGACGTACGATGTGCCTTCTACTTTCAAAGTTAGGGACCACTTCTGCGCAGAGGTTTATCATTTCTCAGAAGAGGGAACAGAAAAAGAGATGGGAGGCCTCGCCACGTGTCCCCCAAACCATCAAACCCAGGGTGACGAGCTGGTACGTGCTTTTGGACGGCCGGTCACGCAACGCCGTAAGCGGGACTGGCTACCGYGAGGCTTCTGCTCTTCACGGGGCATCTCTGCGAGGGACAAAACCGCTCCTGCCGCCCGGCACCCTCAGCTCCAGCTTCATCTCCTCGCCACACGCTTCACCCAGCCTCCGTCACTGCAGGGACCTCTTCCCCCTCTTTCTCGGCACATATTTTAGCAGGCTCACGCACACGGGGGAACGCTCTCGGCACCTTTCGGCAGCGACGCGCCCGGCCAGGCAGGCGACTCCTTCCCCCAGCTCCCACCGGCTGCAGCTCACGCTCCCCTCCCCGCTTTACYCTCCTCGTTTCAGGGAGAACGTGCAAGATTGTGCTAAAAATTACTTATTGGGGGGGAGCGTGTTTACGTTATGAAACATACGCCTCAGAAAAATATACCGCAAATTCGAGCCAGTTGTGCACAGCTATTACATTTGTGGAGAAAAAACCGCTATAGCCACCTTTACAGCTCTTCTTGCTTGAAGAGCACGAATAAAAGACGACAATAGCTCCGAACTGACACCAGAGGCTGTGTTTGCTTTAAACATTTGCGAATTTCTGCCTGATGAAATGGCACTGGGGAATTCTTTCTACTGCTTTGTAACCAAAATGGTGCAGAGAGAGAGAAGCGATGTGAAATGCCGCTACCGCTACGCAGGCGGCCAGGCACGGCTAGTCCGCAGGAAAGCAGCTCCCCTGCTGCGGCACGCTCCCCCCGAATCATTAAACCGCTCGGCGTTACTGACTCCGGCGGCTGCCGGAGCTGGGAGTGCCCCGCTCCCACTGACCCCTCCGGRGAAGCAGCCCCCCAAATCCGGGCATTCTCCGGAAGGCGAACCRAAGGGAGAGCGCTGACGGGGGCTCCGCACGCACAGGGTACGTCGCCTGGCAGAACAAACTGCTCGGCCGGCGGTCRAGGCAAAACGTTTCTTTGGGTCTTAAGAGTAAAAACCTGTGCACTGTTGGCCACTAAAGCAYCTCCTGACRTCCCGGTGCCCGTCGACGCCGCTTYGCCCCCTCCCCTCGCACTCCTGCCACTACCAGTGACCACATCAGCGCAGATGTATGACCTGTCGCCTGTGCTGGGACTAGATGTCATGCTTCTCTTTCTATTACCCAGATACTGATAGATAAAATTCCAYGGCCATACCTCGCCTGTCCCTTCAAAGGTTACCGTCGGCGGATGCTGAGGATCAATACGGACCTTATCTGTCACTGCCCGGGGCAGGGGCACGGCCAACGAGGCTCCCGGGAGCCGGGCGGGGAAGATTTTGGCACGGCTTGCAGCGTTAGTGCCGGTTTTGCAACAAAGCCTGTTGTTCTGCACATCTCAGGTTTTCATTCCCCATTTCTAACCAAATCTTGTGACAGAAAGCAATTTATAACAATTGCCAGAAATTTAGTCTTTCAGAGTACGACCGTATTTCAAGTTAATGGGTTCGGACCGTTCGAAGGAGGAATCCTACGAGTCACGCTCGCCACGATGGAGCTTCTGATGTCTAAAAGCACAATTTACATGTTTTGCTGCCATGGTTAAGTTGGAAGGCTGTGTGCTACGTTCTTCCTAGTTTAGAACTAATTTCTTAACCCATCTGACAGTTGTTAAATAAAAGATGTTCCTACTGCAGCTTTTTACTTTATTTATAAATATCTATCTACCTATGTAGGGACGCTCAAACAGCTTAACTAGCTTTCCAGAAGAATAGCTTTCAAGAAACAGAAGCAGCTGCTCTCCTGCTTTTATTCTGGAAGTTGACAGCCCACTGCAAGACAATAAAAGGTCGCTTATCAAGAGACTGTCTTGCTCTCCTAAGGTCAGGGGTTTATCGGAGCACCATCCAAAGGACATCGGCGAGCACGCCGCTCCTTGGCCGCTGTACGCAGGAGACACTGAGACCTGTTTGCAGAAGGGAGGCAGGAGGAGGAAGCCACCCCCRAGAGATGCCTGCGGGCTCCGAAGGGGGCTGTGGGGGGGATACCMAAAGGGAGAAGCGAGGAAGAGCGTGGAGGAGCGAGCAAAGGTGCAGTAAAAGGCCAAGCGGTGCACAGCCTCAGAGGAAAYACAAGGCAGGTGCCTCTCCCTCGTGTTCCTCCTCACGCTCAGCCGTCACTGCAAGCCATCACCTGTCAAGGACACCACCTAAAACCCAAYGCCCCGGTCTCCCTACCGCTGCTCGGAAGCGGCATCAGCAAGGGAGGAGTCATCTGACAGTGTAAGATGGTCCCAGCAGCCTGCTGCCTCCACTCCGTATGTTTAAATAATACTCAATTAGGATCAACACTCATTTATTATTAATGTCGCCCTACTACAGAATTCCTTCTCTGCATTTTATCTTGCAGCTACATCGCTATCAAGGACACACACAGCCTAGATCTAAGGAAGGAGACCTTGATTAATCCGGAGTTTAAAACACACGTGGAATCTCCTCTCTCTGTCATGACTTGTTCCATTAGGAGCCGAAGGCTGACGTACAGCAGGTTGCTGCAGGTAAGAGGAGGGAGCGCGGACGAAACAGTTTTCGCAGACACTGAGCGCATTCGGTACATTCACGTTATCAGAACAACGTTATTTAACAGCACCTGCTGCCTCACATTCGTTTCTGCCTCCGCCACGCGGGGCGAAAGCCGCGGCAGCCTCCGCCAAAGCCCTCGGCACGGAAGGAGAGGGCGTTTGTCACCCGCTCCGCCACCTCCGTTTGGGCACGGCCACGCACCCACCCGCCCTCGCCGCAMCCTTCCCCGCGGCCGTCAGACCCGCGCTGCTGGGGGCACGGAGCAGGATCCGGCGGGGGGACCTTCCCGCGGCACCCCCCGCACACAGCCGCCGGCGGGGACACCAGCCACCCCAGCCTCCCCCTCCGAGACGCTCTTTGCGATTTCCGAGCGTTTTGCGAAGGTGCCGCTACTGTTCAGGTCCGTTTTGGTACACGCTCAATCCTTAGATGCTACAGCACCCGCTCTAGGCGCAGCGCCCACGCCCCCCAAAAAACCCCAACACGGAGGATTCGTCAGGACCATGGGRTTTTCCGGTAACGAGGAAAACTGTTTCAAGTCAGATGATGGGTTTCATTTTACTCTAATGAGCAGATAGCTTCCATCCGTAGCTGTAACCTCTTTCTTGCAGATCTTTTAACATCCTTTTTTTCTTACTGCCAGTAGAATCTGTCACAATGCGCAGCTTAATAATCTCTTTTAAACCCAAGAAATCTTTATTTCCATAAAGCACCCAAGACGAATTTTGATCAACATCAGCCCCATCTCCTTCCTAAAGAAAGGATCTCCCTTAACCGCCTGCACATGTAAGTTAAAGCTGATCTGAGAKCTTTAGTTCTGCCACCGCAACAGCCAAGAAGTAAATGACAAAATTAACAACAAATGTGCAAACCTGCAGAAAACATCTGAAAGCGCAACGGGATACTAGATAATAAATTGGAATACAATATTTTTCTTGGGGTATTCCGACCAATTCCCGTTCTTTGGCTAAGACAGCACGCAGTCAGCTTTAAATTACAACACTTTACTTGCTGCGTTATACACACAAGTTATTTTGTAAGCCTTCAATAAAACACCCGCAGAACTTTGATCCGACGTGTTTACTGTTACATAAAATGAGAAGGCAAAATATTCACCAGCTTGAACAACTGAGAGCTCGTACATCTAAACCACCCCTCCACGTACAAACCCGTCAAACACTGAACGCACGAGGATGAGTTCTCCTCCRCGGATTAAGTCGACTTTATATTTTGCCCTTTGAAGTTAATTCCCAGTTCGCAGTCACGGCAGAAAAGCCCATCTCGATTCCCACTGAACCACCGGCTTTTTGAGTCACTTTGCTCACACGCGTTACCTGACCGCTCTTCACCTTTTTGGATGAGCGCGCGCACGTTAATGCCATGATCCTGGATTTCGGTCCCCCGCCGCCCCCGAGGACGCGCACCGCGCCGCYGCTCGCGGCCGGATCCCAGGGCGTAAACCCACCCGCCGCGCGCAGGCCGGGGGGACCGTCCCCTCCGAGACCCTTTGTCCCCTCCAAGAACCTTTGAACCTCCCAAACCCGGAGCGAAGAGGTCCTCACACGAGCAGTCTGCACGCTTTGCCTTGCGTCCGAGACGGGGAGATGCCCACGCCGCACAGACACCAAACCTTTCAGGGCTCAGCGTAACGCTAAAGACTAAGGTACAACATGGCTCCTGCTTCGCCAGCCCCTAGAATTCATGCGTTCAGTGTTTTCCAGGCCTTTTTCCCCCCCTATGATAAGGCCAAAAATGCTGCTACTATCTTTTACGGTAAGAGCTGKGTTTCTAATGGAAGCTATTGACTCCAGTTGCTGGGGGCTTCACCGAAATGACGACTAGGCTCGATAAAA
The DNA here is from genome assembly GCA_030449065.1 of Oceanodroma leucorhoa. Taxonomy (NCBI): domain Eukaryota; kingdom Metazoa; phylum Chordata; class Aves; order Procellariiformes; genus Oceanodroma; species Oceanodroma leucorhoa. The sequence goes on from JASVER010000188.1 coordinate 635,954, forward strand.
CAAGGGCAGAGCAAGGCTTACRCTCCCCATTAGTCATTCTTACCACCCCGAGTCCTCCCGCACGGCGAGGACTCCCCGGCCCTCGCGGATTCTCCATCCCTGGTGCAAAGCCCGCGTTTACCCACCGGTTCCGTTTGCCTGTTCCCAGTGCCCGCCTGTTCCCACGAAAGCGCTGAGGGAGCTTCYACTTCACGCCTTTACCAGACGGGCCACATAAATACCCTCGGGACATCAGCCGGGGTTAGGGACACCCCCAAAAAGACAGGGCGGGGGGAAACCTCAGCAGCAGCACTACCATCGCAGTGAGAACTCCTTCCAATTTATACTTCCAAGAAAGGACAGAAAGGTACATTCTAACAAAAGCCTTTAGTCTAGATTCCCGATCAGACACAATGATGAATGCCAGCCTAAAGGGCAACATATTTGTAAGTTTTAAGTCTCCTGCAACACCAACTGTCCTGATTCATCCCTGCGATACAGGCAGTTCCCAGAGCTATTTTACYATATTTGTTATTTTGCAGAAGAGGAAGAAAAAATGTGGAACCGGCCCTCAATCTGCCACCCATCGGATTTATAAATGTTAGTAAAAGACCAATGCTAATGTCTTTAAACATTAATCTACTYGCTGCAGATCCTGCACGCCCCCCCCTTCAGCCTCCGCCCCGTAGTTCTTCCAGCCTAGGGGAAATAAAATGMATTTGGGTATTTTTTTTTCCTCCCTTTCATCCGTGGGATTTGCTTTGACTAAACCCACGAAAAGAAGAGAAAGGGCAGATGCTCCTGAACACATTACTGCCTGCTGTCAGTGCTTTGCCAGCTGAGCGGAAGGCACAAAGCTCTGATCCAGTGTTTATTTTTAAAGATGCAGCTTGCTCGATGCAGACTCATTCTTCACGCCTTGTTTTCAATAGAGAATCTGTGTCTGCCGGCTAGCAGGACAAAGGCAAAGTTGGAAGGAAGGGAAAAGAAATCCTATACTGCACACGAAAACAAAACCATGGGTTTATAAACTGCGTTYGCCCAACCCCCCTTGCTGCCTCCAGAGCTACAGCAACGAGACCATAAAAGAAACACAGAAATAACGAGAAAGGAAACATTTTTGGATGTGGTCCCACCCAAACCGGCAGGCGCSGTGTGTGCCCAAACCCCCTCCGACGCTCGACCCATCCCAGAGCCGGTGAACTGAGCACGGGGCGCTGCCCGCGCTGCCCCGGCCGACGGGGACCCGATGCGGGGACGGGGACCCGAGGCGGGGACGGGGACCCGATGGGGGGACGGGGACCCAATGCGGGGACGGGGACCTGAGGCGGGGACGGGGACGGTGGCTCTGCAGCACCCTGCCCTGGCAGAAGGGCAGGCGGGGAGAGGAGGGACAACCTTGCCGCTCGCCCAGCGTTCCAAAACCGGCTCAAGCCACAGGAGCCCAACGCCTCCGAATGCAAAGTACTCCTCTCTTATCAAGGGCTTTCTCAATTTTATCACATATTTCTTAAAGCTGCAGCTGCCTTTTAAAAATGGATTGTATTCCACTTTTTAATTAAGTCTTCATCTTTGTACAAAAACCCACAGGCCTTGAGGTTCAGATTGTCATTTGAAACAAAAGTAAAATGGTAAATGCCTTTTACATGCCACACCATTAGATATAATTAAGCAACGGGTAAAGCATACATCGTGCTATAAACGTCATTTAGCTTTACAGTTAAACTCATCAACATTTATCAAAACACTGCCTCAAGAAAGAACGAGACAGCTACAGCTAGTGACTTCAATTCGCTGCTGTCTTTGAAGCAGCATGCTCCAAGGCARAACTGCAGCAAGCAAAGCCTTCACATTCCATATTTTCATCTTTTTGACTGAAACGGTACATTTTCTGCTGCGCTCCCGTACAGGGCAGGCGGGGCGGTGGGCGACTCCTGCGCCCTAACGCTAGGGAGGGGACTGCAGAGAACCCCAAAGGCAGGGGCAGGGCGAGCAGCCTCATCCAAAACCTTGACCACGGTCCCAAACGACAACCCCACCGAGMGCGCTTCCGCCAGGCGAACGCCGGCGTGCCCAGCGCCGCTCCGTAAACCCCTCCGAAAAGAGGCAGAAATTATTTACTGGACTTCGGCGCGAGTCAGCGGGCACCGGCACGTTTTGCTTTTGCTCGTTAGGGTGCTGTTTTGTTCTAGCACCTTCTGCTTTCCCATCCGCCCAAGCTACGGGCCTCCGGCTGCCAACACGGAGCACGGTGTAAAAGCGCAGCCCTCACGCCGGCGGCAGGGTGGCGGCTGCCTGATGGCAGGACGGTGCCGCCGCCTCCTCCCYGGGGACAGCGCAGCCGTCACAGCTCCCCGGTGCCTCGGGCTGCCGGCTGGACGCGAGGAGCCACGCCAGGGACGCGCAGCGGTCCCCCCCGGCTCACGCACGCGCGGCCCTCCCGCCGCGGCGGCTCTACGACAAAGTGACGTTTTTGCGTCTGCTTTCTGGTTAAGGGGGTGTTTGAGCTACCACAACAGGGATGCGAACTGTAAGGGAAGGAAAACACAAGCAACGTGCATTACCAGACACTGCTGTGCCTGTTCTGCTTTCGAATCTCAACATTTCTTGTTTTCTCCTGAGAAGCATTAAAACATGCAAACTGAGCCCATTAGAAGCAATTTTCAATTTACTGCTCCTCCTTGATATTCACATGGTAAACACCAGCAGCTATCAGCTCCATCAATAAGGATTGCAGGCACCCAGTTGACTGTAAACTACACCGAGCTCCCTGACTTTGCAGCTTTAGACAGAAGAAAAGGCAAAAAAAAACAGATTGGAAATTGATGTTTCATCATTACCCATCATTAAAAAAATTATGCTGTTGTACAAATCCAGAAGTAGCAAGGAGTGAATGCTGAATGTTTCTGCAAGCATTTATTAATTTCCCCCTTACTGCAGTTGCGTAAAGGCGTGTTCCTAAGCGGGTGAGGTTCTCCTCCTCCTCCTCCTCCCCGTCTGCCCGCCGCCCTGATCCGCCGGGCACCGCGGCTCCGTGGCAGCAGCCGCCGTCTCTCTGCTCGAGCGTCTCCTTCGCACCCGCGTTCCAGGCAGCAGGCACCGCCGGGCGTCGGGAACCCGCTGCGCCCGCAGAGGGAGAAGGGAAGGACCGCAGCAATCGAGCGGTGCTTCACATACCCAAATTTCCTCTCGTTTTGCCTTTGTGCCTCTTCTGAAAGATTTGAAGCCATTCCCAGCCCGGGGCTGCCGTGGTGCTTACAAGGAGCCAGCCGGCAGCCGGTGCCTGTTCAGAGCAGCCACGGGAAACCGCTTGCAGCCCTCACTGGAAACCACACACGCTGGTATCGAGGTCGGGTTTTTGCCAGGACTTGAGCCATTACTGCCTCAGCCATTTTGCTCATGCATTCGCCCGTGCTGCCTGTCTTTAGGCCACCTTATTTCTGACGGGAATGCATCCTGCGGATAGCAAGGGCCGCGAAGCAAAAGTGGTTTTAGAGAGGACCCGAGAACGGCGAGAGCTGCGAGGTGCTTGCCGTCTTTGGGAAAAAAAACAAAAATCAGTGAAAACTTCCAAGACACTCCTCCTTCCCCCATTTTTTTTTGCCCTTTGGGGTCTCCAGTGAGTTTTGCCCACCTCCTACCGCAGTGCCTTCCCACGCTCGCGGCCGGCAGCCCTCGGAAGGGCTGTCCTTCGGGGCGGCACAGGCAGGGAGGGCAGCAGGAGGACACGCTCGCCGTGCTGCTCCTCTGCCACGTTTCTAAGCTCAAGGACCAGAGATGACAGGAGTTTGGCCGGTATAAATTTGTCCCCCCTCCCACCAACCCTCCCCTGCAGCATGAAAGCTACTCGCAGGTAAAACTCCCGTCTTCCAGCCCCCCGACCTGCCCTCCGACAGGAGGGGGGTGCAGATTTACAGTTGCAGCTAGCTGGAAGTACCACCAGCCATCTCGGAAACGGACGCTGTGTCCCAGCACCAGTCCTCCGGGTCACCTTGTTTTAAAATTGTGTGCAAATACAGAGAGACCGCTTCACCAAAAATCCATCTTCTTAAGTGCTTGAAACTGAATTTAAAATGCATGTATGCAGCGCTTCTATCCGTTCGCTATTCTGAGTTTCTCCTTTCKCCTTATGATAAAAGAATGCAGGAAATTATAACCAACCTTCCCCCYCCAGCCCGGAAAAGGGAATTAATTACCGCGAGCACAAAGTCAGCAGTATTCCAATAAACTAATGCAATCCATTCAAGCACTGAAAAGCAAGGAAAATATCCTAGAGGCTTGATACCTTGCTAGCCATTCATATCGTGTACCGACGTGGATATTACGGAACAGCTGTGCCCGGGACTATCACAAAGCCAACATTATCTCTACCGTTATTAGAATTAAATAAAGCCTCTCCTTCCCCGCACGCAGCGCCAGTGTGGCCGGCGTTACAAAAAGTCTGCAGCTTCTTGCCGCGCCTGGCTTCACGGCAGGGTTTACTTTTTTTAGCCAGGATTAGACGATCGCAGCGACCAGCGACAAAGTCCTCGATGCGACGAGAGGCAAACGTGTCCCGGCTGCCGGCTGGTGCCGCGGGTCAGCTCTCGGAAACGCTCCCGAGGAGCCCAGCAYGGGCACGAGAGGGGGCTGCTCGGCCAGGGGGGTTCGCTGGTCCCCGTCACCCGCCTTCAAACTCCGGCTTTTCAACCTGGGGTCACGCTGGCGTCCTGCCCTCCCCTCCYCTCCCCCMCRCAAAGTCCCGTCTTCTCTCCGGCACGAGCCCGGCAACACCAGCAGCCAGACGAACCCGACGAACTGCTTTTTTGCCGCGGTTTTGCACAACGCCGCGCGCTCGCGCCGGGACTCGCCAGGAGGGAGCAGCCTCTTTGCACCGCGGCTTCCCCCACCCCCCCCGGGCCGAACGGCTCCCAGCCGGCGGCACAGAGCTGGCGCTGAACGGTGCCGGGGCTGCGCGGGCGTCGCGGCCGGAGGGCAAGGGCTAGCAGGCACTCAGGAGGCGAGCCGTAGTCGGTACAGAAATGGCCTCCCCCCTCCTTACTTGTACGCACGGTATSTCACAATCACCCCCTCTCGCAGCTCATCGTTGCGCTCCTGCTACCRAAGCTCAAACCGTTCCGCTGACATGGCACAAGAGGGACTCGAGACCTTCTACAGATGGTGCCAACAGCAGCTGAAAATCTACTAGACGTTTGCTTAGCATCTCTCGAAAGAACAACTTAGATCATACAYGCTCTTCTCCGTTCTCAAACCCCAACAGTTCGACGAGGTCTGCTGATTTTTGCCGACTTTTAAGGAACCGTAAGACTGGCCCCCTAGTACTCAGCACATCAAGGGCAGAATATTAAAAAAAAAGACTCATTTTTAAAGGAAGTACTCTACAAGAAATAACTCGGCAGCACAGTCGTGAAGGTTTAGGTTTTCAGCAGTTGACCGTTTTATTCGGGAGTTGCATTTGCATCCGAGAGCAAGAGAAATTCCCCACCCTAATCACCTGCATTTAAAAACACTTTATGAAAACGCCTCTAGTTTATAGCAAGGTCTTGTCAAAAATACCCTTCCTTAAAAYGCAGGAACGCCAACCTTTCAATGACGCTGCTGTCAGCAAACTGTATGATGCTCCACATTTTGGAGCTACAAACATTAAGCACAATTCATCGTGGGTATTTTTCTAGCAAGTCACTGCAATTACAGTCTGGCTCAATCTGGCTTTTAAAAGCTGTTTATAAACTTTAAAATGGCTTTTGCTGAAACGCCACTTGGATGGCTTCCACACTGAAGCTGCTTTTGTTTTGGGGTTGTTTTTTTAAACCTGCCAGGGCTGCGTATTGCTGAAATATTGTCAGCAGTGCAGGTTACCTGTTAGCTGGAAGAGTTACGCCAGCTTGCAGGTATCATAAATCACTTAATCCTTGCAAGGCGCTCACAGGGTTCCGCCTCCAAAGTTAGGTTAATAACTCGCCCAGGCTTGAGCAACAGCATCCTCCGCAACAAGTGCGGGGCGCGAGCACGGCTCCTTCGGCAGCTCGCCTCCTTGGGCTGCTGCTTGAAACCCATTGCCGTGGAACAACGATCCCGTGAACGGAATGTATTAAGCTCAGCTGATGAGATAAAACACTCGGGTTTTGCGGAAAAACACTTTTGACGCAGCCACCATATGCTCAGCGCCGAAAGTGAGCTAGGTGACTTCAACGAGGAAAATTTCCTTTCCCCACCGCGTACCTCTAATTTGGGAGCAGCTCGTCCTCCTGTCACCACCCTGAACACGGGGATCTAAGCAGGGCGCCTGGAAGCGGGCCGGCGAGCACGTGCCTTTCTCCGGTCAGGGATGGATTATCCTTCGCCTGCCACCCAGAGACAGCCACCAGCAGCCTTTGCCGGTTGATGAATGGCTTTTTAGTTTGGGCTGCGTTACAAGAACAAAACAAGCCATCATGAATCATGAGGTTTTATGGGTATGCTGTTTTGCAAAAATTTCCTTAAAAAAAAAAACCAAAAAACCACGAGTTACGTTCTGCTCTTTAGCAAACCTTGCTGCACAAAGCGAAGGATTTTGAGAGCGCGCAGCAAGCCGATTACGCGGAGGCAGCGCGGGGGACAACGGATAACGAGAGAAGTCAAATTCTATTTCCATACGCCCAAAGAAACAATAGCGTAATCAAATGGGAGTTAGAAAAGGAGGAAGTTCAGCTGCCATACTCTTCGCTTCCATCCGAAACGCCACACATGGAATGAAAGCCGCCGCTCCACGGCCGCCGGCAGGCAGGCCGGGCAGCCGGCTCGTGGGTCCCTCCCTGCTGCCCGCTCGGACGCCAGCGCCGACGACCGCGGCGTCTGTCAGTGCTGGCTGGCAGGATGGGAAACACCAGCCCCCCCCCCCCAAACCTCGTACCAGACATTTTCAATGTGAAATTGCGAGTTTGCACTCATTTACCCCGATTTGCCGTGGCCTGTAGAGCTCCAAGGCCACACCACGGTGTTAGGGAAGCAGTACCGCTGCTGTATTTCAGACGGAACCGCAATACACGCTGTACCTGTCATCTTACTCAAAATCCCAGCGGGACGGGGTTTTCATCCTGCCTCAGAGGGTTTTTTGGCTCGTTTTCTGAGCAAAAGTCAGCAAAACGCACGCTGATAGGCGAGTTACCCCCAACAGACACAAACGTGCCCGTCTCTGAGCAGACCTGGCAATGATTAACTGCAGAAGCCAAAGGGATTTTTATTCTAACCTCACGTCTTCTTTGGTACCTACCAAATTCTCAAGAAAGCGTTCAGAAGAAGCAAGCTTTAAAATACCCWAGTGCAATACATCAAGAGGCATACGCGGCCGGGGGGTTGTTCGTTTACCAAATCTACATTTGGATACGCTTTTCTCATCCTGCTATCGCACCGGCCGCGCACGTACACCAACCTGCGCTTCTGCTTGGGACTGTTTGTGAACGGGAGCTTGAGCCCCGTAACCGCGAGCCCACGCATTTGCAAAGCTCCCGCATTACCCTACGCTGCAAGGTTTTGCCAGCCGGCCCCGGCTGATTTGCAACAAGCGGGTTTTGGTGCTTCGGGACCGCGAGCAGCACCCTGACGGCCGCCTCCCGAGGCTTTCCGCCCGGCCGGCGGTGGCCCGGAGGACGGCCACCCGCCTACGTGACGCAGCGCCCGCCGGCAGCCCTCCGCCGGCGCTCCCCACCCCCACGGCTGCTCTCCGCAGACCCGCCGGGGCGTTCGGGGGTGAAGAGCAGCTTTAGCAGCTCCTCCGGCCCCTACCACGGCACAGCTAACGAGGATGGCGCTGAAGGCAGAGAAAGCAAACCCTCTTCCAAAGGACTGCGTGATCTTTTTGCTACGATGAGACTCGCCCGACTGAGGAAACGACTTGGCGTTCTTTTCTGGTCTGAAAAATGCTCARTCGTGCCTCATCACCAAAAATCATTAACGGTGAAATCCAAAAGAGCCGCAGCTTCTCAGCCGTTTTCCCTTGCYACCAGCACCCTCCCCCCGGGCTGGAGCTTGGGCCGCAGGACCAGAGCTAGAGGGAACCTTTCAAACGGCGATCCCAATTAGCAAGCCCASATCTATTCACGCTAAAAGCTTTCGCGGCTTTCATTGAAAGTGTTGCTTTTGTCCTCCCCGCCGTCCCTTCCCAAAGCAAGGGCTCATTACTGATGTAGACCCGTTCTGTAGCTGGTTGGGAATGCGGTTCTCAGCACAACACCCCGGGGAGGCTGCTTTACGAGGCCTCCTAATACTACTGAAGAATGCCATGAAAACCCCAAGCCCAGATGTCTGGCTCAAAACCAGGGAACTTGGCCGGCCCAGCGAGATTTCCATTGCGCTGACATTGTACTGCTGCCGCGCTGCCAAAGCATTGTCCTCACGTAAGGGCGGCATTCACCAGTGAATACTGTAAAATAACGAGCGTAATCACTACCGCTTTCTGCCGCTCTCCTTGCGGGGAACAGGCAGTTTGGCTTTCGGCAATAGCCTTTTACCGGCGTCGAGCTGCCGCGTTCTGCAGGCGAGGCCGCGCTGTCTCACCGCGGAAGGGAGACCGTTCTTCTTCGGAAGGGGCACAGATAACGCAGACGTTCAGGYCTCGTAACCTCACTTTGATGTATCGGGCCTCGGCGCGCCATTTAGCAAAAGACAACGCTCCAAGACTCCGAGGGTTGTTCGCCAACTGCATTTTTGCAGTTTTGCACACAGTCTTTGCTGTTTCATAATCTGTACTGGAACTAGGAAGAAATTCAGCATCTTTACCTAAAAAGCATTGCCCGAGTACAAACGTGAAGGCATCTTCTGTCCACAGAGAATGAGGAGCATCTTAAAATAGGAGAGGGTCAGTAAACCTGCTGGAGGGAGGCTGTCTGGCAGGGGTGACGCCCAGATGGAGCCGAAACGGGGGCAGACTGGGCGGCACGGCGTGCCTCCTCCTTCGCCGGGGTCAGAGTCACCGAAGCTGAAGGGCAGCCCACCAGCTGTTTGCCACGGGAGACCARCGCGTACCACAGGGAGGAGAACCGCCTTACGGGCAAGCCCTTCGGCATCACGCGGATAAGTAACGSCAAACTTCGCCAAACAGGGAAACGGGTCAGAAAACAGCCKCGGAACCGCGGCGAGAGAATCACTYGTGCRTCAGCATCCCCCCCAGTAACGGCCAACAAAACAACGGTGGAGTTACCCGCGTTAATTGCTCTCCCATGGTTTAGAGCACAGTTTGGGCAGAAGCCACCTCCTCCAGTTTCTGCCTGAACTGCAAGATAAGGGATGACCAAGGGCAACGCRAGGAGCCATCACCAGAAAAGCACCTACCTCCCCGCACCAAACTGTCACCCTGTAAGAACCACGCTCCTGCCTGGGCGCCCAGGGCAGCGACAGGTCGACTCTGTGATACAACCGGCAGAACAGACAGCGTAGGAGAGTCCTGCCACAGGAATTCAAACACCAAGGGTGTCTGCAGTCGCATCGCTTCGCTGCCAGAAAGCACTCTAGGAACATAAAATAAACACAGCGAAAGCCTCTTAGCGAGACTGCCAAGCTGGCGGAGCCAGCCCTCCATTTCATTACGAGAGCCACGSAGGAGCAGGAGCTTCCTCTGCAGGATGCACCAGCACACCTGGGGAAAAGGGAACTGCTGTCCACCACAAAGAAAAGGGTTCTTCTTCATTCAGCACACCTGCGGCCGCCGTCATTTCTGCCCCTCGCGCGGGGGCTTCCCGAAATCCCCTGCTGCCGGGAGTCCCGCTGCCCACCAGAGCCGCGAGCGGGCAGCCCGGGGGCGCGGACCAGCCGCAAAAGCAACGCGCGGCTGTGGGCTCGGCAAAAAGAAAAAGCCGCGTAGGGTCGGCTCGGCTGGGGAAGCTGAGAGCGCGTGGCGGTGCCCGCAGCGAGGGGCGAAGCAGCCGGCCGGCGCGCAGCGGCGCAGCCCAGGCACGACGCGCCGACGCCTCGCGGGCGCAGCACGCCGGCCTCAAAACGCACCTCCTCGGCGGCCCGGGGTGCAGAGTCACCCTCCCGGAGGCTTCCTGCACCGTCCCAGCGGGCAGGAGCACTCCAAGCCTGGCAACAAAGTGAAAAAAGAATAAAGCAGAATTGCCGGAAAAAAGGAGGTACGGAAAGTCCTTCGGCTGAGGCGCTAGACCACGGGAAATTTACCTTTTTACTCATTTGAAACAAATCTGAATTTTCCGTGTTTGTCAGCTAAGATCCCATCACCTTCTTTCCCCAAAGGYGATGACAGAAAGGAACGTTTTCTGGAGCCCACGGCGTTTGAAAGATAGTCTTTCTACGAGAATGAAATCTTGGATTGGGTTGCTAAAAGCATCAGCCTTCTTATCAATCTAAGAGCAGCATCTTTAAAGGTCACAAGTGGGGGAAAAAAAAAAAATCAGAGACTCATTCTAATTCCTTGCAAACAGGAGCTCGTTTTTCACAAATCCACCCTGCAGCGCTCAGTAACATGACCTTTCACTTACAAAGAGAACAGCGGATTTCTGTCTCTCATGTGTTAACCTCCCTTCTTTTCCATAAATTAAACAGTCTTGATACCATCGTAACACGCTTTTCCAGCAGTCACTCTACAGTTTCCACAAGCTGTTTCGTTTTTGGAACTGCTGAGGGTCTTGAGCCCATGCAATCACGGGCAAACAAAAAAGCAAAACTTCAACGAGAAATGCAGACGCACAAAGTTTGTGGGCAAAAAAACCGACCATTAACCCCCCAGAGGTTTAACATAGCTGGGCAAACAGGGAGGTGCTTTACTGTAAACACGCGCTTTYCTGTGCATCACCACAGAAGTCCTGGATGCCACTCCAGTCATCACTTCACGTTTGTTAATACGTCATCAGGATGACAGGGGCTTCTCGGACTGGTACCTGGTGTATACGAAGACAACACAAAGCAAGGAAACGTGACAATGAGAACAAGACCTGTCCTCTCGAAACCTTTCTGTTTCTCAACACCTACAAAAATCCCAAATCAAAACCGGAGTTGAGTTGGAAAATAGGTGGAAGTGGAGCCGAGCACAATTCGAAGGACAGAGCTATTTGTGGAGTCCTCAGGGGAGAAGGTAGCGTGCCTTTTTTCAATCCTAGCCCATTTTAACTACTCCAGACTGCTAAACCCAAGCCAGGAGCACCCCGAAAAGCCAGAGTCACTTTTGGGGTGGAGGTGCTAACCTGTGTTCCCATCCAAGGGGGCAAAAGAACAGAGTTATCACCTCCTACGGTACAGTACACCCACAAACAGGCCTAACATGATTTGCTTGGAAAGCCACGTATTTAACATAATCGTTACATTTTGGCAGCTAAAAAAGTTGGCAGTACGAATGTAGGTTGATCTTATACTTCTGTACTTACTCATAGTGATCTTCATTGGTTGCATGATCTTTGCCTACTTGTTTGCACTGCTTCATCTCTTTTACAGGAGCAGAAGGTACGACATTTACCACTGCTGCTTTGCAATTATCTCTTATTTTAGCTGAAGGTATCTGAAATGTCAGCGTGGGATTCTACCCACCCCTACTGCTGCCCAACTTCATTTTGGCCAGAAACGCTCACGCATCTCCACCCTGCCTTGCAATTTCTCCCGCGTGACAGATGAGCTTTTAAAGGAGCTCACGCTGTCCTGGAAACCGCCCTTCGGCGTGCAGATGATCAAAGGTGTGCTCCCAAGGGATGAGATAACCTTCACCATCCCCTGGCAAACTTTTTAWTCCAGCTCGGCGCGTACCAGGCGGGACACTGCTGCGGTGCCCGAAGCGAAGCTTCAGCTGTTCATCTCGCACGCTCGTAAGGGAGACCGGAGTGAAGAATAGCTGTCACGCTACCCTGTATGCTCTCACAGGTCTGTTCTGAACATTATGCATGCTTTTTCCCCTCTCTGACACGTACTGTCATCATGYGGCTAATACCAGTATGATTTGCCAATTTATGAGGCATTGCAGGGCTGCTGACTTCTGATGACTGCCGCAAGCGTGACAACGGGATTTGACTATTAGCCACGAGGTCAATTGGCTTCCCGTGAGCTGAGTCGGATCCTTCCGACCACGTACACCCCCAGAAGGAGCCCCTCAGCTTGCATTTTGCAATGTAAACCTTTCACAAAGTCACAGGAACTGGAGACTTCCTTGAGCCATCCGACTGCGTTTCAGCCGAAACCAGAAGCGCTGCAGTAACGAGTACGAAGTTCCCACGTATTCCAACAAAGGCAGCGTTACAACAACTGACTGTGCTTCTCCGGGCCTCCTGCTCTACGGTGGACCTCCCTCGGGCACCCACCTCCCGCCCAAGGGTCTGCAGCGTTACCTTTGAGCAGCGAGGAGGAACGGCGAGGCGGCACAGACAGGCACACCTACAGCCACAGGTCTCCGCTGGGAGTAATTAAAAGGCAGGCAGGCAGACAGACAGACAAAGGTTCAGTTCCACGACAAGGAACAAGATGGTATGAAAGGATGGCTTTGATCCCTTTACAGGCTGATGTGACGGAGCCCTAAGCATCCGTGACTGCTTCTGTCCGCTTCCATCTCCAGCAAATGTTTAGCACAAGAAAAACAGGGTAACAGACACAAAACCGCCAGCGAAAGCAACCGTGCAAAACAGCGCTGACCGGCAGGTTGTGCCTCCCCCCGCTCTGCCGACAAGCGGGCTCCGTAAAAACATCCCGTGTTCCTCCTACTGCCAAACGTGGGGGACTCGTAGCAGCCTTCCCTCAGTTATCCTCGCGGGGGAGGGCGAGCAAGTGGGCTCTGCTGAGCTATCAGGACCAACACTCTTCGAGTGTTTATGAGTGATGAGATTAAAGGCAAAGGCGGCGCGTAGGGGGGCTGTGGGAGGRGAACAGCGAGCATCTCGCACCGAGTTTTGCGAGCTCTCGAACGGGATCTGGCAGATGACGACGTTCCTCTCCACCCCCAGTCTTTTGGCGGCGAGTCAAAGGCTTCGGTCAGAGGGGAGCATCTCGCGTAACGACCGCGCTCGGCTCAGATGGACCAGCGACATCATCTTTCCCGAGCCATCGAGCGACCTCACCTCCAGAGCTAATGCCGCTCCCTGCGCTCATGAATTATCGACCTCTGCCGCTGTATCGATAATAGGCAGGCAAAGCAGATCCCAAGCAAACCGCAAAAAGGAGAAAGCAACACCGGAAAACTCGGTACAAGAAGAGCGAAAGTCTCATTTTACAAATTTCAGTTTAGTTGTGTATTTCCGGCAACTCCCTCCATCCCTATCTTTATCGCCGTTATTTTGTATCACCTCCGTGCTTTTAATGCTAACTTTGTCTGGAAAATATTTCCGAGAACAGCCTTTGTTCGCCACCCACCACTGCGAGGCTGCTGCCAGCTCCCATCGCGGCACCGCCGACAGCGTGTGCCAGATGAAGAGAATGGCGTGTACCTGTCAGTCTTTGTAAGAGCAGCTATTTCTGGCCCGGATTTACATGCACAGCCTCCTGCACATTGCTTGAAATCTCCATTTTGGAGAGGAATCCGACGTTACCTGAACGCTGGCTGCATCRGCGTGCTGACAGCAAGCGGACAGCACCGGGGCGGCCGCGGCTTGCGTTGGAAGGGGCTAACTGCAACGCTCAGCTCACGGCTCATTTCTTCATAGATTTAATTAACTCAAAAGGCTTTTGTCTTCGCGCTTGCAAAAAAGCATTTTCCATCTTAAACTGGGGATAATAAGGGTGGTAGAGCTAAATCTCCAATCAATTTAGAGACGCCGCGAGGCTTAAGACGACTGATGAGAAGCTAAATAAAAACGCTCTTTGTGTTCAGACCCGTCACGCTCAGACGTTTCGATTCTCTTTTGCACCTCAGAGCTCCAGCACGACAGCCTGTCCTGGGGAAGCCTTTTGGACCAGACTTTTTGACGYACCTTCCCGAGCCGTGGCCTTGAACAACTAACTACCATACAGAGAAACACAACCGCTCACCCGCGCCTGTTCAAAGAAGGTCTAAGGACGGGCACCTGCTGCAAACCGTGCTCCGCTCGCGCCGAGATTCAGCCTTCTCCGGTTACCAAAAATAAAACTCAAAGCCACGAAACATTTTGAAAATGGCAGAGGCCAAAAGCGAGCCAAGACAGACGCTGTACGTACGCACGTCCGCCCGCACCGCACGCCAACGCGGCGCTGCCTCCACCTGACGCCCGGAGCGCTCGCCCCCCCGCGTCAGGCACGGCACCGGGAGATCCGGCACCGCGTCCCGGCACCGCGGCGCTCCGCAGCCGGCAGCGCCAGGCGGCCCGCGAGGCCCCGCAGGGATCGGAACCCGCCGCTCTGACGATGGAGGCGATGCCRAGCACCGGGATGCGCTCACCACCGCCTCCCCCGGGATGACTCCCTTCTGAGGATGGAAACGGACTCCTGTCTTGAATTGGTAACGTTTAAACAAAAGGCAAAAGAAAAATTTGTTTTCGCATGTAAAGATGTGCAAAGTGTCCAGCAGGAATCTAACCTGGCAAAAAAAAAAAAAACCAAACAAACCACTTGCAAGTTACCTCTGCAGAGCAGCAGTCGAAAGTCCTTTCTGACAGGAAAACACGATTTCGGATTAGCTACTTCAASTGTACGGTCGATGCAAATGTAACAGCTTTATTTTTATCCCGGCTAATTTAGGTTATAAACAGGGAAACTAACRTCTCAACTGCTCTAGGGAGAAAAGTACCAGTTTTGTATCAAGTAAAAGTTTCTGAAAACAAGTTATTGCGGGAAGCTGCACTGCACCTTGAATAAAAACACAAGCATTCACAATAGCTTTTTTTCCCTGAACATRWTTTTCATTTTTTTCCCTGAACATTTTTTTTCATTCACGCCTGAACATATTTTTCCAYGTAGAAGAAATGGTTGGCTTGGTTTATATTTGATCATTTTGTCGGCAGGATATACTCGCTGAAGAGAGCTGCCTAACAAGATGCCCCATTCACCCATTCAGCACCTGCTACTTCACATTTAGGTATCACTGGAAGCCTTTCTGGCACRCAGTAAAACAGTCTTCAGCCCCCAAAGCAAATGTTAAAAGCACGGATAGCAAGAGCTAAGACAACTTGATCTCCTTTTCTCTGGTGTCTCGTCGCCTGCCGTCGCAACCGTCCAGCCAAGGCAYCTCAGCGGCACAGCCCACCCTCGCTCTTGCCGCGACGTTGGCCATCGCGCGGCCCGCCGTGGCCTGATCGCAAACTCCCCCCGTAAAAACACCCGTCTGCACAACCGTAGCGCTGGCCTCAGGGCAGCCTGGGACCCGGCCGGCACCCCCGCMCGCCTCGCGCGCAGGCAGGCCGGGCTCCCGAGAGCCGCTCTGCAGCGACCAGAAAACCTTCCTGAGCAAATTCGGGGTGAAGCTGCCAACGGCCGGGGGGAGGCACGGCTGCGGCAGCCCCTGCGAGGATGCCCCAGCACACGGGGAAGACCCACATAGCTACAAGCTGTCTTTGCCTGAAGCAAACACCTTATAGAGGGTGGAAATAGAAGCCCTGCCCTTGCTGACTTACAGCTAAGAACCACCACAAGCGGCAAGCCAGCGAGCCGCGAGAAAAGGCGATGGCTGCTGGGAATCTGGAGGGAGCCGAYGCGATCGCTTCCGTGGGTTTCCCTTGGAGAAACAGCGCAGCGGGAGCTGCAGAGCTAGCAGACGCGGTATTCGAAGGCGTCTCCCAGCCGCAGGATGCTGCGCAACCCTTTAACGACGGAAAGGGCGAAGATGCATTTTTTCATGCTGCAGCTGRACAGCAGTAAAAATACCACCTTGAGAAGGCCGAGGCGCCCGCGTTACGGAACTCGGAAAAACTTCTCTCAGGATAAAGATTCCCGCTTTACAGAGCTCCCGTAACTTTGTGTGCACCCAGGCTGAGTGCCGTGGCTCGGAGGGGGCCCCGCGGGCACAGCACCAGCTCCCACGTCGAGAAGGGCTCCTGCGCGCGCACGCATCGCGTTCCCAGCTCGGTGCTTCCCGGTGCGGGACCTGGGGACACCCGGAGCAAGGCAGCCCCGGGACGGTGCCGCCTTTGAGGTACCAACGTCCACCATCGCGTCCCACCGGCAGCGCTGAGCACACAGAGACCCCGAGCACCGCCGCCGCCCCCCCGGAGTCGCCCGGTCCCCTCCCTCCCTTTGCTTACAGCTGCTCACCGTTTCACCAGACTCCATCAGTATAATGAGCAAAACAGGCGCTTAAAAAACCCACCCCTTCCAACATACTCGGCGAGAGACGACATCGGCAGCGCTGGGGTCGTGCAGATTATGGGCTAATATACAAGCGCTGTAAGTAGAACTTCAGGTTGCTTCAATTTCCACTTGGGCAAGTGCCTTCAAAAAGTTTCCACTCTAGGAAAAGTAATGAATTCTGGTTTTCTTAGTACAGTAATAATTCTCTGCTCCATTTCCACAAGAGCTACTTCTCTTTAGTAACGGCTATAAACTCTGATCCTGACCAGAATTCGCTGGCTCGCCCGCACCAGCTTCACTGCAGGATGAAAGCCACAAAGGTGAAAGAGTTTCCCCAACTGAAATTGTGAGACCAGCCTCAAAAATAGGATGGCGTTAACTCCAGTAGTCAGTGAAAAGCCTTAAAAGGAATTTAGTTTATGTGAACTCTTTGAATCAAATGACTTCACTTTTTATCACCTCGAGTAAGACTGAGTAGCAATAGAAAAATCTTTCAAATGCAGTAAAAAGAAGTTCAGAGTGAGATTCTGGATGATTTTTAGTGCTCTTCATTTGGGTCAGATGTTCCATCACCAGAGCTGGAACATCTTTAAAGTAATTGCGAGAGTTTTTCTTGCCTTTTTAAAAAGGAGGCAGAAACGATGCCGTCATTCAAACAGTACAAGGGTTAATGTTAAATAGAGGGCAATTTACATATCTTTATAAAACTCAGCTATCGAAACAACAGTTGCATCTACCCGCGCTGTGCTCACTGCAACCACGGGCCAGGGTAGCGCAGGGGAACGAGCGCAGCCGGGTGACGCGGCCCCGGCTCCGGCGCGTTCCGCTCCCGCCGGCCGCGGCACTGTCTGCGCGGCCGGTTTTACCCTTCCCGCAGAATTGGCTCCCGCCTTCCCGAAAAGGCCACAGGCCGCTGCAGAGGGGCACGGCTGGCACTCCTCAAAGTACGCACGCAACTGCTCATAATACGCATGTATTTTTTATTACATGACCCCAGAAATGGTCGAAACCTAGCCGTGTGCACAGAGGGTACTTTTGAAAGCCGGGGACTCCCCCACCTCTGTCTGGAGGAGAGCTTTAAGGCACACTTTCACGAAACCACTCTGCACTTGTGCAGCAGCCGGCGTACCTGGGACGAGCTGGTATCAGGCAGCCGTTTGCTCTGCCACTGCCGCATACCCAGGTGATGCCCAGCTTCCCCAGCAGTTAATCCCGGGAACGGCAGCAGCTCACGCAGGAGTATCTTACGCTTTCTTCTATTCCAGTCGGGACTGCGCTTTCAGCCCTCAACGCCACAAAACATTTACGGGCTGGAAGAGCAATCACCCGCCGGTTTTAAACTGGAGGACGGCGACAAAAGCAACTAAACCCCAGCTCCCGCTGCTGAGGCGCGAGCGGATGCCGAGCAGCGCCAGCCACGCTGCACGGCACGCGCGGAGCTCGCCGACGACTCCTGGTCTTTCCCGCGGGCTGGGCAGGCCACCGYGCAGGACAAGGAATTAGGTTTGTGCATTCTTTCCCCCCCGGAAGCCAAAAACCGGATTCCAGGGTAAGAAAATAGGAATAAGGGCATCCGCGGGGCGGGGGAGCCGTCCTCGGCACAGCCACCCCCCCCGGCCCCGGAGCGGCGGCAGGGAGGCTTTCCTAACGGATACGCCGGATAACACCTCCGCTTTCTGTAGGAGGCTGACCGACTCTACAGGGTGGTTATGTGCAAATTGTCTGGTTAGAATAATAAATAGCAGGTTCGCTTTATAATGTCGGACGCGCACAACACGTTCATTTGTGATCCAAGCCTCCGCTTTAAAGGAGGAAGAAAGGATCCTCGCCTGCCTGGAGATAAACTTAAGTAAATAATGTTTGCCATCAACTCCAAATGAAGAATGACAGTTAAATTTTATAATCATCTTCACAGCTCCAGGACTTACTTTATATTTTCTCAGGCTCATGACCCAGGGGTTGTCATAGCAACGAGGAAATCCTACCTTATCAGCCTCTTACATTTACATTCCTTACGGCTGCTTCCCTTTATGAATTAAATCCATCACGGTCTTCTATTCTCCAAATAAGAAGTTCTTAGGATTATCTCGCAGAAACAAGGATCAAATGCTTTGATTGAAACACTATGCAAAAGCTAATTCACTGGTGGTTTTCTTTAAGGGAAGACTGACTGTGCTACAAATAAATGGCTCCCATCCAAGTTTGCAGTTGGCAGCTTCCCGCAAAAAAAAAAAAAAAAAAAACACCACAAGTTGGGAGAGCGAACACGGGTTTTGCAGTACGTTCACGTTGGTCGAAAACATTTCTACATCTGGACGGCAAGAGGGGTACCTGCTTGGCCGAGAGGTCTGCAGCCAAAGCGCCTGCGGGGCAGCGATACGGGCACCCCACGCACGTGCGATGTGCAGTCACGACGACGTTATCGCAGCCGGCAGCAGGGTCACACCCGTGCAAACCCTCCCTGCCGTGCTGCCGCGCGGAGCCGTGCCGGGTGCCGGGAGGGCATCCGTGGCCGCCAGGACCGGCCCACGGGGGGAAGTCTTCCGGGCTGTCGTCTCCTGCACCTTGACTGCTTTACGTGGGGATTTTTAAAGATGTTTACGAATTATACAGCTGTTCTCTGCAGCACGACGAAACCGAATCGCGGAGAGCCCGTTAGCTGCCGGGCAGCCCAGCTCGGGGCTCGGCGTCCTGCGGCCGGGGAAGCGCAGGCGTCCCTGCTCGCAGCCGGCATCCCAGCCCCTGCCCGTCCAGCAAGCCCCCCAACTCCGTATGTAAGGTACCCTAAGTAGCACAAGTTCAGCGCTCCAGAGAAAGGAATCTAAATAAACCACCAACTAAACGTTATGTCCATCAAGCATGGGATGAATTTCGGACCTTTACCACAGCCCGTATATTCAAGCAGCGCTCAACAAGAAATACAAATGTCATTGCGTGCGTATGTTGGCTTACGGATGCTGAAACAATCAGCCTGGATATCTGTTTGGTTGCTCTAAATACACAACTAAGTACAGCACTTGCGTTCAAAGACAAGACGTCATTAGGAAACAGCATAAACCCTCGTTATGCAGATTTGGGGGAGGGGGGTGGGACCGTTTAATTGCTTAAATTCGATTCCTCTGCATTCGATGGGCCCAGAGTCAGAGCACAGTTAAGAATTCAAGCAGATCATCAACAATGCTCATCTCTGTCCTAAACAATACAGCATTAAAATAAACTTTAAATCCCAGAATGTTTTCTGCAGGAGTCTTTTGATTAACAGAACTCTTACAGACTGTAATGAATTTCATAAAGGCAACTCTACAGTTACAGACCTACAGGCATCAAGAGTTTAATTTAGTTAACGTACTTTTTATTCATTATTGGTCCTCCACAAGAAGCTGATCACCAACTTGTAGAGTGCATTGCTTAATTATCCATGCTGCACTTCTTCAAATGAGAACTATTTAAGCTGTCTGTCAATACGGCACGCAGGGCAGGGGCTGCGATCGATTGATGCAGTGAGAGCAATGCAGCTGGAATGCCAAAGACCCGCAGCAGCCCCACACTGTTGCACTGAAAGACCCATGAAGCAAAACAATCAGAAACTCATCTCAAAGACTTAAAGTCCTTTCTGTTTCCAGTGATACCATCTTCTGTATTTGCAGATGGTGAGCAGACTCCAGAACTCCTCTTGCATGCACTCTACATCTTAGTTTCAGTGCAAACAGCTCCTGAACACCTTGTCCGGGCAGCTTTAAGCCAGGAATACCTATGTTTTTTTGCTTTCTCTCTTTCCTCCATATTGCCATAGGGAGGACAACGGAAATGTGCGTTCCAGTCATCTGCCGGCGCCCTCAGCCCCCCAGGAAAGGCRTGCTGAAATTGGAACTGGTCCCTCAAGAGCAACGTTTACCTACACATACCTAATGAAGCTGAGATTTAGAATAGCACACATTTGCACCGGTATCGCCTCTAAGTCAGCAACTCAATAAACACCGACATAGGTGAATGCAGGTAAAAGCTGCATTTACAAGGAGAAAAGCCCCTTTTACAAGAAAAGAGCCCTAGGAAGCTCTAGGACTGACCTAGGACACCTTTCTGAGGAGACCTCTCCCCCTCTGGACTGAAACCCTGCCCGCCATCGTCTTCATCAGCTGCCGGGTTTGACCATCTCGCCGTTCCCTTCTTGGTAACGGAAGTGATGCTGTATTTCAGGGAAAGCTATTACAACCTGATGGGTGGTTGAGGATCCGCGCCTTCGGAGCCACGTCCGCAGGGATGGCGCCCAGTGATCTGCCTTTGGTCTGAGGGCGGTTTGAGCCCGGACAACGCACCATACGGGACGGGACGGGGCGAGGCTCCGCTTTCCGGGCAGAACAAGGGCAGAGCAGGCACGGGGTTTGCCAGCACCAGCCTTCGTCGGCGCGCCTTTACCGGAATATTCAAAATCAGGGGATCAATAATTCATTGTATAATATGATAAAAGGCAATCCACTGCTCGAAGTCAAAGCTTAAGCAAACTCCGCTCCAGTTACAGCACTGCGAGGTCTTACAGATTTCAAGATACTCAGTGCCACGGTGAAAGGCAGAAAGACGCAGTCGGAAGGGACAAATACATCCCTCCTCCGACACTTCCCGATCCCTGTTGGAGCGGAAACGATTCACAGCTACGACTTAAGCCAGAAGCCCTTTGCAAAGGGACACTAATTCAATGTTAAGTAACATAACTCAATATTCTTGTTTCCCCTTTCATCCAATATAAACTAATACAAATGATAATGACACGTCACCCATGACCTCTTAAACACGTTCCTTATGTTAGCAGTCTAATACGTATTCTCCCCTTCAAGCAGATGACCCAAGTTGAGTGAAAATTTACTTTGGGCGAAGGAAGACCTAAACTGCATTAGTGCAATCCTCCTAACACGCCAAAACCAGCAGAAGCACGTTTAATACCCCATTTTAGGATGATACGCCGGGATTGTCAATACAAACTGAATGCTTTAACAGCCCAGGCTGTAACTCAAGCATGCGGAACAGGAAGACGGAAAGCTGATTTCAAGGGATCGGATCAGCTTTATTGTCATTTCTGGACCGTTTGCCAAAGGTGTGTCAGAGCTGGAAATACGAAGGGCACTATGGCAACCAGACACCGAATTTCCAGACTTGTAAGAGGCAACCGTAGCCGGCACTTTCTTGGACTCCTCATCTGCTTAGAGCCATTTAGAAGAGCTTAAAAAGAGAAGTATCTAAATAGAAAACATATCTACATTCGCAAATACCTCACCGGCACAGTAAGCGCCAACGGTGAGATGCATGTGAAAGGGAAAATCGAGTATCCCTGCCTCCTCCAACATCCACCCGGTATCACGAATTCTTCTGCAAAGCCCGTAGGCACAATAGCGGCTTGTTCTTCGCACAAAAGGCCACCACGGCGCACAAGAAACCCTGCTGATACTTGAAAGGCATGGATCCAAGGTCAGCCAGGCTCAGAGCCAAGGCTCCAGCAATAAACCATCAGCTCTGTTCTGAAGTGGGGAAAGTAAAAGACCTTTTAATTGTAGAGCTCTAGAAGTCTTTCATATTAATTTAAGGTTCACCTTGAAACGCGAGCTTTCTTCAGACCCTCAGCAGAGTGCGGAGGACGGGGGAGACCACCCTCAGAAAGGTGGAACTTTTCCCCAACGCTTAACTGCGTGATAATCAAGATTATAACAGAAAGGCGACACAATCGACATCCCAAAGCCAGCCATCGTTCGGACAGCCCACCCGAAGCTCCTACAAGCCTGCCCGTGCCTTCAAACCCTGCCCCATCCGTTGCAACAACGAGCACCAAAACCACACCTGAAGATCAATATGTGCTGCGAAAACAGTTGCCGTGGGAGAGACTTTGTTCGTAAATTGAGCGAGAAAGTTCATTAAATGATAAAAATTCCAACCATGCTACCGGGATGTAAATTGCATTCATACCCAGAGCTGACATCTTCAACAGTTTAATTTAGGTACAGCTCTTAGCAGCGCTGGGTGGCTGCAACAGCAACAGATGCCTTGAATCATTTCAAAGTATGCTCCTGTCAGAAATGTCCTTTCTGACACCAAAATCAATTTCCTTCTCCTTTACTAGCTACTTTTCCAAAAATAGAACGGGAAAAGTTGCCTCAATTTTACCTTTTACAAGTGGTACAAAACGTGCTTTTAAGCCTTAAGGAAGAAGATGGTAGCGTGTAACACGTGCGACTGCGGTAATTAGCACTATTTTGATAGAGCAACGGGCAATGAGAACGAAGCYGATCCATCTTCATTACGGAGATCTATAAAACCTTTGACAAGCCTCGTCTACAAGGCAGACAGGCTGCTTCCTCGTATTTACACCGGCGTTTCCGCGCAAGACGGCACGAAACACGGCAGCGGCAGAGCCCCCCCCTCCTCCTGCCCTTCTCCCTCTCTCCGCACACGCCGAGGAGCTCTGTTTGAGCAAACGGAATGTACAGGGCCTGGATTATTTCACGCTGATGGTCAAATGAACACCTCAGCAGTTCCAAAGACCTTGCTGTGCATATTTAAGCAGGCCTTGTAAATCACGCCTCCTCGGTACGTTTGCGAATCCAGTTAAAACAAAAGGCAGTKCTATACAGCGATGCAGTTGGTAAAAACAGTCCTCGGTGCCGAGTGACTTTAAATACCAAGCCCAACGTTCGAGTGCTGCCGACTCACCGAGTGCCCCTAAAATGACGCAGCAACAAAACCGTGTCCTTGTTCTGCGGAAGGGCTCCTGTCCCCCTGGAAGCCCTCTCCTGCCCAGGCTGCTGCGGAGCAGAGGAGTCGGGAAAAGCGCTGCTTCTCCTTCTCGGCTGTGGTCAAATACAAAATGGCACCCTGCACACAGTCAGTTAGGGTTTGTAACTGGCACCCAGCACCCCTCCACGGAGCCGAGCAGTCTCCTTTTCAGCTTTGCTCTTCAGTASACCTGAAATCCGTCCGCTCCCGTCGCTCCCACAAGTTCCCTCAGCTTTGCTCCCTCCAGTAAAAGGCCACGATCCTGATCTCCTGGGTGAAAGTATTTTAACAGCTGTCCATAAAGAAGTACCACCTGGGAATTCAGCCTTCTTGTTGCTCACCAAACACTGGAACACCACAAGAGCAACCTGGTACCCGGCGCTCTTGGGAAAGCCACCCGCCCCCATTTTAGGGACAGTGAGACCCCCCAACCCTGACCCTTCCCTCATTCTGGAAAATCTGCTCGTGAGCACCACGRAAGAGTAACAAATAACAAGGTATTGGGTCCTACAGAAAAAACATTGGAGGCTCCTGGAAACGACTTGCCTAATAACGSCAGTGCCGGCGTCATTACTGCACCGGCTGCCGCAAGCCCTGACCGAGCCTCAGGCCAYGGACGACGCGCCTGTCGCCGGCTGCCTCCGGCCAGTGCGTTAGGATGCTCGGCCAGCTTACCTCTTGCCCCCGAACACACAAAAATATTTTCAAGACTTCTTACCTACAAACACACCACGCCAGACTTCACAGTCAACAGTTGGGTGTACACCAAAACATGCAAATATGTCAACATTTTCTGATTTATTTTTTTTTAACCTATACAAAGGAAGAACCTGTAATGGTTTGTGTTCTAAAAGGAAAACATGATGTGGAAAAGCAAGCTCAAAACAAGTAAAGCTACAAAAAATATAGCCCAAACAAGCTCGTATTCCTGAAAAACAGATTCAGAAGTTCACAACTGAACGATGAATCAGCCGGCTAAGGGCATCTGCATATCAAATTAACATGGTCGGGGAAAAAAGGGGCCTTTGGCAGCCATAAGCAACAGCATTCGCCATCATATTTTAAGTTTATTTTTCCTTGTCTGACCAGTTCCCATAGGGCAGAAGGCTAATGACGGCACTTCATCACGAGCAGCGCCGGGTATTTACGCCCGCCCTGCGAGCGTGACAGCTGTGTCACCGAGTCCCCAACCATCCCCGGCACCCGAACCAATCGGCTGGTGCGAAGCCGCGGGATGGAGTGCCCCGCAGTCATTATTCACCGAGCACTTTCATTAACAAACTGCCCTTAATTACAGCAGTAATTGCAAAATTATTTCATAGCAGCAATTATTCTTCTCAGCCCRATCCAGGCTATTTAAGTGGGACATTGTCTCCGAAGATGGCATAACGCCAACCCATCTACAACCGAGAATTCGCCGTAGCGGCGTTGCACAGTTCCGAAATGGCGCAGGCAAAGCGGCCGCGCCGGGGGGACGGAGCCCCGACGCCGGACACCGCGTCCCACGCGGGTGACAAGGGGTAACGAGGGAACGGCTCATTAAACCGGCGGAAAGGTCAAGAAGGGACGAAGGCCCTTCGCAACCCAAATTTAAAGCTTTCTTCAAAGTTCACGATTTAAGGTACAATCCCGGATCCCCTCGTAACAGCACGAGATTGAGACAAACTGTCCATTTTCTCCGAAAAGTCTACAGCTGTGTTAAAAACTCCTCATACATCATCCTTCTAACCACTTTACAGCCAGTAAGTGAATCTATTTCATTTTGATCATTTCAAACACTCCATTAATGAGAAAAATTGAGGCATATTAGTCAGTGATCTAAAATATGGGCAAGTGCAAGTTCAGCGCCAGGTTGCAAGCAATTCGCATCACCGATGGTGTTGGGGGCAAGAAGAAAAGGGGAAGGTTACGACACKCCGCCGGGAGAAGCCGCAACTCGAGTTCACCGCCTGGCACCCTGCTCCRGGAGCCACGGGCTGCCCAGGTTTGCTCCATTAATTCCACGCTCCTCTTTGCCTCTGCTGCTTTTTGACATCCTCTGGACTAGATATGGTAGCTGCAAGTGTGCAGAGAAACACCCAGCATAGAAAATTTCATGCAAAGTTGTCACGTAGTCGGGGAAAAAAAATCAAACGGTAAATCAACCTGCCATGAATTCAGCTCTTCTTGGTCTCCCAAGTCCGAGTGCCCACATGCCAACCATATGATAATGCATCCTTGATGTCTGACCCCGCGTACGTACGCAAATATTGGAACAACACAGTCTTTGACGCTCTGGGCGTACCTGATCCGCAAAGACAGGAGCTGGCTGTGAAACGTCCGAGTCACCGGTTTGGGTTTCCCGGCCGTTGAGCTCCTCAGCCTCTCCTGGTAACAACGCGATCTCGTCAGGCTGGTAATTCCTACGGCGAGATGCTTCTAAACACCGAGAGCTGGGGGCTTTTTAAATCTGGATCATTTTGGAAATTCTAGGGTAATTTATCTGTCAGTTTTATTCGAGGAACGCATCAAAGACTCGCCTCCGCTCAGGGCAGTTAGTAAACCAGCCTATTTCCCCGCAGAGTTTCATACCCAAACATAGCGGGTGRGCTCGGAGGGGAAGCAGATGAGTCCGCTCCTACGTGCCGGCAGCTGAGCCGTACCAGGCAGCAGTTTGTCCAACACCACCCAAGCACCTCGGCCAAAGAGGACCGAAAACATTGGCACCCGCTCCATGAGGCGCTGCAGAAAGCRAAGCGGCGCAGACGCCCGGTTGACAGCACAACCGGTGACGGATATCCAGCTACACGCACGTTCTCCGAGAGCTCAAATACCTCAAATTACAATACGCTTACGGCCGCGGTGTTACTGCACTTCTCAGTCAAACCAGAGACATTCAATAATCACCCAGAAAAGCACCATCTGTTATGCCTTATTGCTTAATTAAACTAAAATACAGAACTCCTTAATCCTCACAGCTCATAAAGATAAAGGTCATCACACAGCTTTACTGTCAGGTARCCTGTATATAAAATGCGGAGGTTGGAATTTCTTTCGCCCAGACATCACTCAAACGCTGCGCCATCCGCCCGACGCACAAAAACATAATYCCAGCGGCGTGACACCGGATCGATGGCGTGACTTTTGGGCCGACAGCCGGGGCCAACGGACTGCGAAGCCCCAGACACCGTTCCCTCCTTCGGCACGAGYGTGCCGCCGGCGGGGCTCGACCAGGCTACGGTGGGCACCCCCTCCCTGCTGTCCAGACCCCTCCTTGGTCTGGCTCCGAGCATCTGGAGAACACTGGTCCAAYGACTGGGAACACCAGGACCAAAGACTGTGCCTGTCCGCAACRCCCTAACGAAAAGCGCTTGCCCAGGCTGGTTGCCGTCCCCCTGATTTGCAGGCACCTGCGATGCCAATAGCTGAAAGCTGCCAAGTGTGCTGCACCCTCCCAGTGCTCCACGCAGGGACATCCCAAACAGAAACCTGTCCTATCGAACAGCAACCCCGACGCTCACGTCGGAACAACGTACGCGCGCCCAAAGGGCAGCGGCCGCTCAAACGCAGCGGGGGAGGCGGGCGGAGGCTGAGCCGAGCTGCTCACCGCTTCGGGAACGGAACGGGAACGGAACGGGAACCCCACGGGTCCCTGCACTCGTCTGCGCTTTCTTCTCTTCCTTCTGCGTTCGCRTGCGGAGGAAAGGGAACAGCAGGCAAACACGGAAGGCGACTTGGACAGCACGGCTTACCCCAAGGCAAGCCCCGCCGCCGGCAGCGCCAGCGCAGCCCCCCTGCCCCCGCGGGGCCGGGTGGGCAGGAAAGGTCCCGCCTGCCCCTTCCGTAACCGTTCCCACGTGAAAAGGGGTCTCTAGCGCTTTGGCTCCTCTGAAGGCCCTCCCCAGCCTGGCCGCTGCGACAGATGTCAATAATGGACCCTGGTCCCCTTTTCCCAGATTGAGCCAGCCCCCCTGCTGCTCGCCTACCGGCTGCTCCAGCCGGACCACGCTCAACGCTCCGCTCTCCCCAAAGCTGCTGCTTCCCAAAACCTTCCAGCACCATTACTGTTCTCCTCGGAAATATCTGCTTTGTCTTTCAACCATGAACCCCAGCGGAAGCCTCRCTAATGCCAACCAAAATTCAATTACTGGCTTGTCAGCTTTTGCGCGTTTTCTTTTTGAGGCTCGGGCTACGAGAAAAGGTGAATTAAAACCTGTCTAATGGGTAAGAAGTCTTCAGGCTGCCGTGGCACCTTTCAGGAGSACGTCAGAATGCTTTACGCAGCGATGGAGACTGACGAGACGCTTTACAGAGCTTCTCAGGAAGATGAGGACTAACAGACGGTACGGTGCGATTAGGGGCCTTTTTCCTTGCTTTCTGCTTCCTGTAGGTGGAGGCAAACTCCTGGCTGACGAGAGGAGGACGTACAGAGAACAGAGCTGAAAGGTACCCGCCGCAGCTGCCAGCGCAGCCCTCCGGCTCCAGGGCTTCTCCGCAGCGGAGCACTCCCCGGAGCCACCCCGGCCGCGCTGAGGCAAGGCACCCGCAGCACGCTGCCAGCGCCGGAGCTCGCCGCAGCCCCGCGCGATGCTCAGCCGAGCCCCGCGGGGCAGTTACCCCAAGGCACCCACTGCAGGAGACCTTCAGCCGTGTCTCTGCCTCACAAGCCCCGGGACCATCCTGCCCTTCGATGCCGTGTACCCAGTYGCCCCACCGCCAATGACCTATTTCGCCTCCCTGAGATTTTCGAGGCCCRATGAGTACTGCCCGTTTCGTTTGGGGGGTCCTGCCCTGGCTTGCACGGTCCCCGGCGTGGAGAGGCTTCTGGCAGCAGAGGTGTCCCCTCCACCAGCCCCATCCTCCTCCTCCCAGGCAGAGCTGCCTCAGAGCAGCGGCGCGTGGAGACAAGGGACCGATGCTTAACAGGCAAGGCTCAGGCAGACGGATATTGCCAAATCCCTGGTACCGAAGGCTCCTCTCCCCGTARAGTTATTAAGCTGGCTGTGAGCGCAACTACAGCACTCTAATGAGCTGCCTAACCTTGCCCCTCTTCTCCACCCAGGCTTTAAAATTTAAAGCTCCAGCTAGCTCAACATGAATAGATGAGCAAGAACATCACACTGCTCTTAGCGTAGGTGCAGTGCTTTATATCTCATTAATATTTCAGTTTCTCCCATCTCCTCCTCCTCCTGCAACTGTCCTCGTTTTATTTATACCTGCAGGATACCGCTCTTACTTCTTCCGAGTTCTTGTGTGCTTGGAGAAACACTCCCCGCCACGGGGCCGCACGCTCTCAAGGAAGCCAGCCCTCCCCCTCGATGCGGGGTAGGCTGCGCTAATTGCCCCTCACCCCATTAAGAGGGCTCCAGGGCCCAGCACAGGACTCGGGCTCGCCCGCTCYGAACCGCCGGCAGGGATCGCTTCCCGTTTTCCAGCTCCGAAACCTGCGGGATTGATACGGCGCCTGTGCCTCGAAGGCATTTTAACGCTACCCACAAACCAACGACGTTCGGGGTGCCAGAACACGAAGGCGCCCGTGGGGCGCGGGTCGCCGAGTCCCGGCACGGGAGGACGCGGCCGCCCGAGCTGACGCGCACACAGCCCGGCGCGTCGGACGGGCTGCGCGGCCGAGGTTCCCGAGCCCCGCCGTCAGCCCATGCTTCTCTCACTTGATTATGAAGAAAATTCAATTATACAAATATTTCACTAAATATCTTTTTAAGCCTATTAATATTAACAYCAATTCTGCCTCTTATGTGCCTGGCATTTAAAAATCCATTTTAAAATCTCAAACTGATGTAAGATTTACATCTAGAATACAAATTAGCAAGCAAGACTCCCTGCTCTCTGTTTTGCCTGGCACCCACCTCTGCCCAGKTTAGTCTTAGATGTTACCTGGTGGCACTTAAAGAAGAAGAATATTAAAAGCATGCCCTTGCCTGCGAATGTTTTACAGCTTTCTGGCCACTGAATTTGTTTAAAGCGCAATTATACTGAACAAACAGTYCCTAGAAGACCCAAGTATTCTATTCGTTTGCACGTCACCACACAACTAGCTCACTGATACGGWTTCAAATTAACATTCAGAATCCTGTACTGAAGAAAATAAATGCCGTTATGCACGCGCRCACGGGTGTGGATGTGCTTGCTTTTCTGTATGTATTAGATATAACCTTTAAGGGATACATGAAGAGATGCACACTACCCGGTTTGCATGMGATAGCCTTTCCTTTTTTTCCCCCTCTACTGAACTGCCTCAGATTTACAGGCATTTATTTTATTTATTCCAAGAGCCACTTTCCTAGCAACCGCCTCACGAGACACGCAGCTTGTTTTTGCGACGGTAACCATCCAGAAGAAAAATGAAAAAATAATCTTTTCTGAACAGCTATCCAACAGACGAAAGATGAACAGTAAATCAGTATTGTCTGAAAACTCGTACATCAAGAACTACAATTGGAAGAGACTTCTCACGCTATCCGGCCTGTCCCTCTGCCTGCCCAGAACCTTCCCAGTCTCTCTCGGAAGAGAGTCGGTCACTATTCCCTAGCTGGACTCCTTAAAATACTCCCAGGTAGCGTAACTCTCTTCCTGGTGTTTAAGCCGTTCCAGTACGCCGTGGCACGCCGCGGCCCTCCCGCAGACCAGCACCTCCCTAACGACCCGCAGGGGATTAACGAGCCGCTCCCGCGCCTCCCTCCGCTTCCCAGACCCTTTCCTGACAAGCCCCCGCAGCACCACAGGGGCTCCTCCCTCCAGCTACCATAAATTCGGATTTAATATTATGCCAATCTGTCCTCCAGGTCTCTAGCCGATTTGGAGTATTACGGGATAAAAATCCCAAGTTTTACTCAAGTTTAGATACGCAATCACTTAGGGAGCGCTGCAAAACACGCAAATCTCAAAAATGTCCTGCCAGCACGCAGACTGGTTGGCCTTTCGGGGTTCAAACGAAACCCACCTCCGAGGGGAAAAAAAATAAAATACAATTCAAAAAAAAAGTCTATCCTGCGGGCGGCTGCGAGGAGCCGCCAGTCCTGCCCAGTGCCAGTCCTGCCCACACAGAGCAAACTACAGACTGCGAACGGGCTCTACAGGGAAAGCCGCCGCCCCGCAGCAGCCCGTCATTCCACGGAGCGAAGCCAACCAGCTCACCCGCGTTATTCCAAGCCGCCTGCTCTTGCAAAATAAAATCCGGCGGCAGAATGTCCCCTGACACTCCTCCATCTCGCCAGCCCCGCCGGCAAGGGCGGCGGAGCAGCGGAGAGGGGCGCGGAGCCGCAGCACCCCTTTGGCGGAGAGCTCCCGAGCCGCCCCCCTGACGACGTGCGACCGGAGCAGGACTCAGCGGCTGCGTGCTCTCAACGCACGAAGGCGGGGGCCGTTCGTCCCTTGGGGAGAACACATTTTCAYCGTGCCTTTGCACAGGAGGAGTCTGTACGGGCGATGCCTCCCAGGTGCTCAGGATGGACCCAGGCACGCGGAGGCAGTCCCCGGCTGCCGTCCCGYGTGGTGGCAGAGAAAGGGGAGCCCGGAGGGTACCCCACCGCCCCGGGGCTGGGGACCCGGCCGAGCTGCTCCTGGGGCCTCAGCCCCGTCGCRCCGTATTTCAGACCCAGCTTCTTCCCCTGCTGCTCGGGAAACCAYGCGCAGCTCAGGCTTCTTCCCTTTTATCTCCGATGACTCATGAGCGCATATCAAAATATTTTCTTTATAGCTGGCAAAATCCGAAGCCAGATTTTCCTTCCCTCTTACAAACGAAAGTGTAAGCACTGTAGATGCAGCCGGGGAGCCGCAAGTGTCAGTTCTGCATTTGAACCGAGTCACTCCTTTCTCATCCATCTCGCAAACTGAAAGGATCACACGATGTATTTTGAAGGGCGATACCCAATTAACATCACGCTAAATAAAGCTTCGTTTCACGCAGAAGAAAGCGCACACCAGCAAACCTCGTGGACCTCACACCGGTATCRCCTGCCTCAAAATCGAGTCAAAAAAGCGCAGTACCGCGGGAGAGGCYGGAGCCGTGCCCTCCGCCCTGTGCTGACCACATCCACCAGCGCCCTGGCAAACGAGGAACGGAGCTCGCCTGGAGAGCACGGAGCCGGACCGGGGTCCAGGGAAGGGCTTCATCCCCACCACCACCGCTGGCACTGCTTAAGACGTCGCTCTGCAGCTCCAGGTCCCGTCATTCCAATTTCTGGGTGTCCTTCCTGCTGCTCCTATCTGTATCAGTTAGCCAACAGACCGCTAAGGCAGGCTCATCTCTCTGTGTGACTTGTGCTCGAAACCAAACATCGTTATCCTTTTGAACTAGCTAAAAAAGATATTGCTTGAAAAGATACTCAAATAACATTCTGCTATTTGCTCTCTCTAACAAGACCTCCCAAAGGCCCGGCTGTGCCAGCGCACGCCGTGCCCCAGCCTTGCCGCAGCCGCGGCGCACGCCGTGCCCGCCCCGGCGGGAGGGAGCATCCCTGCCGGCACCGCGCTCCGGCTCCCAGGGCCCGTCCCCCCGCCGCCGCCCTTCGGGGGTCAGCCCGTCCGCTACAGCCTTCACAGCTCATTCACAGGGCAGGAAAGGGAAGGAGGAAAAAAAAAAAAAAAAAAAAAAAAGTCTTCATCTCTTGGATTATTTGCTCCTCCTATCTAAACGACCCAGCAACAAAAAGAAGCCGACAAAGTTCGTCAGCCGAGTCTCACTTACGGCACCAACAAGATCAGAAAACAATTCTCTATCTTCTTGTCAAGTTAAAYGTTTCAATATCTAACTCAATGTTCCCAATCTAAAAATTTATGAATTCAGTGAGAAGCCCATGTAATATCTTCACTTTATATCCATCTACTAAGGAAAGAAATTACACCAGCCATTTATCATGACCATCGTTCCAAAGATAAGTAACAACCGAAATAACTTCAACTTACCTCAAGAACTACAGCTACCATAAAAAATAGCTGTATGTGCAGGTTCTACCACGCTATAATAGAAGATTACTTTGATTTGATTACTTGGGAACAAAGTTAATAGAGGACCTAAAAAACAGTGCCAATTTATCATACCGGAGAGCTACTGCTATGTTTTCCTCGAGRATGTTATCAGCGTAGTAGCTAAAAAAACATATCAATTGTGTAAGAGAATTTACAGAAGTCATAATTTTCTTCTAAATAGTAATAATGAAATGAGATTTGGGTTGGGGAAGTTCAAGATTCAATCCTGATTTGAAATACTACATACATCCCTTTTGTTTCAAAAGCAAAGAGCACAGGTTGTTTTTTTAAAAAAGCAAAAAGCTTAATGGCATATGCAAAGTGCTGTTATTTAAKGGGAAGATTTCCAGCGCATCTTTCAGCCAGGGCACCGGAAAGGTTTTAGCCAG
This sequence comes from Oceanodroma leucorhoa, assembly GCA_030449065.1. Classification (NCBI taxonomy): domain Eukaryota; kingdom Metazoa; phylum Chordata; class Aves; order Procellariiformes; genus Oceanodroma; species Oceanodroma leucorhoa. The sequence continues at coordinate 668,209 of JASVER010000188.1, forward strand.
GCATTTAGTGGCAGCACGACGTTCGCCATGGATGATGGAGGAACTGGCCGCCCAATGTACCTACCCTTGCAGGGTTCTCCCCTCCATCCTCACGGCTGCTGGAAGCCTTTTTTGCTCGCCCAAGGAACGTGCTGGCACCCGGCACGTGCTAATCTACGGCAGAACGGCTTCGTGCCAGCCGCGACGGCAGCTCACGACTGGCCTCGCCTGTGCTTTGCGCYGTGCGAGAGTTACGGCGTTTGCGCAGGTGCATTTTGTGCCGAGACAGAGGCGTGCAAGTCGGAGTGGCTACAGAAGGAGGTAACAGGACAGCAAGTCTCATTTTTCAGCTGCGTATTTAAGCCTAATAATAGAAATGCACACTTGCCATCTAAGCAGCATTTTAACACTCAAGAGGGCTTAATTTCACAACCGATGGGGGTTATTTAATCCTGAGATGTGACCAATTTCTCCTTATTAGAAATGCAAAGCAACTGGTGCTAGATGAAAGGCTGGAGAACAATGCACAATCAAGTTGCAGCAGAGGGACGGGAGGCCGACGAGTGGAGACACCGGCTGGACAGACCGTGCCGGTCAGCTGCGGGAACAACTCACCAGGGTCTCTCTGGAAAGGACCAGCCAGCTGCAAACAAAATCCTTCACAACGCTCCCTGCAACAGGACAAGATGACCAAGCTCACACACGTCATTCTCAAGACACTCTAGTTTCCCTCTTCAGTGGTAGGAGTTTGGCTATCCCACTTTACCCATCTCACCTGTCTATCTGCCCATTTCCAGGTGCCGTTGAAGCGGCTGTAATCTCTTTATTTGGAGCAGAGCTTGCAACTATCAAGGGTCAATTAATTTGCTTGTCCAAATGCAAAGACAACAGTTCAAATTAAATCCTGAGGCTCAACTGCCTTAAAAAATTCCTTCCCCTGAGGGCTCAGGTTTGAATAGCCAACACAACACAGCAAAATAATCCGTCTCTGCTCAGCCAACCAGCCATGGGACCAAATTAGCTGGGGAAGATCTGGGGAGGGCTTCTCAGAGGAGCAGCGAGGACCAGCACGCCCGCAGTCTGTCGATACTGCACCAAGCGCCCGACGCTCGCAATTACTAGTCGGGAAAGTCCCCGAGATCAGCGAGATGTACAGAAAAACCACCTCGCCAGAGCACGAACAAACGGCGGGTCCCAAGGAGGACGACCGACAAGCAGAGCGCGGGGCGCAGCCCGAGGAGGGGAAGCCGCCCGCCCACATCGGGAAAGGGCTGAAGACGACCTCAAGAGTCCCGCCTACATCTGGCACCCTTCCCAAGAAGGGTGTATGCTGCACATATAGCATGAAATTGTTACCTCACACGGATGAAGACCCGGAGCAGACCGTAACCTCTCCACCGGGCAGCCCCGCTGTCTCAGCGCGCGCCGTCGGCGGGGGGCTGCGAGCCCCGTGGCCTCCCAAGCTTAGCGAGGGGACAGCCGCGCCGCAGTTAGGCTAAGGGCTCGCCCGACAAAGAAGTTAGGCTTCGTGGCAGCATCGCTTCGCAAAACTTCACATCTGAAGCAGAATCCAAGGGCAAAACTAATCAAAAGGATACAGACGCTACGCCTGGAACGGGTAGTGGAGGGAGGGAAGGAGGAATGGGGGGCTCCGCTCACTGCTAAATTTAGTCTGATTTTCATCTGCCTTGAAAGTGTCAGCACTCGGCAAGGAATAAAACAAGGTTAAAGAATGTGAAGTTGAAAGCGGATGTCTTAGTGTTTATCTACAAAAGCAGCACAACTTTTAACAGCATCATCCCAAGCGAGCGCGACGCAGCTCTAAACTGCAAATTTGCATAATAAATCTCCACGTTCTCCTCGCCGCTCAGAGCGCGCCTCTGCCAGGGCGTCAGCATCCCACAGCCTCCCTGCCTTCCCCAAACCTCACCAGCACGCCTCTTCCCCGCTGAAACCCTCCCGATACCCACGATGCACCCCTGCCTAACCAAGTGAATTAACCCTCTGACGACAGCTCATTTCGTGACCTCCCGGTACGGTCCGAAGGCACACCGGCAAGAAAACAAACCGCTCCCGAAGTCGTGCAGCCACGGGGAAGTTCAGCCCCGTAAGCGGCTCGCGGCAGCGCTTTCAGCACGTCGGCACCGCGCATCCAAGGAACCTTGGACGAGACTTCGGAAAGCTTTGCTCCACAGCTTCGCCCAACTTCGGACAGGAGTATACTACATATGGCTACTGTTTTCCCCGCAGCACCTGCCATGCCACTGCCCAACAGAAACCCAAAAATCCCACATAAAATCTGTGGACAGGCTTGAAGTCGTGGTTAACCACCCGGTATCATCTCCAAAGAACTCTTGGGGGATTTGGCAAAGCACGCRGAGAACTACCGGGAATCAAAACAGGCTCGTGACTCATCCATGGCATATAACTAGAGAAAGGCACCGTGTAAAAGTGAAACGGATCCTAGAGCCTTAATGAGCTTCACTCAAGATAAGAATACCAGCACTTCTTTTCCTGGGAAAAAAAAATGATACCAGCTGCAGTAAAGTTGCCCAAATAAAGAGGCTTCTAGTGTTATTGATAAGTTGTACCAGTTTGTTAATAAAGACTGTAAATTACCAGGCTGAAACCTGCCATTTACTTATCAAAATTAATACTCATTTCCCTCCTACGGACACAAGATGAATTATCAATGCCTGTATAATGTAACCAGTTCCGAAGCGGTCTCCAGTGCCGCACAAGACCGGATCTCCGGAGCCTCCCATCGGCAGCTCTCTCTCCCATGGGGCAGTCCCAGCGGAACCTCTGGGCCAGCCTGGAGCTTCAAATGATGGGTCATGGCACCGAGGAGCCCACAATGCTGCTTTTAAACGTAGGGTTTGATCTATAGCGAAGAACTGACGCAGGTACCAAGCGCCGAGAAGAAATACCTCCGCCTGCACGTTCAACCAGTGCTACGCGTTTGACACCTTGGAAGTCTCCAGGCTTCGGAGGCTGCTTTATCTCAACCTCTAACGCACACCCCGATGTTGCAAGGCCGGGACTGACCGCCGCAGGCAGATCTCCCCGAGCGGCTGGGAAGGAGCCAGCTACTCACCGGCGTTCCTGAGGCTGGGCAGGGAGAAGGAAGGAAGGCGCGATTCAAGCATTTCCTAAAAAAATGCGTCAAGAAAGATGACTTTAACCAAGACTACGCTGTAAGAAAGTCATCAGATTACGAAGTTGAGGAAAGCCCGAACTACAGTCTCGGCACGGGTATTTGTTTTCAGCGTGTTAGATTAAAAGGGCCGTGCTAATGTGACATTCTACTATCACGAAGAAAACCCAATACTAAAATTAGAACATAAATCAGGCACAAATATTCATCCAGACGTGCAATCAACTTTGCTTTCCACTTATCCTCCTTTATGCACCGAGGGGTTATATTAAATTCCATTATGTATTTGTTAACTGTAAGCATTGCTCCTTTATAACTTCAGCAGAGGCGCCGGAGCAGTTACAGCACCGCAAAATACATCAGGTTTGCTGCAGATAGAGCAAGGTGATTAGAGCGCTTGGAAATATTCGTTTAAAATCAAGATTGAAAGATAAATCCTTTAGAGTCTGGGCTATTTCTCTCCACGCATTCCAACTGCAAGGCACTATGGGGAAGGAAGAGTGACTTTAAATGCAGCACCGGCTCATAAAAGCAACAGTGCTTGCACCAAAAATAACACGGCAAGCCAAACGGCTGCTTGGTAAGCAGCAAACAGCTTAAGTATAGACCGCACGTATATAAACTTTTAATTAAAACAGTCAACTTGAGGCAGGCKCTATAAAACCCTACCAAACGCAGCCAGAGGCAGCCAGGCAGCACCGCGCTCTGCCAGGCTCCCCACCTCCCACCTTCGGAAGCTGACCCCCGGGGCCGGAGGAGCCCAAAGCGGGCGCATCCCTCCGCAGCCGGAGCCGCTCACCCGCTCTGCCGAGCGCCTCCACCCCGGGGGAAAAGCCCCTAAAGCCCGCTGAAATTTCAGGGCTGTCGGGGAAAGATGCTGAACCTAATACAAACTTTGAATCAATGTGCAATGAAATATAAATAGGCCGCAACAGGCTTTGCAAGTTAAACAGTGCGTTTTATAGCGTGTCAGAACTTAGCGCATTAATAATTAGCATTTTCTTTGTTCCAAATTCAATGAATTTATATCATCCTTCAACACTGTTTAGCCAAAGCAAATAAAAAACAAGTAATCACATTAATTTTTCCAGGCCATACAGAATGATCTGGGTATTCACGTTCAAATTTGCTATCACGGATTAGCTGAAGGCAATTACTTGACTTGCTGGATTCTTTTACAATAATTTAAAAAGAGAACTCAAGTCTGTTCTAATCAGAAAAATGAAATCCCATTAGCTGCGTCTCCAACGTATATTAACATTTCTTTTGTTTAGGAAGGTTAATATCCCCCAAATAAAGGAGCACAGACTGCCTGTTAAAATAATTACATCATGACATTTCGGAAAGGTTGGCAGATAGGCATGGTTTCCAGCAAAGAAACACACAAAATAAGCAGGCTTTTAAAAAAATTATCCAGACTTAAAATATGCAAGGCATCGGTGATGCCGACCTTACCAGCAGCTCTTCGGGAGGTTTTCTCCTGCGACACCTCTCCTTTTGGAACGCTTTTGGATCCCGGCACCCGCGATACAAATTTGGAGCCTTTTCTAGCCATCTGGTTTGGGGAGGCTGGACCGTCAGCAGAGCATTCAGAAGCCCCGAACCCAGGGGCGTCCCGTCAAACCCCGCACGGCACGAGAGAAGCGAAAGCCCGGCTGCGGCTCCCGCCCGCCGGCGCGGCTCACGGGGGCTGCCCTCAGCACACGCCACGCTCGAGATGGACCCTTGGTACTCAGATAAATTACCCACAAACACGTAAAATACCGTGACATGAGGAACTTCCGTTCGCGAGGTTAGAGCTTGCGAGCATCGCTCAAAGTGGTACCGACGGCGGCTCCGCGAGCCCCCGGCAGCCGCCGCAGGGCACCGCAAAGCCGCCGCACGGCGCGTCATCCGCGACCGCGAGTATTTCTTGGTAACCCTCCCGCTACGTGTTTGACCAATTCCGACAGAGGAGCGTAAACAAATGCTCCACCTGCTCCGGCTCCGTCTGGGATCCCAGGGCTCGGCAGCAGAGCGGGGACGGGGACCCCTCCCCGCCCGCCGCCCCTCTCTTTCCCGGGGACCCAACCGAGTCGCTTCGGGCCGCCTCTGAAATCACGTTTTGCATAAACGCCCTTTGTGGATTCCTGCAAAAGTCAGTTCTCTTCATCGTATGAAATATTTGCATATTCTAAAGTGTCTGAAAAGCAACAAATGTTACAGTTTCCAAATGATTTTGGAACATGCACATATAATTAGCCCTGTCTAACAAATCTGCTCCTGCCTGCAGTAGTAAACAACTGAATTTAAGCCAAAGCCTGTTTCAAAGACATCAAATGTCAAGGTCTGACTCCCGTTCTCACACCCCAGCTGAAGCCTGGCAGGTAATATTTTCCTGAGGCTTATTTGCTTTGACTAAGCTGTGTTAAAGGATAAGATGCCCTTAACCCAGCAAGCTCTTCCATGCAGTAAAAYGCACCGTTTCGTTCGCGTAGGCTACTACGGCTATTCCGGTCCAGCCTGCAACGGTTCAAGGACCGTACCGGGACCACAAAAACTGCCCCAAACATTCTCAACGAGCTGCCGCAAGCTTCAGGGTCCGTTCTYTGGGCGCAGCAAGCGATTCACGTTCTGCTGCAAGTGAATTACGCTATCGAATTTTAAACGTTACTGAAACAACTCTGCTTAGATTATAGCAGCTAGCGACTGATTTTAAGCCGGAGCTGGTTTTGGGGACTTCCAGCCGAGGTCCCGCCCCACCCCGGGCTGCAAGCCACGCGGACACAGGCGGACCTCCTCCGGCGCGGAACGGGCGCGACGGCGGCAGGGCCCTCCGGCACACCGCGCCGCTCCGCCGGTGCTGCCGCAGGGCWGGGAGCCCGCGCTTCGGCACGCAGCCTTCACGCTGCTCCGGAACCGCGGCGCCCTCCAAACGGGAGACACCCAAGCAGCTTCAGCGAAGAGGAGATGCGTTCATCACTCATGAAAAGCCAGCAACGCYCAACGGCCTCCCGGCTAGTTATCTGGCAAGGAGAGGAGATTCTCCGTAGCGAGTCACCCACGGGCAGAAAACCAAACCCCGCGTCTCGTTTAAGCCAAGTCGAGCAGAAACTCTCTACTCCCAGGGAAAGGTAAGACCCTCGCCGCGGTGAGAACAGCCTCCCAAGGCAGAGCCAAAGCCGTGGCTCAAGCGAGCCTCGTTACCGGTGGCGACAAGAGGCAGACAGCCATCGGCCACCTTCCCCTTCAGTTTTGAAATCAGGAGAGAGAAAACTGGGTTCTTGCCGAAGCCTGTTCAACATGACTTCCGCAAGAGCACTACACCAAAATAYGAAACCGTAAGGATGTTTAATGGTGATGATGAAGATCAATCTTTTCTCATTGCCTCTTCCATGGGATGGGAATAAAGGCCGCCTTCATCCGATAAAGGTCATGTTTGCATTTCTGGTAAACACAACGCTTTGTTTTTTCCTCCCCATCCAATATGCTCAAGTGAGTCACATCTGGCTGACTTGYCAAAAGATAGTGAAAGTTTGAGGAAATGGTGTTCCACAGATGTTACTGACTAAAAATAGTCTTTCCACAAATGATAACAATTTTCCAGCTCAGTGGCCAAATATACTGCTCAAAGGCACGTATTGCCAATAGAGATTCATCGCAGATGGCAAGTTCAGCAACTTGTTTCTTGTCCTATCAAAACTTCTCTCTCCTGCCATCTTTTGTGAGCGCAACCAAATCAAATCATTCCAGAATTTCAAATCCCCCTCGAAAGCCGACTCTAGAGCTTCATCTGAACTAATAATCGCCCCCAGGAGTGACCCCGTCCCAAACAGACGGGACATCCTCCTGCTACCCGCGTCAACGGAGCCRTTCCCTGCTGTGTGGAGCAAGGCCACGGTTTGCAGAACCTCTAGATAAATTATTCATCTCGGTCGATTCTCATCCGGAATTGCAGGCCGGCAACACAGCGCTGCTAGGTTTATTTAAAAGCGCTTATCTAGGAAGGATACTTACGCTGACAAAAATCATTGTTTGAGAAGCAGAGCCCGGGTTTCTCTCCCGTTCGCAGAAGTCTAGGGAAAGAGGACCAGGAGCAGCCACCTACAAAAGGGATGTAGTTCCTCCGTCCAGGAACTTCAACCCCAGTTTCTGCAACCTCTGCCCGTTCCAATCTGCAGGAACAGCTCAGCAGGTCGCAAAGCCGGYGTATTTTTAAGAGCTTACACTTACACCTCATATATCTACATTTGCAAGTAGAAAACTCCAGCGACTGCGATGAGCTCCCGCTGTTCCCCCGAGGGCGCAAGCGTTCTGTTTTCCACGCGGGGTTGGCACGGGCTCTCCCTTCTCTCCTCRCACCTCATCTCTCCATCTTACTCACCTAAGCCCGCGGGCAGTATTTCATCGTTGGGGTGGGCTGGTGGCCACTACAGGGACCAGGGCCCGCGTCCAGACGCCTCTGACGGGCGCTGAGCGCATCCCGCCTCGTAGCGGAGCGACRCCGCGCGCGTCCTCGCTGYGGGCTCCGCTCCCGAGCCCTCCCACAAACCCTCCCGCGGCGAGGAGGGGGGTGTACGTCTTCCCGGTAACAGACCAGGAGGAAAACGATGCGCTGGCCCAGCCTCCTGCCGAACGAGGGAATGAGAGGTACTCTGGAAACCCCAGCAACGCTCACAGGGAACTGAGCGGCAACGAGGACCGAGCGCTACGCGCCCAGCCTTGCAGCGTAGCTATTCTCACTCAGCCTGAAATAAACTCTGTCGATYGCAGGCATTACCTCCAAGGAAATATTACTACTGTTCCATCACATATCTGAGACCTACCTTTCAGAGATACAAAAAATATGCACCGCTCCTTAATCTTCAGCTTCCAAAGGAGTAATTTTCAAATCAGCTACCCGTAATAAAAACAGTTGTTCTCCTACAAATTCATCAGTAGGAGAAAACTGCAGATTTTGCATCTTGGGTAGTATCTTTCGAAGCGGTATGCTTAACAGGGACACAGAAAAATAATCATATTACAGCGTCAACCAATAAATACTGGAGGAGGAAAGCACAAACAAAGCACTTTCTGCAAACTCTGCTAGGACTGTTTCTACAGTTATTGATAGCAGGAAAACTGAATGCAAACAACACGAGACTGGCAAAAATAGGAAAAACATCTTCCAGAAAAAATTCTGTAAAATGAATACTGATATCCCATTGCCATCTAAGTTAAAACTCTGCAGAGGATAAAAGTACTTTAAAACCCAATGCATTAAGGTTGAAAATCCTTTGCATTCCACGACTAAATGATAAAGGCAACGGTGGTATTTCAATCTCAGATTCTGCTGATGTTCACAAACCGAACCCTGCTCGTGTGGTTCRTGCTGTCAGCAGAACCCCTTGACTGAACACCGCGTCATTCATAAGATAAAGTGCCCGAGAGGCAATTCACCAGGTCCTGAAAAGGAGAGCGCGATGACCTCAATCCCCTTAGGAAGACTGTCTCCCCAAAATGCCTTCAAAAAGTGAGAAAAAGGGATTCTGCAGGAATCCATCATCTCTTACTTAAGTAGGCAGCCTTAGCATCTAGCCCGCTGCGCTCCTGCACTATTCAGCATTTCAACTGATCCCTGTCCTTCGTCACAACTGCTGGCRTGGAGACGCGCGGGGATCTGGATTCGGGGGGCAAAGCCGGGCTCTGGCCCCGCTCGGAGGGTGCCGCGGCGGTAGGCGCGCGCCGTGCCAGCCGCTCTGCCCCGCAACGCCCGTGCCCGCCCGCCCAACGGCCGACCCCGCTCGTCCACCATCTGTACGCCTTCGCCCCCCTCAGCAGGGCTGTGGTTCGGAGGGTTTGCTTCCCAACGCAAAGAGACCAGAATTAGATGTTGCGGTTATTACGCGGCCGCCAAAAAAAAACAAACAAACAAAAAAAAACCAAAAAAAAACCCATCAACTTTGCTCCCTTTTCTTTTCTTTTTGGGAGAAGAGGGGCGAATGAGCTGTAAACTGACAAAATAACTGAATCGCACCGCGACCACCCAAGACCACCGAAACCTGAACAGAAGGGATTTTTTTTTACTCAGCACGACCGTTTGTGTTTTGTTTTCCGATTACTGCTTAAATTCGCAAGCCTGATAAACATTCGGATAGAAGGTACTTGTTAAATCTTTTACAAGCATCAATTTCACTGATGGAAACAAGCAGATATTTTTCCTCACCACTGCAGTAACAGAACATAAAAGAATAAAAAAAATCCCACAGCAGTTCTTTCCCCCAGGGAAGATGGTTATTTGATATTCTAAGTATTTCCACAGCAAAACTGTAGGGTAACAGCGAGGCGGCATTCTCCGGAGCGCTGCGCGCACCACGCCGCAGAGGAGAACAGCCTTTGGCCCCGTCTCCTCGCCTCCGCTGATACAGGCAGGCATCCCGACGACATGGTACCGACAGGCGGAAAGGCAGCGCCTGGAACCGCAGCAGGAACCGCAGCAAGGTCTTAACGAAGGTTAACGATGGCGACGCTACTGCCATTTCGACAGGATATTCTGTTTTCTATCCCAAAGCCCTGGGCGGACACCCAGCACCCCAAGGATGAAATGCCCTTCTGGGGCAAGACCCCACTACCCGCCGGACACCGGTGAAAACGCACAGTTGGCTGCCCGACATACGTTTCTAATACGTGGCAAGAATTCCTAGGGCTTTCTGGSAGGTTGTTTACAAGTCAACAGAATTGAAGAGGCAAGGAAGCAACGTTCGCAGCTCCTGACAGCCCCCGGAGCGTTCAGCGGAGCCGCGGCATCCCGACTGCCTGGCTGCAGCCGCAGCTCGGCTCCTGCTTTGCTCTCCCGTCGGAGCCGGGGAGCTGCAGGAGGCCCAGGGACGCCGAGGGCGGAACACGCCAGAAATAAACACCTCGAAGAGAAAGTTTTGCAACATCTACTATGCCCGTCACATCCAAATGTTCTGTGCGGAGACAGATGGTCTAGGCTTCTATTAGCGATGAATAATCAGATGTGAAGCAAAAGGTGTGAGATGCTATTTAACCTTGCTTCCCCCCAGCATCATAAGTCTTGAACTGTACAGCATTCGGTATTTTTGTGGTTATAAACCACCACGAGCAGCAATAATCACAAGTTAGCTACGGACTAGTTACTTCGCCATCTTTAAAACCAGATTTGTTCCTATTTTAGCCCTCTTCGAGACTGGCAAAAGCTGAACCGTCTGCAATAAAACCTTGCGATAGCCAGCTGCAATTAAAAGGAGGTACCCAGTGAGCAACCCACCATCCTGCGAAGCAAAGCAAAGCAACACCGGCCGCTTCTACACCCCTTATATTAAGTTGTCTTCGTTAATCAAGGAGCCCTGGAACAGCCATTCTGACTTTCCCCACAGGTTGAGAGATCAGCTAAACCAGTGAGAAACGGTCGCCCATCTCTCGCCGTGGTCCCAGCACCGGTGGGACCGCCCAGCGAGCCGGCGTCGCAGGCTGACAACCAACCTGGCAAGCGCGGTCAGAACCAGGCGTCTCTTTTCAGCCGGGCCGGTGCCTCGCCTCGGCCCACCACGGGCTCCCCGGAAAGACGCAGCCTGTGCAGAAAGACTACGCGAACCGAGCTTGCTCGCTCTGGAGAGGACGTGGAAAAGGTAACGCTCTTCAAACACCTACGAGGCAGCTGCAAAGGAAAAGAAAATACATCGTTCTGCACGTACGTTACAGAGGCGGCAAGCTGCAGCAGGTTCAACCACAGCACGGAAGGTTTATGCACGTGTAAAAAACTTAAACGCCGAAATAGATTGCTTAAGGCAGTCGCGGCTGTTTTTAAAAGAGTTGGTGACTACCTGTCGGGAATGGATTGGGTACACTTGATGCCGGCTCAGGCAGCAAGGGCAGGGACTAGGTGACTTCCAGAGACCARAAAGTTATCTTCCCGCTCAGTATGCCGTTCACCCACTTTTATTTAAAAGYGGAGGTCAGGAACCACTGTCGAGCAGGCAGTGGACTTACCAGCTCAGGCACCTGCTCACTCCAGGTGAACGCCGAGTGGAACCGTCACCGCACGGAGAGCCAACTGGTTTTGACAAGCCCCCGCGGAACRCCAGAACACAGCTCAGCTCCGCGCCGAGGAGCGCGCGTGCTTGCACACTGTACTTTCCTTTATTAGCTTATACAAATAGGCTGAGTAATTCAAACTATCGAACGATGTACATTCTCCAACGTTTTTGCATATCACTAGCAAATCAGCAATTAAACGCACTAGAAAGCCTGCTGCCAAGCGTTCTTACAACTCGGCTCCGTATCTCTACTCCAGGAGACCGACATTATGCAGAATTACAATGTCAGTGCAAGCTGAGACTCCTCTCAAGCCCATCTACCACAGGCAAGAACAAGCATCAGCACATCTGCTCATCTGCTACTTGTTACATCGGAGCAGCTAAGCTTTGAGAAATAAATCATCTACAACTATTTAAAACGTTTTGTTCAAATTAATGGGCTACTTTATACAAAAGCTCGCTCCCCAGAGTCGTGTGCATTTGCAAATATGCTTGCATAACCGGTTTTAGCAATTTGTAGACAAAAATTTGGCAACGTGATACGTTTATCCGGGGAATACACATTATGTCTTACTTAGATAAACATACATAATAGCTATTCCCCATCTCTTTTCAGCACCTCCATTACCAGTTGAATTGACTAATAACCACAAAGGTTCGCTACCTTCGCAGAGAGGAAGGTCAGACCTGCCGCGCGGGAAACGCTGTTTCATCTTGTAGGTGTAGAGAGGCTTTCARCAGTGTTTCTGGGATCACCGGACACGCGTACAAGGCTGTAAATAACCTAAGTTGCCTTCAAGATGCACTAATAATAATGCTGCCCGCAGCATCCCTCCTGCCCTTTTTCTCTGCATTTGGATGACAGTAATCCGTAGGATCTGTTTCGTTTTGCCTTGTCTTTATTAAGAAGTAGTGGTTTACAGGAGCGACTCGCATTTCCATGGCAATCCTTCCGTTTCCACAGATTGCATTAGAACAATGAAATCAGCGAAAAGCCGTACAGTAACCATCCTCCTAAGAGAATGCCCTTCGTCCAAGAAATACACTCTTTCTATCCGACAATTATTCACAGCCAAATTGAAGTGAATATAGAGAGAAGAGTCTGCATCTGTTATAACTACGCTATTAACATCAAGATGTTTTGTTTCCTCCCCAAATTAGATTCGCTATCAATCTCATGCCAAGGAAGGACCAACTGGAAGTCTACGCTGAGAAGATCAGCAGGAGAAATGGGAATTGGCAACGACTCCTGTTCCAGCAACCTGCATCCCAAATGCTGACAAAGTTGAGACATAACAACAAGCAAATGCTGGCACATGTGTTCTCCATCCACATACACAAACATGCATATATATATATATGCATGTATGTACGTATGTATATACACACACACCCCGCTATTTTAACAGCGGAGGGCCCCGGCAGGTATAGCAAATCCTTCCTTCAGGGCAAATAAAACCCTCTGGCAGAAGCAAGTTTTCTAAATCCCGTTTGCCACAACAAACAAAGGCATGACATACATCGTCACCCTTACACAGACATTTACATTCCTTATTGTTAATTTAAAAAGGGAAGCAACATTTCTTTCTGGCAGATGACACAGAGGTCTCGCGGTCCTGAAATATGTTAGAAGTAGAGGTGTTCTGCATGAAAGATGCTTCCGAAATACTGCAGTCAATATTAATAGGTCTCTAAGTCTCACAGGATTGGAAGCAAAAATTAATCCAGTTTAACAAAGTCTGAGGCCATAGTGTGCTGCTATAAACTCTTCAAAGTTCATCTGAGGGTAATAAATAATTTAACAAGGCACTTCCTACCTGTTCCGTATTGGAGACTACGAGAACACCAAACAAAATGTTTTTGGTTTTTTTTTCCTGTAGTATCTTCACGGACGCGGTGCTGCAAAAATTCCATTTCCAAGCAGCCTGACATTCAATACTGAGATGTTAAGATCTGACTTATCCTTTTCAAAGCAATCTCCTCGCTAATGCATCTCTCCCCACCAGCCTTCCCTGTGGCTGATCCCTTTCCTACAAAGTTGCTCATGATTCAAGCAGATAATTTCCGTCTTTAATCTAGACTCCAGTGGAAACTAAATTAACTTCTCGGTGCCTCAAATGGAAAGCACTGCGTCAGAGAACTCGCATCTGAGGAGCTCAGGTTGTCAGATTCCCCAATACATTACAGGAAGGTGTTTAGGAAGCACGCGAAGGCTCCCAGCCAGGGCGCCCGGCAGACGCACCGACAGAACCGCGCCGCTCCCCCCGCGCCCTGCCTCGCCTCCCGCCGACACCCCCCCAAAAGCGGGGAATCCGCGTGCCGAAGAAAATGAAAACACACAAACGTGCTCCTCCCCGCAAGCCACCCGCGGGGCTCAGCCGGCAGCCTCCAGGTCGCACGCCGGTAAACGCCGCGGTTCCGACAGGCGACGCGTTGGCACCGCCGCTCCGCACCGCCGCGGGGACGATGGCACCGCCGCTCCGCACCGCCACGGGGACGATGGCACCGCCGCGGGGACGATGGCACCGCCGCTCCGCACCGCCGCGGGGACGATGGCACCGCCGCGGGGACGTTGGCACCGCTGCTCCACACCGCCGCGGGGACGATGGCACCGCCGCTCCGCACCGCCGCGGGGACGTTGGCACCGCCGCTCCGCACCGCCGCGGGGAACGAAAGCCCCGATGAGGAGCCAGGGCTCGGGCAGGCAGCGACTTACGCCCTTCCCAGCGGGGAAAAGAGGCGGCGACTTGCGCGGGATCAGCAGCAGTCAAGCCCATCGCGGAGCCTGGSGGTCTGCACCTCCAGCCCCCTCCCACCAACCTGCTTTTAGAAGGGTCTTTTGGCTGCGCTCAGACGACCGCGTTCCTAAATTCCACAAACCAAATGCAAAGCCGCAACTAYACGGCACATTTTATGCTTGGACTAGTTCCAGCTACTCGAGCACAAAACTGGAGCCAAAAACGTGCAGGGAGCACACCCACGGAACCGCCGCCATGCCCCAAACACGGAGACGCTCGATTCAAAGGTTTTGGAAGAGGGAGGGAAACAAGTGTCTCCGCAATACCCGTGTACCCTCGGGAYGTCAGGAGGGCTCATGCACCCTCATTAGCAGAAAAGAGCCCCCGAGCTGCAGGATTAGGGGCTTCTCTTTTTGCTAAGCTGGTGTTTTGACAATAGCTTTTTTCTACRAGACATTTGTCATTAACAAACTTTAGACAAGGTTAATGAAAGTTCTGTCACTTTAATGTCTAGCCTGCTTTAAATTACAGATGTCACCTGCCATGACTAAAGAAAGGGCACTGAGCAATAATACCATAAACTATCATCTCCAGGGACACACAGGTAATTGCATAGCTCATTAAAAAACTGTTTTAATTATTAATTGACCGTGTCAGAGTTGTCCTTTGAAGTCAGTTTTAATTTTTTTCCTTGCAAGCATGATGATTCCAAGCTGACCTACACAACGTTCTCTACCACCTCCAAGAACCAGAAGGGAGGGCTTGGGACCCGGCGCACAGCACGGTGACCGTCTCCCAACAGCACAAGCGTCGCAGACACTCAAGCATACCTAAACCACACGGGGAACAGTCTTACATAAAAAGAGTTGGACGATGAAGGGAAAAAACATCTTAAACCTGGAGACAAAAATTAAATCTGAACGGCTGACAAGCCACAGACAAAAAGAAACCGCAGGAAGACTTTTGCTAGTTCCTACTGCTACAAAATCAACCGACTTACCGTCTCCGTTGAGGCTAAAAAAGTCTTCCTCAACCTGCGGGACTGGATTTCGAGAGCTCCCTCCCAACCTCAATGATCCTGTCACTTGCACAGTAACAATGACCAAAAAAATGGGTTGGTGAACTGATACTGAAAATTCACACAGTTGGGTTAAAGCTTTTTGCTTGAAAGATGCTCTACTCATGTCGCTGCCTTGGGAAATCCCCGCGACCCAGAGGAACAAGGGAAGGTTTCTTGAAACACCAACACACAAACGCAGCTCCGCTGGATGTTTGGCTCATYGGTCACTCAAAGCTACAAGGAAATTAAACACAAGCCACCACCTCTGGGGAAAAAAACCATCGTGCACAAAACCTACCAAATTAGGCATGTGTATAGAAAGAGAGTAAGACATATAGATGAGATATCCTACTGAGGCAGCGCATCCAGACAAATTCTGGAAGGGGAGATATCTCAGGTAGATGCGTGTGGGGTTGGTGGGGGGTTTTTTTTGTTGTCTTCTGTGTCGTTTTTTGTTAAAACAGCCAAGTGAAAAAGCCCTAGAGAAAGCATGCCACAGAATGAGCTCACAAGTCTCAGCAATCACTAGTGGGGCCGCCTCTCCTACAGTACTTGAACCGATACCAGCTGTTTGTACTAGAGAGAACAATACGATGTACAGATACCTTACGGAATGAATCACAGCCACACCAGCTACTTACCCATTCRCGTGCATCTTATTGAATTTAGCCCAATAGTGAATGCTGAATGAGGTTAGGATTGTTAGCTGGCTCTTCATATCTGTCAAAATGAGGACAAAATACCTGAACACAYAGAATAGCAGTAAGAATTTGGAAAGAAAAATCATTTATCTTCAATTAAAATAAGCACAACCGAGAAGAAAAACGTAWTAACCCTTCACTGCACTACAATCCCCTCCGATGGGTGCATCAGCAGAGAAACCGAGCCTTTTGAAGACGGGATTTTCACCTGAGTAGGTTTTGGGGGTTATTTATTTTGAAAATTTGGCACATGAGGAGTAAAATGAACACACACAACCATTCCAAACGCTGTCCTGACAATGAAACGCCATACTAGCTTTTGGTCTAAGCAATGGTTAATACCTTCCCTTCTCCAAATCACAGAGATCTTAGAAACAGGCAGAAGATCAAAGTACAAGCATCATATGGTTTCCTTAATTGCCAAGTGCTAGACTGGGAGGAAAGGAACAAAGTTTCAGCTACCGCGGTTACGTCAAGAGTAAGAAAACATCTCACCAGCGAGCACTAGCTGTAATTGCACTCCTAAACTGAAGCTGTAGGCAAGGGAGTTTACAATGCCAATGCTGGCAAGTTCCGCGCTCGCTCCCCCTCAGCCTTGTATTGTGGCAGAATATACGGTTTCTTGTTAACGTTTGTCTTAGGCACTAATTAATTTTACAAGGGAGCAATATAACACAGCTGCTTCTCCTGCCTTTACCTTCTAAAGCAAGTCCTTTACATGTTGAGCATGCGACGCGTTTCTTTCTTTGGATGCTTTCTGGGCATAACCAGCAAAACCACCCTYCTGGTCTGGTCTCATTAAAGCACTGCAGAAATACACCCCTTGAGCGAACACGGGGATGATGCAAGAGCTCA
Organism: Oceanodroma leucorhoa; assembly: GCA_030449065.1. NCBI lineage: Eukaryota > Metazoa > Chordata > Aves > Procellariiformes > Oceanodroma > Oceanodroma leucorhoa. Next base: position 684,717 of record JASVER010000188.1, read on the forward strand.
GCCAGGTTTCTAGCTCTCCTGATTTTGCGGACCTAAGATCCTGAATGCCAGCATCACCTTCCAGTCACCAGCTACAGTGGCTCCCCCACCGCTGACATAATCTTGCTTTAGGAGAAGAAAATTGAAAGACAAAAGAACAAGAGGCKTTTGCTATACACGGGCAGATGTTTTTGGCACTTCAAGCCAAACCAAGCACTGGAAGTACGTGCCGGCAACCCAGCCCGTTTGGTGCTGCGTTTGCCAGTCCGAGTCGGCGGAGYGAACACTACCAAAGCTGCCTTTCCCCAGCAGAAACGGCAAGCRCGCGGACATCGCCCACGAGGCACCGGCACAGAAGCATTTCCCAACAAAAAGACAGTCAAACAAAACTCCCAGGTTCCGTACGAGTGTTAACGAGGCGTGCCATATGCATAAACTGTTTGCATACGTATCAACACATGTAAAGGAGCATGAAACCCACTATCTAAAGTAACTTCCACGTATGTCTCCATAAAAGACACCGAACAAGCAAGCAGCTCGCAGGGATGTTATGTGAATGGGTGGGTTTAACGAAAGTAACGTTTTCATCTTAAAACTATATAAATCCACCACCGGCATCCCACTGCCCTACGAGCTCCCTTTTTACCCAGTTCTTGTTCAAGTTATTTGCCAACGTAATTGAATCCTTCTTCCACAGTCTTTATATTCCATTCTGGTCTGGGGACAGTGCTGCTGAAATACATTTACCATCCATCTTTCTTAATGCGCTTAACCTAAATAGACGACTCAAATCCGAGATCGTGCGGTTGATGGATAGCTCACCTTCTTCTAACAGTATGCCTTAAATGCGTCCTAGTATTGCCCTCAGAAAGCTTATAGAAAACCTGCATGCACAGTGATTTCAGCCTCTCCTAGCAAGCCAGCCATCATATATACTTATTATAGTATAGTACGATTAAAAATAGATAAGGTTAAAGGAGCAGCCGCATATGAGGCAGGGATACGTGAAGGTGCTTAACAGACCCACGGTGTCATACGAGACTTTCACAAAATTCAGGCTGCAGAACTAAACCCCCTGCTCCCCCCAGGTCACCCGCTCGGTACTGGCAGTAGTTTTCATGGCAGTGAAGGACCTTCAGCAGATCCCCAGCACCAAGGGATGTTGGGCTGGCTTATCCAACTTAAATGAAGGAAAAAAAAAAAAAAGGAAAAAAACGGAAAAAAAAAAGATGCATTCTCTATTTGCTTCTCAAATCAGGCAAATACAAACGTACCTCCCCTACCCACACCTTGTAACACAATACAACATCCCTGCAAAGTTCCAAGCAATTCCTAATGAAACCTTAAGTAGGAAGTTAGTAAAGGTAATAACATTGTGTGATGTATTTAGGTGCAAACTTTGGATAGTAAAAAGGCATTATATTTGAACCAAAAAAATTAATCACTAATGCCACACAGTGCCAAGAAGTGCACTTTTATATGGCTAATACAGTTTTGTGTTAGGAAGTAACTTGGCTATTCTTGACGAAAAGCGTGTGTTTCCCCATCTCAAAGGGGCTCAGTAYCGCAGTAACGCGGCTCACGTCCCTGGGGAAATGCAATCCTTCCCCCCGCAGTTCGCAGCGTCCTGCAGACCCACACGTTCCCAGCYTTCAGCAAAGGGCTTCTCATTTTGCATGCAAAAAAGCCAGGAAAACCGCCTGCAGTTCAGCGCACACCGACGTCGTCTCCTGGAGCGAACGGCTGGCGGTACTCCACATCCCCGAGATGTACTCCATAATCCCTGGTTAACACCAACCGCGGCCCCGCGCCCCGAGATTCCGCCGCGGCACCGGGGACCACGCAGCGTCGGGCACGGGGCTGCCGCCCCCGCGGCCCCCCCAGCCTCACGGCCGGTCTTCGGCAGGACGGGCGCGAGGCCGAAGCACGCAGAAACTGGCAGACCGGCTTCTGCTCCAAGCTTCCCAACTCCAGCGCTCCACGGGCGTGCTTCTCGCCCCCTCTGTGGGCAGAGAGGGCGAGGGACCCTGCAAACCGAGGGAGCGGGGGCTGCAGCGGCTGCTGCCGCGGACCCCGACCGAGCACTTGCTGCGTGCTGCTGCCCGGCTGYGAGCTCCCAAGACGTCCACCCGATGCCTTTTCCAGCGTTTTAACGGGACTGGGCAGCTGTGCCAAGGAAGYGTCTACCCCTCATCCTTAACGCAGCTGGCAGCAGAGCAGCTGTGGAGTCCCGGCCCAACACGGGGTGCAGGACATCTGCCAGCACCYCAGAGACTCAAACCAGGTAACCTCTGCTAGCATTTGAGACTGGCTGGAATCTTCCTGGAGAAGTYGACTGTGTCACAATTTAAGCGGCAYGGGTGCTTTGCAAGGCAAGTGTCCCACGCAAAGGCAGCGCTGCACTGCTTGCTTTGTCTCTTCTCTTAAAGAAAAGCCARCGAGGACCATCAAGAGAGCACAGCTAAGTTAAGCCCAACTGCTGCAGGGAGCCTAAGCCCTAGGAGGGAACAAMGCCAGGCACTTTGGGCARAGGCCTTTGGGAAGGCTGAAGMAGCTGCGCGTCTTTCCCTCGAAAGGCAAGATGCCCATTCACCCCACCCCTCTGAGCCGCAATTAAATTGCGCTCCGTGTCGTCGGCGCGCTGCCAGGAGCCCGCGCCCCGGGGACGCCCAAAGGCACCTCTGYGGGGGYGAGCGATACGACGCCGAGCGGCAAGGACCGTTGCCCTGGCCGGCATCGGGAACCGCCGCGGAACGCTGCCGAGGGGAAGGAGAGCTGCAAGAATAAAACGAAACCGTTTTTATTTCTGGGAACAAAGCAGACACACCATTCTCCTCTCTCGTCCCCCTAAAAGCTCATCCTCACTTCCACAGCACAAGGAAGAAAAAAAATCTATGAGGTCAATGTCTTACATCAATTTTGCAGCTTCTCCCCAGTCAACGAAGTAGTTAATTATAGTTTTTCTACTGGTTTAATTCAGATAGAGGAGTCAACCACTTCATTTAATAATTTAGTTGAAACATGTCCACACGAGAACACGCTAATTTCTCATTCAGTTTTCAAATTGAATCAATTTAAAGGCTGCCAATAATACAGCAGCAGAAATGCAAAAACCCCCACAACTGACAGTAAAGCAAAGTTAGTCATTCTTCATAAATTGACTATCGTCTCAAAGCCTGTGAAAGAAATCAATGTACATCACTGCCTAGAAACCGTTAACCTATCTGCGCTGGGCTGTAATAATTGAGCACAATTAGACATACAGTTCAGAGAATTCATCAAAATGAACAAAAACAAAGACGTTTTCCATTTGATCCTCGTTCCTTTTCAGAAGCGCGCCGCCTTTACCGCAGCCGCGTGCTTCACCATCTCTTCGCCGCGTCCAGAGCCYTCATCAGCGACGGGATGGCAAAGGCCGGCGAGCGGAGCGGCGCGTGCCGCAACGCGGCCCCCTGCGGAACGCCGGCCCTCCTCCACGCCCCTCGCAAAGACGCGCCGGCCGCCGGCTGCTGCCACTGATTCTGCTCGCGATTCTGGAAGGCAGCTTCCCACGTCGGATGTCAGGAACCGCGTGGGCACGCACCAGCAAGCAGCTGGCAGACCCCGACTTMAAACGAGATTGGCGCGTAACGATTCGCCGTTGGTGTCGGCCATTCCCTGCACGTTTTCCTCACGAGAGCCTTCGGAACCCCGTCCGCGCACCAACCTGGACCACGATACGGTTCGCAAAGCTGCTTCCACACGCAGCCCCCAGCCCTCCTGCTGCTCTGCGACAAACCGGCGCGGCAGCCCGGCGCGCGTTTCCTGCGCCCGTCAACCCAGGGAGCTCGCTGCTGACC
>JASVER010000188.1:688574-735289 GCA_030449065.1 Oceanodroma leucorhoa
CCCACCGCCACCGCCGTGGCGTCCCCGTGTCCCCAGCGCTCCGCGGGACCGAGCCCGAGGCCGCTCGCCTGGACACGCTTCAGCAGCACGGACGGCAGGAGTGAAGACAAAGGGCACTTGCGGTGCCAGCGCTCCTCTTCCCATAAATCTACTTCCTTTCCTGTTAGATTAAAGGAAGTCATTGAYAGCAAATGCATTTTTCAATATATCAGCCAAATATAGAATTGCCGCGAACTCGGCCATAAATTCCCCAGGAGGCAGAGGGCTGGCTGGGGAGGGAGAGGGAAGATGCAGTTACACAACGGCAGCAGAAGCGAGGATGCCCTACTTTCAGAGGATGTTTTCCTGCTAACTTTCTCATCTCCCTCGCCTGTGACGCACCTGCGAAGGATTCTCAAAGCGGACGCACACCCCCGTGACAAGTGGAAAAAGTTTTCAAACCGCGGGACCCCCTTCGGCAGCCGTGGGAAGAAACACCCAAATCCCTCGCCGAAAGCGTTACGGCACCGTAATTTTACAAAGCTGTCTTGTAAAGTCACTGCAGGCTGTAGTCGAAACCAAACTTAGCGCACATTGCCAACGCAACAAAGCAAGAGTAGAAAAAACCTAGCAGGCCTACCGTTATTTTTCTTTTGAAGTCACATATTTCTTAAGGCTAAGCATGAGACAAGATGCTCTGGTAACAATGCTCTTCCTTATAGCCTCTTTTTTAAGTCTATCTCCAGAGGGAAAACTCCTGTTAAAACCTAACACATGTGAAAAGCCGTAACAAAGCAAATAAAGAAGCGAAGGTTTAAGTTGCAGGCAGGACTTTATGGATCGCAGAAATCTGCACTTACTCATCTCTTCTACTATTACCAACCGCAAGAGGAGAACGACGCTTAACCCCTTCAGAAGCGAGAGGAGAGCTTAAGAGAGGAAGGGAATGCTGAAGCACACGCTCTATAAAACCCCCTCCTTTCACTCCCAGCACCTTGCCCACCTGCCCCGCGAGCCTTGGCGAGGGGCGAGGGGCCAGCCAAGGCACGGCCCCCGCGCACAACAGGCCTGCGGCCGTCTGCAACCTGTGAGCCACACGCATCCCTCGGTACCGCTGCGGCCGCCGGCGCTCACTGAAGTCCAAGCTGCGCAAAGATCTTATTAGTACTCTGAAGGATTGTATTAAAAAATACATGAAATATGCAGACAATCGCACTTTTTCTAGGTGGCTTCACTGCTTTAAGCACCTGCAAATGGAGATAACATTTGAGCAGCAGTCACTTTCTGTATGCGGTTCTCTATTTTTATCATCTCGGCTTGCTACGGGCTTGATGTTTAGGAGACGGTCGAGCTCAAAGGCAGCRTAATACAAGCACTTGCTCCAAGTTCCACTCCCACAGATCAGTCGCAGCGTACCTCGGTCCTGCTCRGCCTTCCCCGCGCGGGCTGGGGTAGCCCCCGGCACACGCGCGCAGCACCTGCTAGCCACGCTTATGTGGCAAACAGCAAATGCCCACAACTCTGAGCAACACACAGCTCTGAAAAGGATCAGGAGAATGGCCGTCAAACTTCCAAGGCCGCTTCCGTGCTCCTGGCGTCAGCGGACGCGCTTGCTTCAGGAGCGCGGCCAGGGAAGGCGACGCAGCCCCGCAGCGGGCACCGTCATCGCGTGCTGGCCGCAGGAGGAAGGCGTTTGGAAGATGCTTTCACATCTACCCACCGAAAGCCCTCCGAAACCCTACGGCAAGCAGTTCCCCAAAACCAAACCCCCAAAYGCCACGTTTTTCTTCTCCAAAGGGAGATGAAGGCCTGTCCTGGCAACAAGCAGCCCCGAYGCAGCTGGCACCTTACCTTACGGCAAGGCTCCTCGCACCTGCTCCGAGGCAAGGGGAAGAGCATCAGCACTTAYGGGGGAAGTTCCTCTCTTTGGGAAATTTATGGCACCAGTCTGGCCAGCACAAACAAAAAGCACCACAAGTTGCACCATCTACTGATCAACATCCCGGGTATGCACAAGAATTTTCTATTTTGCCATGACACATTATTCAGCTGGTATCTCCATGACAGATAACCAAGCCTCTTCACTACCTATCCTTTATTAATCCTTCCTTAATCCTCTTTCCAATTTTAGCTCCAGCTTTCGTTAATAAAAGTCTGATTTCTTAAAYGCATAAAAAAGCATCATTTAGAAATCTGTCATTCCGGACCACCGTGAACTGCCTTTCCACAGGGCAACGGTGCCGCAGCACAAGCGCAGAGTTACGGCTTCATCCTCGCCCAGACACGACGCGCCCCTCCCCTGGAACTCTTGCGTCCCGGCAGCTAAACGGACAAACGTTGGAYGCCCTGAAGAGCTGCGCGACCCCCCAGCTCCCAGCCCCGCTCTCCACACCACCCGCTGAAGGAGCCAACCTGCTCCTCCGCCGGCTGTTCCGCGGCCGCCCCGCACCGCCGGGAAGCCGAGGGGGTGAGCGAGGCGGGCAGAGGTTTAACGTGCTCGGCGGCCAGGCTTCCGCAAGCCCCGGTGAGGAGGCAGCGTGAGCCTGGCCGCGGACGTACCGGCTCTCAGAGGGACACGCCACGGCCCCCTCTCCTTTTCCCCWGCTTTGTTTTGCTACACCTACTGAGGCTCGCGGTTGTTTTCCTTCCTTTGATAATCATKTCTAATATCGCCTTTCAGCCCACATTTTCCTCCCCTGTCATCCCGTTGTGAGGTCATGATACATTTGTGACAAAGTTTCCATGGCAACAGACTGACGACATAAACATAAGATTAGGATTTCTCTGCAAAGCAGGAGGAGCAGAAGATGGCTTGCGAGGGAGCGGGCTGCTACTCAAACAAATCTCTTCAGTAATAGCTGTGGGAATAGAGAACATTACCGGCAAAGTAAATTGCTTTTTGTAAAAATGTTCTCTTTTTTTGAAGTTTGCCCCCATGTGAAAGTCTCTAAGTCAGAACCTTAACATTATTTTAATGTACTATTCTGTATTTAATAATCTTCTGCTTCAGACACCCGTCTGTTACCATGGGAATGACAGCCGCACAAATACAGGATTATGGCTATCATGCAGAAGGAGAAAAGAAATTACCAATAAGCCAGTTAGGTTCAATAATTAGCAACTATATGAAAAAAAACCTCAAAATCATGAATTTAGATTGACGCATTTATCTCAGTGTTTGACTACAACGACGAGGGTGTTACTGCTCAAAAATCTTAACACATCACACAAGTATTTTTGACTAAACGGGCCCCGCTTGGAATGGTAATTTATCTCGCTCCCGTTCCCGTTTTTCCCTTCCTCTCCTTAACGGCCCCCTCCGCACGTCGGGCTTCTCGTGAGGAAGGCAGGTGCCCAGCGCCTGCCGAAGCCCACCGTCCCCGTCTCCCCGGCACACCGCGGGTGGAAGAGGCAGCCCGGGCACCAGCACCCTCGGCTCCCGAGCCCAGGAGGGCATTTCTGCCATAAGGAACGTCTCCTGCACGTCTGGACCAGTCTGCCCAGCTTAGACCACGAGCCGCYGTTCGCTGCAGTAAAGCTTTTAGTATTTTCTTTTTTAAAAAAACGGAAAAAGCTTTCTGCTTTAATTGGAATTATAGCACCACCAAATAACTGACCGTGAGGGGCACCCGCAACAAACCCCTGTGTTATTAAACAGGATTCTTAGACAAAACGATACTGAGAGCACCTGGSACCCACTCCAAGACGCTTATATTTTCCTGCAACGTGCCCAAGCCTTAGTAAAAGGAGGATGTTCACTCACCTCTGCATTCCGATGGCTGATCATGATTGTGCCTCCATTAAAATGCAGCCCCCTCTCTCATAACTAGCTAAAGTTAGGGAAGTACGTCAAACATTGACATTGAGTTTAAATGTTTCCATTTATCATGGAGGCTYTTTAATTAAAGGGGTTGGGTACTTGGAAGTGGAGTCGCAAAATAAATTCATCGACACAGATGCAGCCTGTACGGTCAGAAGCGAGGCTGCTACAGAGGGGCTGGGGGACTGCTACTTTATCCCATTTATTTCTGCCGGGAGGCTCCCAGGCCGACAGGCAGGGACTATGGATCCTCAGGTCCCAAAAGCTCAAGGGAGCCGGTTACTCTCCTCTGGCTTYACCGGAGAAGGCCAGGTTTTGTGTCCGTGCCACAAAAAGTTACATTCTTCAAGCATGGAAATGATCCGTCGTTTGCCAGCCTGCATTCTTTATTCACTTGAGATATTTTCCTCTTTGTGTATCTGTTGCTATTAAAATTCCCCTTTCAGCATTTAATTCCCTCTACTAGCTTTTCTTGCTTATTAGGTAAGACAAAAAGTATTCGGAGAATCTGATCAGAGAGATCTTATTTTCTCCAGGCACTCCTCTGAATTTAATTCTAGATTAAGCATTATTTAAAAACAAAACAAAAMAAAAAAAACAAACAACAACAAACCCTTCCTGCCTCCCACCTCATGCTCCCTTTTCAACACAAAACTGCAGAACGCTCCCAGCCAAGGAATCAAGCTGTATTTCAAAATTACTCTTTGCAGAGTAACGCTCCCAAATATACTATGGAAAATCGAAACAAAAATCAGTAAATGGGGAAGGCTACACGGGTTTTCACTACAGGGCTGGGAGAGGAAGTGTCCGAGTCCTCCTTTTCTCACCCAAATGGGAGAATGCCAGAAAAACTCAAAAAGCTGCTGAAGCATTTTTCCCACAGCTTTTTTAAACGGCAAYGGGCCATCTGAGGTTACCGGCACTTTGCAGGCGAGGGGAAAGGCGGCCGCCCCCCCGCCCGCCCGCCGAGACCCCCGGYGTCCAGAAGGCGGGTGCCCTGAGCACCCGCCCTCGCTGCAGCTCGCCCGCTCCGTCGTTTCCAGACTTACTACCAAGCGCCTCTCGGCTGACAACGGGCTTACGACTTCCAGTGGCCGCGCTCCGTAGCCAGTGCGGAACATCATCACTCGGATTACGTGTCTGAACGTACTCACTTACCTAAAGAAAGCAGGGAAAACGTACAATTAGTACAAACGACGCAACTCAGATGCAAAAACCTGGAGAAAGGGGAGCTTCATCCCGCGCTCACTCTGCAATATTAAAACGCAACGAACAGCCCCAACTCGCTCCAAGCTGCATCTCAGAAGAAACGAGATGGGCAGAACGTGACCCTGCCTCCCACGCAGCGCTTCCCAAAGGGGCTCTGCCCTGCGCTGCCGGGCGTCCCCCGCGGCGAGGCCCCGCGGGCATCCCCCCGCCCGGGGCTGCGGCCAGAGCCAGCCACCCCCGCCCCGCGCTGCTCTCGCAAGGGCGGCTCCATCCGCAGCTTCTCCACGTTCCGGCCGGCCGGCTTTTAACAGAAGGGCGGCGCGGTAAGCAACGACAGCCGAGGAGGTGACAGGTTTTGGCGGCGGGTGTCGACAGCCCTTCTTCTGCTTCTCCAGTCCCACAAATTCGGAAGCAGGCAACTAACTAGTTAAAGCCTTGACCAAGCTTTTGCAGCCACGTTAAGCCCCTGAAGAAGAGGAGAGGTTAATAAATACTGAAACAACCTTTGAGGCCTTTTTATTTATACCTACATACATATTAGCATAGGGATTTGATGAATAATACTTCTCAAATCACTCCTACGATGTTAACACTCYGGAGTATTAACTTCTCTGTGCCCGAAGGAAACGGGTCAATTTTAATTCTTCAAACAATTCTTACYGGCACAATAACTCATTCTTCAAGCTACAGATAGCGAGTTGTGCTTTTGCCTTCGGAATCCCAGTACGACTCCGGCCCCGGGATGCAGCTCAGCAGGAAGGCAGCAAGGAGAGGCTGCACTCCCCCTCCCCAAGAGGAGGTCTCGCTGCCTTGCCAGCCAGCAGAAACATCCACTCCAAACCAAAATTAAAGGAATTACAGTCACRGGAACTCTTGAATAAGGATACCGTGAAAAAAGCGAAGACGCTTAAATACACGCCTTTGCCAACGCACCTTTCCACTACTCGCAGTCGCCTCTAAAAGCACGTTTCCGTGACYGGTGCCACTGAAACCCTTCTCCCACCACGGGGGCCCCGACAAACGGTAACGAAYCCTTCGAAGCGCTCCCAGAGCAAGACCCGGGTACCCTCGGTGTCTGAAAACGTCTCCACACCTCACCCATCAGGAAAGCTCATTCGAGCCTTTGCCAAGAGGAGAATTTTGGCAGGTGCCTTGAGGTCAGTGTTTCTCCTTTTGAGCTTTGGTTTTGGGGTGGTTTTGTATTCTTTCTGCCAGTACCAACTGAAAATGTGGCAAAGCGTGTCACGCAGAGGAAGAATTCCCATTGCTTAAACRTTATGAGCCATGTGCACAAAGAGATTAACAGAAATTAAAGCAGGTATAATAAGCTGTCTGGAAAAAAGCTTCCTTAAACATAATACTTCAAAGGCTAGGCGTGTTTCAGGGGGCAAGAGGAGGAACGCAAGTCGGACCATTTGAGAACCATCCAGACACAGAGCAAACCACGCTTAGCCCAGACCTGAAGAGGCTGCGTTCATTAAGGGCACCCGGATGCGTGCATCCAGCACAAACTGAATCACGCCRAGGGTATTTTCACTCTTCTAGCAACAAGAAGGCTGAATTATATACCTAGGCATGGAGCTACGCATGGAGTTCTGGATGCTGAAGCAGAGGGTGTAACTTGTTAATGCATTTGGGAAGATCGCCACTGGGACGACGCTCCTTCTTCTCTGTTGTGTTACAATGCAAAAATCCCGGAGATCCGTTTCAGGGCTGCCTGCCCGGGGAAGACCCACCTTCGCTGCACAGCCGCTGAGCAGGTCCCCGGCTCTCCCCGACGTGACTCCACACCAGGCGGCACCAGGATGCTGCAGGCGCCTTCCCGTGGCCTCAGATTGCCTTCCTTYTTACATTTTGGAAGCTGTAGGCATCGGCCTGTGTCCTGACTGCTACACAGACAGCAGGCTTCTTGTAACTCTGCTAGATCTGCATCCTTCCTCAGTTGCTTCTTCAGCGCAGGGAAAGCCCAAGTTGAGGAGGTTCCTCAAGTCCCTCATTGGTATGCTTCCAGCACAGAAAGCCTTACCGTTTTATCTGCTTCGTGGTAGCCCTCCTCAGGATGTACCCCCCAGGCGTTCTTGTTGCCTGGCCTACACTTCAATGGGAAGGAGCTAAAGCAAGATCATCCTCACAGCATCAGAGAAAAAACATAGGAAAACAGATCTCATCTCCAGATATCCGTAAGCAGCCAACCCCCGGCTGTCCTCCGAGCCAGGTAAAACAGGCGCTTCCGCACCCGGCAGACGTGGCCGAGGCGGCAGCCTGAAGTCCTTCTCTCCAGCAAAGCTCCGAGCCGCAGCAGGTTTTTAAGCCGCAGAGAAAGGCTCGGCAAGAGCTCTCGTGGACCCCCACCAGAGCCCCCCAGCCTGGRAGCACGAAGCTTCTCCTCGCACCCTCTGCCCACCCACGCCAAGGCACGTTCCGCGGGGGCGCAGAGCTTCTGCCCGTCCCCGCGCCTGCCGCAAACCCCCGCCGTGCAACGGCACCCGGAGCTACGTCGCCGGACCGAAGCCGAGAACCCAAACCCCGACGTCAGCGCGGCGCGCAGGCTGCCAGAACACATCTCCCAAGCCGTAATTACACATAGTAATTACGTATTTAATTGTTGCACATTAATATCACCTCAGCCTACAATTACAGCTTATTCATGTAAACCTAATCAAGGAAAACCGGCGTATTTGCATAAAAGTTGTAATGAAAAGTATAATGATTTCACTAACAAGACGTGGATAAGAATGYGTATCTGTGACAAACACTTTGTGTCAAGAAGAATAGAAAACGATTTTCTTTCCTGAAGATTATTTCAGGCCCATTTAACACAATCTGTACCACTCCGTTGATGTGCAGTATCTTACACACATCAAGTCATATCTGGATAATGTTCCTGTTCAAATAAAATTTCATTACTATATTTAGTTATACAACGGTTGGAAATGGTGGCATTGTTAAACTTAATAAAAATTGGAATTTGTGAAGTATTAGGCAATCCTCAGCGCCAGTTTTTCTCCTTGCTCTTCGAACGCTGCAGCGGTTCTATCCCAGCCTCCTYGCCCTGCCGTTTACATTACAGCTTAATTTTCACCCATAAAACAAGCAATTAAGAATAAGTACAACTGCTTTGGAGTTCCTGAGGCCAAAGATAAAAATAAATTGGCTTTTATAAATTCTCTTTTTGCAACGGTAAAACAAAAAGCAGTGCTAATTATCAATAATTTGTCACCTCTAATTTAGGCAGACACGCCGATGGGCATGCATCCGCATCCTCCCGAGCCCCGCTGGAAGGCGGGCGCACGCGCAGAAAGGCGGCTCCCACGTAGCCAAAGCAAACCGCAGCAGAAGGGCTGAACTTTACGTGGCTTGACCGTCCTTTGCTCGGGGATACGGGAAACACCCGCTCGATCCTCGGATTGACGTTACTCGTAACGGCTTTGTGTGAAGCTGATGGCCCGGCAGCGAACGCCCTTAATTTCCATTTTCTATGGAAGAAAATGATGCTCTACCAACAGCAAAGTCAGGGCAGCAGAACCCTCCTGCAAGGTTAGCAGGGACCAGGGGCTGCTTTACCATCAGCTGCTTTTACGTCATGGTCTCTCTCGCTTAAGAGCGGTAAGAACTGCTCAAGCGCTGGAATTTCCAGAGGTGCTCTCCACGGTGCTCCCCGCTCCACAGGCTGGGGGTAACGTGCCCGCCCCGGTCACGGACCTCTGCTCATCCTCACAACGGTGGAAGTCGGGACAGAAGTGTCCATACACCACCGTTGCTGCATCTTCCTTGACCCTCTCAGCTGCAGGTGAACAGACAACGTAAGGGAAAAGGTAGCAGCAGTAAATTACCGCTGGAAGCTAAGCCTCATCTCCTCTGTGGTTAGAGCAAGACCTTCTATTCGGCAGGCAGAACTGCTAGTGATTTACAGACAAACCTTCCCCCRCCCCCCCAAAAAAAGCAGTTAGGCGGTCCTGGGATTTAGAAGGCTGATTATACATTATTCCATGTGGAAAGCATCCTCAATTTCTCACTGCTTAAATGTTATTTTCTTTCCAATTACAACCTCTGCACATCTCATCTCGTCTCACCTAGTCATTACCAAGCGTGGCTACTTAGAAGACTGCATGATCAAGGTCCACAGAGCATTTCCTAGGAGCGCAGGTAGGAGACGGCGGAATGAGTCTGCTTTTTTGTATTCAGGTATGCAGTTTTGAAATCTATATTGTAAAGGCAACAGCTGTCCATAACATCTGGAGAACTCCACTGTCTCAGAGTCCTTCTAGGACGAAGAAGAAACGTGCCAGCTTCTYCAACAGGATTTCTATGCGTTCAACAGGCTTTATTTGTCTCCTTGACAACACGCAGCATGACTCAGTTACCAGGCTCCTTGGTAATTAAGAATTTCATTTGGAGCAAGAGGTCAAGACAAGGGAGGTGCAATTACTGCCGCCAGAAGGACGAGTTGGCAGGTGCCAACAAACCTTGGGCAGGCGCCTACAAACCTTGGGCAGGCTGCGCCCCCAGCCCCCCCCCSCAGCGCTCGCTGCGCCGCCGGCCCCGCTTCCTTTAGCTACAAGGAAGAAGCAGCCACTGCCGAATTCCAGGCAGTCTGTAGGAGTACATCTCTCGCGGTGATTTTCAGTTTAATGTTATCTATTGCTCCACCTGCCATTCTGTTTAAATACTGTAGCTCAGTCATCTTCCGAGAACCGAGTCAAACAATTAGCACGCAACATCTCCACTGAACGACCTAGCCTGGAAGCGCTCGCAGTTATTGAAAAGCTGTAAGGAATAGCACAGAAAGAAAAAATCCTTTCCAAAGTCTGCACCTTTGGCCAATCCTCTGCCCACTCCTCATTAATCCCCCAGGAACAAAGAAGCAAGAAACACTACGAAGCACTCCTGCCTTTGCCTACCAAAATAATCAAACCTTGCTAGGAAACCGGCTGTGAGCATGGGATGAACCCTGTCACGCAACAAGGTGGCAGGACTGGCCGTGGTGACCCAGAGCTCCCACCCAGGCTTCTGCTCCTAACGGCAACGACACCTCAGCCTTCTCCAGATGAAGCACTTCACACCACCCACACTCATCGCGTGTGTTTTTATTTTGCCCGTTACCTATTATGAAACTGTGCATATAATCTAGCCATTAGTTCATCAAGGGAGAATTTAAACATGACATACTAGTAATTAAGCTACGGGAGAACCTGGCTAATTCACCTCGATGATTAAGAGCCACTGCAGACTAGCAAATTTTACAAGTGAGTGAACATGCAATAAAAATCTTGCTCATTTATTTTGACAAGTGTCACTTCACGTTAAAGGTACACTTCACCATGAACTCCAGTCGTCCGTGAGCACAACTCTATTCCCAACATGGCACCTCATTAAGTCCTAGACTTAGCAAAGCATTTCGCCACGTGCCCAACTTTAACCGAGGGCACCCGCAAGAGACCGCAGAAACGCACCGGGGACGGGACCTCCACCGCCGAGGGGAGCCTGCAGGTCACCGCGCACAGAACCACCACCTTGGCTTCCACCCAGGCACCCCGGGCGGGCAGCCTACGGACAACAGCCCGCTCCCGGATTTGGAAGCGGGCGTCTCGGAGCGGCCCCGTGACGGCCGAGCTCCCGCCGTGCGCCAGCGCCCTGCCCACCCCCCCAAGTGCAGCCGGTGCGGGCGCAAGGCCCGGATTGCCCGGTGCTCCGCKCCGGCTCCACCTGGGAAACAGGTTTTGCACTTCAGATGCTCACTAATTGCAATGGCTGCTGCAAAGAAAGAGATAATTGATCCAATCTGTTTTGTTTACAGCTTCCAACCCGAAAGACGGCCGTGGTTCTGCGGAGCATAATCAATTCCAAAACACTTAATTTTTCACATGACACATCCCTGCTGCTCTTTCTTCCTTGTCCATTTGCCTTACCAGGGTCAAAACCAGACTCCAGACCACTGAAAAAAATCCTTCGGCATACGTTACTCCTTCCTGGGGAACGAGCCGCAAGACCAAAACACAAGAATTTCACGCAAGCGGTCCGATCCTTCTCGATTTACGAAACACGCATTCTGCTTTTCTCAATGGTATGTTTCTTAGCGCTGAGCTATTTACGCTGAAATGGTTAATCCTGAAGAACCACGCTGCCTGCGTGTTGGCAGACTGACGTCAGAGCAGCGTTTGGCTACCTGCTTCTGGCGATGCCCGAGTCAGAGTCGCCTTCGACGCCCAGCAGACACGAGCTCCGCACCCACCGAAGGTTTGCAGGGACACCCCCAAGGGGCACGCGGGCCGCGCGGCTTCTCCGGTATCTGACATTTAGAAATAACGGTCAGTGATTATTATTTTTTTTATATACTCGCCTAAAAGTCTTCAGAGTTCCCCCCCCGCTGTGGAAGTTCCCTTCATTTGGATTCTGGGGACAATTTCCGAGAGCGCGTGTAGGAAGTGATAATCTAACTAGTTCAATCATTTCTGACTCAGCTGCAGTCTGGGACGATGCCGTGTGTCAGGATGCTCCTACTCAGTCAAAACAACCAGGGAAGCAGTAGCCAAGAAACTCGCCCGTCACGATGASAGCAGATGGGGGCACAGACAGATTATTAAAGTTGACGTGGAAACATTTTCAACAACAAGGCCCACACCCTGCATTTTTTATTTTCTACTTTGGGAAAGACTTTCCAGCTCCAAGAAGCCAGCCCGCTGCCCCAAGCGACGCCCGAAAGCGCGCGCTCCCAAGTGCACTTTCGCGCGGGGACGCTCACGCGCTCGCACGCAGCAGCAGCTGCCCCTCCAGCCCCGCGAGCCCTCGCACACCCAGCCGCCTCTCACGCGTTAAGAGCAGAGCTTCAGAAAGCCCGTTCGGTTTCCACTGAAAAAAACTCATTCYACGCTACCGCCTGAACAAATTGTACAGCTTTCCATCAAGCACTTTCACACCAACGTACTCGGCAACTTCAGAGATCGTTTAAAAAGAAATATGTTACAGGAGCCCTGCCAACCACAAAAAGGTCTTGTGACTCAAAAAGATCAAATCTGATAGGAAAAAAAAAACACTTAAATATTTTTACACAAACCACTTGAAGTCAAAAGTTCAAAAATTAATATTTTTACATGSCTGCTCACAGGCAGGTGCCCCGAGGTTATTCTCTCAGCCTCCCTATCTACAGCTATCTTCTTGAACGACTTCGCCTTCCTCGCAGTCTGCATCCAGGCAATTAACTTCAAAGTTCTGCYGCCGGCATTAGCTGCTCTGTAAGTAAACAAAAGCGTTTCCAGAAGCAGGCATCGCTCAGCTAGGTAAGGAGAAGGCAAGTTCAAAGGTAAACGTCCTCGCCACGCCACCAGTCATGCCCCCAGCTCCTCGGCGAGGCGAGGACGCGCTCTGGAAGCCAGCCCGCCCGCAGCAGCGCGTCGTCTCCGTGGGCAGTGTCAGGCCGACAGAAACACGCGTGACCTCCCGTTCCACTCTGGAAGCACCTCGGACGAGGTGTGGAGACCACCGAGAATGGCGAGGCACGCAAGCCACGCCGAGGAAGGCCGCCCGTTATCCGCCCCACCGGCGGCAGTGGGCTCCGGCACCGGCACCCAGCGCGGCAAACGCCCGGGCAGCCGCGGGGAGCACCCCGGTTACAAAGAGACCCCCGAGCACAGTCCCGGGACATTTATCCCAACGCTGCCGCGAGTTTTGGGCAAAGCCGGGAAGCGTCCACTGCGAGGCACCTTTTCAGTACGGTTTTTACCAAAAGCGATAGTGCACCAGAAGTATTTTGACCAAGGCGCTGGACGTTCACGGAGACAGCACCAGCCACGTTGGTTATACGAAATGCCACCGATGAGCTTGTACAATACATTCCTGAAGGTTTTACACCAGACTATTCATCTGCCATAAAACTCGCAACATAAGGTTTAACGCTGTTATAATTTTTATATTGGAAGTTCACTGGTTGCTGTAACCCAATCTGAAATGAAGATTAACCCGAACGGGTAAAAAAAGCAGTCCTGCCGCGAAGTTTCCAGTGTCTGTATTTCGAGGTGGCAGCTTTGCAAAACTGAGCTTTCCATTACCCGCTACTACAGCTTTGKCTTACTGGTTTCTGCCTACTCGAAGTTGTTCTCACTCGCTCCAGCAGAGAACAAAACCCTTTGCCGTTATTTTCTCACGCACCAAGCTCTGGGGCACCGCAAGTCCCTCCAGCTTTCTCCTTCCGTGCCGGACACCCGAGCAAGCGCTGGAGAATCCCCACCCGTGGCTGGAAGTCCTGAAGAGCCCAACGCCAAGAACCACTCGGCCCAAAGAGGAAAGCAGGCGGCTGATACAAGAAGGGACGAGGCTGAAAATCCCGCCTGTTGGTCATAAGACGAGGCTGCCTAACAAGTTTAAATTACCTGGTCATACTTCAGAGCTAAAGCCGATACCCTTTCATATCACAAATCCCAGGCTGCCCTATTTTGCACCTTGTTTATGTGGTACATGGCAACACTAAGTCTTGCAAAATATTCCAAATTATTTTCAAGGGGGTGAAATGAAAATAGAGACAGTCACCAGAAGACTTAAGCCTGGGATCTGCCAGAGAAAAATAAAAAAAAAAAGATTAACCTTCTTCGYTGGCAATTTTAGTAATTGAAAAAACAAAATCTCATTTTCAGCCTTTAACCCAAGAGGAATAAAAATGTGCTTCTTTTACAGTATTTTTGTCACTCTGTCCACCAAAACCAGCCTTTTAGATAAAAAGGCCACAGGTAGGATCACTAGCTAATTTTTAACGTACATATTCATATACCTTTGACTTCCTTTAGCACRCATTCACTGGAAATGTGGAAGGCGTAGGTATTTGAGGCAGGGTTACCGTGCGTGTTACTCTCACACGGTTTATCCTGCCAGGCGTGAGAAGCCAGCGGCGGACGGAGCCTGCCCGGTGCTGGAGGTGGCCCTTCCACAGCAGCCACGGCCGGGGGGCTCAGAGGTCCTCTCTGGCGGCAGGCTTCCCCCGAGCTGCAGACCTTCAGGTTGCGATGGTAAGTCTCCGGGCTGACACGCAGCCGTCGGGAAGCATCACGGTCATCTTTTCCATCTTGTTTGCTCTGCATCAGAGCACTTTAAAGTCCCTGTGGCATTGGTGCTCCGCAGAACGATTCCCTCCACGCAGTTATTCTTGTGCAGTGTCCAAGCCGCAGCGATTAATCATTCCTGCTTCCTCGGCTGACATATCGAGGTGGGGAAACGACATCCTAAATGAGCAGAGCTGATTACCTGGGAAAGCAATTCTTCAAGATAGCACAGCTAACTAATAGCTCCATCTGCTACAAAAACACATTCCTGAGCCCCAGAAGTAGTGTCAGGATGCAGCTAACAATTTCGTTGCGTCTGCCAAACTTGAAATTGTTTGTCACAAGTTGCCACAAATATGTGGGGAGCACTTCACCATTTCTCCCCGTGTCGCCTTGGAAAGCGGGGAATCTCAATCAGAACGTCTACAGYGACTTGCGACAGGGAAGCTGAAGGTTAGATCTCCAATGAAAACAACCACCCGATATTATATATTGAAGGTTTTGCCAGAACAACCCTCTCTTTTTTGTCTCGCCTGCCCCTGTTTCCAAGCAGGTTTAGCAAACGCCTGTCCCCAGGGATGCACAGGAGGGGTTCGGTCACAGGACAAGGACGGGGGCTTACCCCGGTCTTGGCACACCCCGGGGAAGTGCCGAYGCGGCGCGGATGGCGCAAGATGCGCCGTATCCGTCCAGCCCCGCTACAAGCAAAGCTGCCCCATCGCTGCGGGTTGCCCCACGGAGCAGCGGCGTTGCCAAACTGTACCCGGCCGCCCGTGCCCCAGAAAAACGGAGCCGCAAGCGAGCACCCCCGAAACCTCGGGCCACAGGGAGCAACTACGGCCAGGCAAAACCCAGCCCGCCCCGAGGCATCTCTCACCGCAGCTCCCCCAGCTTCCATCCCGACCAGAAGTACGGCTGCTGCAGCAGTGAGAGGCTGCCTCGCTCTCAAGCCAAACCAAATTTTAACAGGGAAAAAACCAACCAAGCAGCCTAGCGATGTCGGTACCCACGCCAGCAGGAGTCGGGCACCTCTCGCTCGCGGCGAGCCCACCCGCTGCCAGCAAACAGCAGCACTGCTGAGGGCTGGCTGCGACGCCAAATGAAGCCTCTGCCTTAAGCTAGACCTTCACCGGGCGCTAAATACCAGCTTTTTACAACACCCATAAGCTCATAATTAAAGTCCTTGCTTCTTGTTTTGTACAAAAAAAAAAAAAAGAAGAAAAAGTAAATTTCTATTCAGGAACTCCAGTTCCATATACTCACAATCAGATAAACAGTCTCCTGGAACGAGTCACAGGGAGGACCCATACCTATGTCAGACTTCTGTGGTCATTTAAAAATATGTTTTTCAAACCCTACCCGAGACRCAATCACTTCTTCACAGATTCACAAAAATTTGCCTAGATATTAGAGCAGCAAATTAGCAAATACACCTTTTATTAGGTSCCTGTCCCACCGAAGCCACTTGAGCTGCTGCGGGGCCACAGGGACCTATTGGCTCTACATGTCAATTTTATTTATTTTTTTAAAGGATGTTGATAGTTTGTCTTGCAACTCTGTTGCAACTAAGACAATTTCACACACCCCCACCGCTTCCGGCACCACTTTCACTGTTACTCCCATATGAACAACATGTTGTTCCAGTTTTGGTCAAACATTTCTCAAGGTTTTCCCTAGGATCATAATATTAGGGTTCCTCCTCTTCCTTGTCCCCTCACCCCCTTTGGAAATCGCAGGCTTAGGTACATTCAAATGACTTAAGAAGCTGAAGCTTTAAGAACGAGGGTCACTGCGGAACTCCAGCTACCTGCAGTCACCACCTCCCGCGAGTGACCATCGCCAAGTCCACGCCAACCTGGTGTGAAAACCCAGTTACGGCTTCAACCCGTCAGGATGATTTAGTGACCACAGGAGCTAGAGCCCGAATGCGCCTTTACCAGCGCCGCTCGTGCCGGGCGCGGGTGCTGCGGACGGGGTACCAGCCCTCAGGAACAGCAGCAGCCTCCCCGGTCCGCGGTGCGCCGGCCGTGGCTCTCGCCTCGCCGGCCTTCCCCRCAGATCGCTCACGACCTGACAGAACGACGTTTCTACAAGAATGATTAGGGAAACTAGAGGTGTTCGGCAAAACATATGCATCGCTACGAGCGGATGAATTACGACGCATGCCAAGCAAAACCTAAGGGCGTCACCGTGACAGAAGATACTTCATACGATACGATCAGAGAATACCGTGTGGAGAAAGTCTCCCGGTGCCTGACCAATATAATTCACCCCAAGGCGTATTCTTGAACTTTAAAAAAAAAGCCACAACGGAGTGCCAAGTCACCTTGACTCTTTAYGAAGCCCCAGCTTAACAGAGCACTACAAGAGAGTTTCACAAATCATCTGATGGCCCTCTCCGTAGATGTTTTCTGTATCTACCTTCATCTACCCTTCTTCCTTATTCAAGGTGCGTGGGGAAAACCTTGCCACAAGTTAAGCTATGACTGGAGGTTTGATTATCAAGGTAGGCATACACCARATTTCCCAAGGAGACTCAGCTATACCCATTTTAACAACGGGGTTTTTTGTTTGCCCTTTTTTTTTTTTTTTTTAAGGTTATGAAGAGAAGGCTTCTGGGAAAAAAACATTAAAGAATGACATCAGATCTAAAGGCATCAAGCTGGTCTTGGAAACCCAGGTTTAGAGGCTTCATTTGGATAATACGCCCCATTCTACCATGAGACAACCTTGGGTAAAACAGGCAAGTTATATTTAACATTAAGGCTCCAGCAAAGCTGTTTATACTGGCACGCTGTCTCACCAACTCACATCACTGCAAACCCATCAAAACATTCAGATATTTTAATACTTCAAACCGCCTCGCTCTCCCTCGCTTCGCCGTTACGTCCTCGGCTCTCCTCACTGCGCTCAACCAATGCATCAATATTCCTGATAACCGTGCCACTCTTCCATCATGTGTCAGCCAAAGCAAGGAGCTCTAAATTAGGACTGCTCAAGCGATTTGCCGGCTGTGTTTTATTTATTGCATTTGTAAAATAAGTAAATTACCATGGTATCCAGCTGAATGATAGAAGTTCAATCACTTAAGAAATTAGCGCATTAAATGGAGAACCACAAGACCACAATCTCGGATCTGCTTGGAAGTGCACTTCCAACCTGATTTAATGTCCTCGTTGCATTAGTCGCTCCCTTTCAAATAAGAACCAAAGGGTTATACGCTTCTGTAATTAATACAAGAAAACTGCGCAGGCAAAAGCATTTTCCTGAAATTACTTAGCTTCTATCTAAACAAATCTGTCGTGTTTCCCTCTGCCTCGGAAGGAGGGAGAAAAGTGCCTCAGGAGCAGAGATTTCATAATTTCATTCAAAAGTCACCATTCATGTGTTGTGCTGTTGACAGCTAATTAAGCTCTCCCAAGGTGAAAGAAATTTAATGTTTTAAAGTTGCTTCCTTGCTTTAAAAATCTTGACTGATATTTCACTTACGTATTATTAATCAAGGAAAAACAATTAAACGGGGTATTTCAATTTGCTTAAGCTAGAATCCCAGCACCTTCTGCATCCTGTAAGTAGGTCACTAATCAGGTTTGGGTTTAATTTTGCTCAATTCTATTTCTTGGCACTGACAGCTATCACCCTGGACACAAGTACTTACTCTGCAACTTCGGCGATTAGACAATAAGCTCCATTTTGCTTCGTAAGAACAGAAGATGCAGAAAGCTGAGCAAAGGAGGCAGAAACGTTGAGATGCAGCGCCCGTYCCCTATTTCTTCCTTCGGGTTTTTCCACGCCGCGCATCGCCTGCCTTGAAGCCAGCGGTACCCAACTGCCTTTCACACAAAGACCCACACACACACACTTAAAGGATCGTTTGAGCCATATTTAAAAAGGCTTTGAGAAAAAGCCACAGGATCTGTGCTGTTAMGGAGGATAATTACAAAAGCTTCCGGCAAAGTTATCGCACACAAAGGGTATTTCCTAACGCGAGCAGGGTGGCTCCGAAGAGACAGCCATTCCGAGCTGTTTCCAGCAGACCGCAACATCCACTGCACAGCCACGACAAAGTAAAACCTGCTCCYGCAAGTTCACCTCAATAAACTTATCAATTTAAAGCAATTCGGAGAGGTTCATTTATTCCTTCGTGTTCCTACGACCAACGCTATCTCATGCGTAATACGTGGGGCAGCTACYGATAGGTATTACCAGCTAGATCCAAGTAGATTAAAGTAGCGATTCAAACAAAGAAACATTTCAAGCCAAAATTACTGGACACCTGAAAGTAGCCRTCAAAGCACCATTTATCAGATATATCTGCTTGGCTGTTTTTAAAAACATACACCCTGTGAGGAGGAAATATATTGAGCCACATCTCAATATAAAAACGCCAAGGCATTATCACAATAGCATGTCCACAACAGTTATTGCAGCAAAGTGCCTTTTCTCCATCTTCTGAAAACCCATGTAGATAATATTTCAACAATAACCGCACATTTCTCCCTGCGGTATAGACACATACAAAACGCATTAGGAGCGATGCCAACGACCGAAATGCTTTTCTCAGTGGCTCTATTCAGGCGAGCGTCTCGCAGGTGCTGCAGCGCTTTCCGAATTCAGCTCCAACGGGAGCTCCAAATCAATACGGCTCCTCGGCCACCATCCAGCCTCACTAAATCACTCCAAGGGCAAGCCCTGCTGAGTTATGCGACCGCTTCTTCTCCCGCTTTACCAACAACGGCGCGCCATAAACCAACTCAGCCCAAGGTAACGCAAGCTCAGGGGTGAAATGGAGCACAGGMGAGCTACGGAGCGAGATGGGCAGGCGTTATGGATCACAGTCCACAGAAGAGAGCGGGGTGAACGACACCGCACCCGACAGTCACGGGGGCACCAGGAGCCGCCTCTGCAGCCCACCCCTCCCTCGCCCGCCAAACGACGCCTTCTTTCAGGCTTGCTGGGTCTAAAGGCAAATCCAAGCAAGGAGCAGATACGGGGCAGCTGCCTTTGCCAGGGCGCTGCACCACGTAAAAGCTGCTGCAAACGAAAATAAATTTACTTTCCCAGATCAAGGGAACTTTGCGTCCTCTTTGTGGCAAGTTATTCAAAGACGGTTTTCAGAGGAGCCTGCCAAAGAGAATTTGAGGTCTGTGGGTTGTGCGGCAGGAGACTTTTTTGGTTAGCTGGTGGAAGTGATCGGGCTGGAGGCTGGTTTTGAAGTTCTCTGATTTGCTCAGATTTCCCCTGAAGTGACCTACAAAAGCAGAGGGGAGAGAGAAGAACTTGTGCTTATTTTCTCTAGTTTACTGCTGTCAAAGACACCTTAAAAGCTTTCAGAGGCATTTTTCCTCTCGTTTTCTTTCTCCATGTTGTAAATTCAGGTCATGCCGGCATTTGAAGATTATCAAAAGGCAAACCGGAGAAACTGTCTCCTCTGAAAAAGCAACAGAGGCTACGCTTTGATGTCCCGYGGGCCTCACCGGCAGCATCGCCACCAGGAGAGTCCATCGTCCCAGCCCTGCGGAAACAACCCCAACCAACGCACTCATCTGTGCCTCACGTGGGGCAAAACCACAGGCAGCGGGGCTTGCTAGCACCTACCCCAAAATCAAACTGCCTCCGAGGATCAGAAGGAAAAAAGACGTTTGCCAGGGSCTCAGTAGCCTCCTATTTGCATTAAGTGCACAACTCTGCATCCGGGAGTGTCCCGGGCAGAGCAGGTCCGGTTAGGTCTGGCATTCCTTGCATTCCAGGTACAAATCCCAGAGGGCAACAGCAGTCTCCCATCCTAATCAAGGTGCACCAGCCCAACTCAAACACGGAGCAAGGACAAAACCCACTCACTTCCACAAAAAAAAAGAAAAAAAAAAAAATATCAAAACACGGCCCGCTCTAAACTAGCCCCCTCCATTACGAACTTTCCGCCCCTCCGACRCGCTGCAGCCGGCCAAGTCCCGGCTGCCGGGAATTCCACCGCCCCGCAGCCGGACGGGCTCAATGATGGGCAGAGGACACTCCAGGCTGCCTTTCACGTCTCCTCCTGTGTGCCGCGGACAGAAGGATGAGGGAATTCTTTACCCTGAAAATACTCAATTATTTTAATAGGATTACATTTGAGATTGACGATGTTTGGAACAGTCCCTTGAATTTATTAGCCTGCCAGCACTCCAGATAAGTAATTTGAATGCAAAGATCTCTTAAGTTGAAGTAAGCAACTGGCAAAGAGTCAATTCCCACCCTCCACAGTTTTAGGCACAACACTAAGTTTTGGAAAGGAGTTCCTGACCTCAGCAGCAAAACGCCTAACGCAGCCTTATACATCTACCCTCTCCTATAGATTTCTTGTAACAACGCTTTTGCCTGTTGTTAGAGACATGCAAACACAAGGGCAGAGGAGCTAAAAACCGCAGGTTAATCCTCCCTCTTTAAACATCCTACGTTAAGCGTAAACCAAGTCATAAATTAATGGAACACGGAGTCCAAAATGACACGCACTAATGCGGCTCTTCTTCTGTACAAGAAATGCCACATGGCACGAACCAGCAGCACGTTTAAGCCCGGAGCTGGCATTTCAGAGGGACACAATCATTTTTGCGGAGTCATGAAAGAAACCGCAGAGAAGCCTGTGCCGAGGCGGCCGGCCCGGGGGGACGGCGGCCTGCCCGGGGGGACGGCGGCCCGCTTCTTCACACGCCTCCTGCTCAGGGGCGGCATTCCCACCCGGCGCCTCATCCGCATTCCCACCCGGCAATGGCTCATCCCCCATGAATTCCCTCGTGCCCCTCCTTCCCTGGGGACCTGCGGGAGCCACCGCCGGGCACTGAGCGGTCGCACACCCTGGAACGAGCAGGGTGGGGGAACCAGCCCCCTGCCCCCCCGGGCTCCSGGCACAGCGGGCAGGGCAGCGGCTGCAGGACGCCCACCCCCCCAACCCGCTGCACCCCCTCCCCGCGACCGGCGCGGGCTGGCGTCGGTTAGCTCCTTCAGGGGGGAGGGAATTAATAAAACAGTCATAACTGATATTTACATAAAGCCTGACATCCCCAGAGCCCTGTGCAAACATTAATCCTTACCAGCCCTCCGAGGAAGGTCAGAGCTATCCTCTTTCCCCGCCAAGGGAATCTCTGAGGACTGTGCTGGCGGCGGCGGCTCGGGCTCCCCCCGCTCCCGGCACCCTACCCCACCTCACCAGCCCCCGCTCAGTCACCTCAACTCCCTAATCCCCCTCCACCGCCCCCGCTTCAAAGGGGCACCCCCATAACGAAGGAAAACAAACCCAGCCTGACTAACAGCCGCCAGACCGACTCCCCGAAAGCGCGGCCGAAAACGCTGCCAAAACCACCGACGGGCTGGAGGGCTCGGGGCTTGGCTCGGGCGCAGCCGGGGAGGGGGACGGTTCCTCCTCCCTGCGGCAGCAAGGAGCCAGCGGAGGGGAATCCCTGCGCCTGGAAGGGAGCAGCGGATTCCCAGCAAACTCCTCTCAGCTTCCCTTCGSAGCCAGGCAGGAGCGGCCGTCACATCCTCGCTGGAGGATCTTTGCCATCAGCCCCAGCCGAAAGCGTCTCAGGCAACTGCGTGTGACCAAGAAGCTGGGGAGAAGGGAGGGGGTGCAGCGGACAGAGAGTCACTTCTGTGACAGCCGTTTACCCTCGGTTTTCGAGGTGACAGCCTCCTGCGAGACGGGGCAGGTCTGGTCTGACGGGACGTGCTCAGGCGAGGCAGGAYCGGCACTTAAAGCAGCTCCGGGCTCCACACGGGCGCCCAGCCCCGCTCACCGGAGCCCGCCTTTCGTCCCCCGGCTGCCGGCGGCCTCGCACCGAAAGCAGCGGCTTACCCCCAAGGCTGCCCCGTCGGCTCCAGGGACGGGGGTCTCTTCACAGGAATCTGGAGGTTGACGATCCACACCGGAACAAAAACACGCTTCAGGGGTCAGACTCCGCAATTCCAAGCTTTTAGATTAGAAGACCGCGTCCAAAAACCACCACGGGCGCCGGCAGTCCTTTCTTCTTCCAGTCCCTCCCAGTGGCAAGGAAGCGCCCTTCCCGAGCCGCCCTCCGGCACGCCACCTTCCCGAATAACGCCGGCAGCGCCAAGGCTGCCAATTACTCCTGAAGCCTTTTCCCAGCTTTCTCCCTTGAAATTCAGCTTCCTGGCACCCCAGGTTGCGAGATAACAACTAAGATACGGGAAAAGCATGCCACCCCTTCCGGAGGCTGCAACACTTCTGAAAAGGCAATTTAATGCTCGCTTTGTGTTCAAGCTGGGGGAACCAAACAGAGGAAAAGAAACATGTACAGGCATTATCACGCTGGCCAGCAACCAAAAAGGTAATTAAAAACCTCCCCCTGAACAGGTGGTCAACAAAAACCACTATTAATGCCTTCGATTGCCAAGCAAATGTCTTTTAGCACACTAGCTGTCACAGCAAGTCCCTGGGATCTGAAAGCATATTTCCGTGCTCTGACACCAGGCCCATAACAAAACTGTCCCTGATCCACCGCGGGCTTCCAGCGCGGCCGAAGGCGCCGGCTGGGGCAGGGGGAGCAGGGACCAACGCGCCCACGCCAGGCTGCAGCCTAAAAATGCATACTTTCTCCCCAAATCGCGTTCTCTCGAACGAYGCTCGCTGAAGTCTTTCGCTTCTCTGGCTAAGGCCGATGAAAGGAAAACACGCCGTGCCCAGCGCACCCGTGCTCCAGCCCGCCGCAACTTGCTGCACATGTGCTTAAATCCCATCCCGCAATCTTACAGCGGACACCTCTTCAGCAAGGGAGATCCAAACCTAACAGAGGGAAAACTTAAAAATACAAAAACTGTCAGGACGGCCAAGCGCGTGCAAAGGCTGCCACGGAACACTTCGGGATCCCTGTAAAAGGGGGATTTTCAAAACTAAATTAGAGATTACCTAATACATCTGATCCTATCTCAGAAATAAAGATAATCTCCTTCAGCTCCCTATTATCTTGGGTGGTTATACCAGGAAGAATTTAATTTGTTCAGATGGATTTTTTTAAAAGGCAGAAGGGTATTTTATTCAAAAAATGCCACCTTTTAAGCTTGCCCAGTATTAAGTGCTAGTTTATAACTGATATTAACCTTGCAAGCGTTCCGATCCTTTTTTCTGCCATTTTTCAAGGGGTCAGATTTTCCCACAGAACGGGAGCTTTACGCTGCTGCCTGGAAGGGGTGACAGTGGCAGCTAAGCTGTACTAGACACCGAGGAACACGTGCCYGCCTTCCGCTTCGGAGCATCTTCACCCTTCCTGCAACGGTACCAACAGGCACTGCTCTTAACAGCAGTGACTAATAAGCACTACGTAAAATTCGATGCACTGAAATAAATCTCTAGCATACCTTTATTGAAAGGTGCATATATTTTAATAATCCTCCTACGACTTCATGCCAGGGCTTTCTCTTAAATAGTAATTTTAGCAGCTTCAGGAATTGTAGATATCATTATCCTGAACCTGGAACTGCAAAGAGTAACAGTGGGACTAGAAAACAGAATCAGGTGTGAACGTCTCCACTGCAAAAAAAATTTAAGCAATGCAGCCTGCACCTAGATGTAGTGCCTCATTCAYTCCAATCCCATTATACAGAGAAATAACTTCCGAAAAGGACATCAAGCGCTTTCTTCATGTGAAACTTTTTAAATACTAGCTTGACAATTGCAACTGAAACTTCCCATCAGTAACGCTGGCATTTTGCAAAGCAAGGCTCAAGCCGTCCCGGTGCAGAACTGGAAGCTGTTTGCTGCGTGTGGAGGCTGCGGGGCAGTTATTGACCCTCCGGCGGAGCCGGTGGCGACGTCCCGGTGCAGGCAGCCAGCCCGCGCCCCGGGAGCCGCAGCCGCACGAGTGCTCCCAGGGCTCGCCCAGCGCCGCAGGGACGGCACGAGCCGGCGCATCCCACCGGCCCTTCTAGTCCCCTCCCGCCATCCAGTCTGCCGCAGCCACTCAACCTGAAACTCCTAGATGGGACACGCCGCTCGATCGTGCGATACGACCTGATCTGTGAATGAGGATGACACACCTGGGATGTTATTTTGGGGTGGGGGTTTACCCCCCCCCCCCCAGTTTACCCATCTGTTCATCATTCCTGCAGAAAGCTGTTGAAGAGCTGCCACAGCACCAGATTTCCCACTGAAATTAAGGAATCTCCACGTCCTAGGAGGAGGTGGGGAAGAACCGAGACCTGGGCAGATGCATGCAGAGGGACACGCTCAATGTACAACAGAGTTAGCGTGCTAAGAATATTCACCCTGCTTTAAAGAAGATAAGTTTGTCAAAAAAATCCCCTCCGGGATCAAAATTTAAMGCATGCTAATCTCCAGCATTTCCTCTGAAGGAGCTGCCTTAACCAACTGGAGCATCTTCATCATGTCAACAGCAGCAAGCAAGGAACGCGTGTCCAACCAGCGCTACAGCTGCTAAGCGGCTTTCCTTTTTATATGTATTTATATGCATGTACACATATCAATCTGCTAGAGCAACAGATAGACTTGTACGTTGTTCCCGCAACTTACTAAGGTCGTAAAAAATATATAGATAAGGCACTGAAGAGCGGCACACCGAATGTACAGCTTCAGTCACACGCAATAAAAATACCTGAACTCCCTTCCTAAAATGGCTGATGAACAGTCTGAGGGGAAAAAGGCAGATGTGAAGAGCACGAGATTACTGTACTCACAAATCATACGCTTTCACAGTAATAYGCAGCTTTGTAAGAAAATGGACTACGCCTGCACGAGGGCGGATTTGCCGGCCAAGCGAAAGGGCCCCTTATCAAAACCTGAAGTAGTAGCCTGAAGCCAACGCGAAGCCCACGCCAAGAACAGACTTTGACAACCTCTCCTACGGTAACCCCGGCTTCCCTAAACACCCTTCCCAAACGCCAAATCATCTGCASCACCCCGTAACGCTTTTTAGTGGAAATTAAGCTAACAGCTTGGAAACCCTACATCATCAGATGACGCAGGACTTTTGTCCCCCGTAACAGGGGGGCAAGAACCCTTATAGCTGAACGCTCAGTTGAATATTACAGCAACCCAAAGCTATGCTCTTCATTGCTTTCTAAGGAAAATACTAAGAGCAACTGGCACAGCTTGATAATGCTTAAGCCTCTGCACGGTATATTAATGCTTGCAATGAAACTCAGGTTCTGCCAGCCTTTAAATTACAGCTSTGTTGCAGAAACCACCGCGCCGTCAGAAAGCGGAAAGCGCAAACCAGCCTGCCTAGCGCTAATCCGATAAGTAAAACAAGTAGAGCAACGCAACGTCACTTCCCTTCAACGTGTATAGTTCAGAGGAGAGTCTGCCTTTCTTGGGGCTAGAAATATGGCAGTTGTAAGTATTAAACATATCCACTTCCAATTTACCTACAAACTCCGGGAACACTAGCACAGAACCATTGCTTGCTCCAGGTGGGAGCCTGGCGCGAGATTTACTTCAYGCTTGCATCTTCCCTAAGTTAAGTCAACAAGCAAAGTGTTAAACAGCCATCTCRCAGAAGCCTTAGGAAAAATACCTGTACAGAGATGCACATATTAAGGCTACAGACCACTGGGTAGCTGCCAAAAATGATGGAATACAGTATAGTTTACTTATTTCTTTTTAATGGCTCCAGCATTCCACCTGAAAAATGGGTCCTGGAGCTACATAATTGGGGATAAAAATTAAGCGCAGTTGCCATTTGTCACTGCAGAAGCTGATCACACACATTTCTCATAAGATCTCACAGTGCACGGCCGATCCTTGAGCTGCCCCATCCTAAAAGAGAGCGGAGAGGCACTGCAGGATAAGCCTCTTCATTGTAAAGGTGGTACGAATCGATTTTGCTCCATACCGGCACAAACGTGTGTATGAAACGAAGCGTGATGGAGCTTTGTGGTTTGCATCCCGCCCCGAACGCGGCTGTGACACAGCTCAGGTGCAGGCTCCTGCCTGGCCCTTGGCCTTCGCAGAGGGCACCGAGACAGCTTCTCGGCTTTCAYGTCGCTTCGTGGTTTTACCGTGTCCTTCCCTTCATCCCCCTCTTCACAGGGCCAGCCTCGTTATCCCAAGAAGTGACTTAAGGCTTTCCCTCCCATCGCTCGAGCCCACGTCTAAGTAAGACCCGCCACCAAAGAAGGTAGTTCAACATCGTTTAATACGTGAACAAGTTTTCAGGGAACGGGAGCAAACGCAGGGGAAGAAAACACCCAGGTTTTATTTATAGATTTCCCTACGCTACGAAGGCACATTTTCATTTCGTTTCCATACAAATACGCCGGCAACAGCTCTTCACTGGGAAGTTACACCTTCATCGTTTCATTCACTTCTGTCTGTGCTCTCAAAGGAGGCACGGAAGTATGTTAAATACTTTTCTTTTTTTTCCCAATCACAAAGCATCCCAAAATAACCGCGAGAAGGCTCTGAACCACAGAACGTTCCTAAGTACTTGACACCAAGTTCCCTCTAAGAACTACACAGATTGCACATTCACAGAATACTGTAATTCTTCGCACATTTTCCAGGCCATATTTCCGAGAGCTTGCACAGTTTATTCCAAAATATTGTGCAACATACTATACCACCGAAATCATCAACTKCTTGGCTGGACACCCAAGATTCGCTCATTTTCTTTTCAGTCCAAGTTTCAGGTGATGTTTCCACATGATTTTTTTCAGCCAAACCAACAATAAAATAATTTCCCAAATCCCCGTAAGAGTGTGAACTATTATCCCTTTCGCACTGAGCATCAACRCCAGAAAACTTGTTCCAGGAGAGCCTGTCGGAAGCAACTCTGTTGAAAGTCAGCTTAATTCTTCCAAACTCAACTCTAAGAGATCTCCAGCCTCACTGGGGGYGGGGAGGAGGGAAATATATGTGTRTATRTATATATATMTATCCCCAGGTTGCTCCCGTTTCAAAGGAGCTCTGTCTTCAACGCAGCAGGACCCCGGGTTGCGCCTGGGCAGCCGCTGTCACTTGTGCTCAGTAGATGATGGCCAACTAGTAAGACCAAGCAGCRATGTCTATACGGCCTGTAGGGCCCCTGGTCAGGCTCAAGCAGAAAGCCCTGACGCAGAGACTGAACGTTCAAGGACATGACAAGAGACGGTGAAGAGAGGGAAGGGGCTCAGGGGCCCTTGGGCGAAGGCTGCAGCACGAGCTCGTGCCCGGCCGGCACGGCAGAACCTACCGAGGAGCAACGTGCTGCAGATGAACCAACGGACGGGGAAAGCCAGAAACGGAGCTTCAGGCGGCACTGGGGGGMAGCCGCTCGTGAGGCTGAAAGCCAAGGAAGGCGGCGTCGGCCGCCGCGCTGCTCACGTAGCGGCTCGTTTCGGCCCAAAGCAGCACCTCCGAGGCCAGAAGACGCTGTTAAGCCACCGTGGCGAGCGCCGGCGCCCAGAGCGAGAGCCCTTCGCTGAAGCCAGACCCCGGTTAGAGCTCACCGAACTGCTGACACGGGTGGCCAGTGCCGTGGGGCTCTGCGCATCAGCGGCGTGAGTCTGTCTGCAGCCATGGCCACAGGGCTATTTGGTTTTTA
Organism: Oceanodroma leucorhoa; assembly: GCA_030449065.1. Classification (NCBI taxonomy): domain Eukaryota; kingdom Metazoa; phylum Chordata; class Aves; order Procellariiformes; genus Oceanodroma; species Oceanodroma leucorhoa. Next base: position 716,144 of record JASVER010000188.1, read on the forward strand.
TGTACCGAGGTTTACTACCACCTTATAAAAGAAGGATTTCCAGAAGGCAAATGGACCGATGTCTCAAAATAGAGTGTTTACATTAACGCTTGGCAAGCAAAGCCCGGCAAACATAGATGAATAGAGATAAGCTATAAAAACACCGCGGACATTTACTTGCTGGAATAGTAGCTTGTAATCCAATTTCAAGTCCTTCTGCCAAGTGTTACACACAGCATCTTTGTGTATGACGATTCCAGTCCTCRTCCCCCACCGCCCCTCAGCGAAGATTAGCCAACAAGAAGAAACGGCAATTCAGAAAGAACGCTCCATTTAAAAAGCCATTTAAAAGGGAAGTTATGATCTGGGTATATCAGAACCCACTGTCCTTCCATTTGTGGAAACATTAAAAGATCAGGAAAGGACAATAAGTACTGCCTGAGCAGCAAACAGGGATCCCGGAATAAGGGCGGAAAAACAAACCTTTCCGCACCTTTCTGTTCTTAATGGAGAACAAATGGGCTTTCCCTACATTTGAAGGGCTCGCTAGAGCCTTGCTGATGGAATTACTGCTTTGTAATTAAACTGGCCCGCTTGTTTCTCACACGATACACGAAGGCCAGMGTTGCGTAAAGCGAGGCAATTTGAGCTAGCTCGCCCAAAACGAACCGGGGCAGGCACCCTGCACGGCAGAGCCAGCAGCCAACGGGCAGCACCACGCCGACCCCGAGCCGTGCCTCTGCCGAAGCCAGGTGAACAGCGGAGAGCTCCGCTGGMAACTCATGTTCAGTACAAACACACGCTGGTAGTACCGATACTTTCAAAATCTGGACAGACGGCCAAGCAGGGGAGGGAGAGGAAGACAGAAGAAGTGGTTTCACAAAGCGGCGTGCCGACCAGCCGCCCCTGGAGGTGGGCAGCTCTAGAGGTCTGCAAGCCGACGGCCCGGCAGCTGGAGGACAGTCGGGCACCCAGCCCCTTCCCACCRCAGCTCCCGGGCGGTCAGTCAGCACCACGCGTACTGGGACCAGCGGGTGCAACCCCRCAGGCTGCCGCGACGAGGCCAGGAACAAGGGCGACCCAGCTGCAAGTGCCGACTTTGCTCTCGAGATCTTCCTACTTTTGAAAACTGTTGGAACGGCCCAGATTACTCTGGGTTTCGGTGGTTTTAACGCACGAAGCTGTATTTTTAAAGCTTCTATTTAATTTCTGATCTGATGCACGGGAAGAATTCTTCTTCCATTTGATTTTAGTTTGACACAACATAGGAAAGATCCATAATTCAACTAATCACTCATCATATAAACAAAGAAGCCTCTTGAGAACCAGAGAGCAACACGTACATGTATTTGCAATGCGTAAGAGGATTTTTTTTTTTWAAATGGTAACAATGCAATCTATTCAGCGTGAAGAGTCTGTGAGGCCAATTAAATACTTYGGGTTCCATAATTATAATTGCAGTAATGAATGGAAAGGAGCATTACAGCTTGCACAATGCAGTTCTTATTCAATTGAGTGATTCAGTTCTTGTCTGCTTTCAACTAACCTTTTGTGTCTCTTCATATCAGATCTTGCAGATTACTTTCAGAGTATAAAAAAATTTCCCCAAATATCCCAGGTAATGTAATACATTAAGCATCCTTTGATTATGCCCACATGCAATCTACAGAAGGGATAATGCACTAAATGGATAACATTTGTATTTATTAATTTTAGACATTAATGAAAAYGCAGAGGGGCTCAGGCCACCATCTGCACCCCCTGGCAAGCCCACGGTGACAGGGGAAAGCCAAAAGCCAATCTCCTGGGGTTTCCTTGAGGTTTTCTCCCCCTTTAAAAAAGCTCTTCGTGATCGCCCCTTGCCTGGGCAGGCGGTTTTTGCAGGACTCCTCCACCTCATGTACTTGCCAACAGCTTTGATCCACCGTGTGTCTGCAGAGATCAGCCTTAGGAAATTGAAGAGCTGCTCCCAAAGAAGTTAATCCAAAATCGCTCCGTTCCAACTTCGAGAAGCCCAATGAATCTTTTTTTGGTTTGGGGGTGGGTTTTGTTGTTGTTTGGGTCGGACGTTTTTTCTTTTTTTTGGTCAAGTATTCTATCAGTTCCCCTAATCTTGATGCTTATACTTTGCTGCATTCAATACATTTTGAGAATGAATCACCTTACAGGAACGCTGTAAATTCTGAGTATTTCCAAGCACACAAGAGTTGAGGTAGATTTCTTCCCAGAGACCTATCATCTTTGATAAAGCTTCCCCACGATCTCTCAGAGCCAAGAYGTAGTATTTGGCATACAAATGTATTTTTTTATCTGCTGACCATAATTCCCACACAGTTGGCCCACGGGTCTCAGAAGGAAATCAGGCATCATAGAAATACCAAGGAAACTGGCTTCACCCCCTCCCTTTTTTATATCGTTACTGTATTCTTASGTTTGGTAGGGAAAGATTTCCCCTAACGTTAGCAGCGATTCTGTTGACTCGGAAGAGAACAAGCGGCAGAAGGCACAGCAAACGGAACGCTGCACCGCACGGGGCTCTGTGCAACGCGCACAAGTCGTCGGCACACGCAACGCCCCGGAAAACAGGAGGAGAGAAGGGAAACAGAAGCGAAGACTGTCGGCGTTTGCGCCGTCAAGGCAGAGGAGGTCTGGGAAGCCAGGCGCAGCTCTGCCCRCGTTACCTCGGCCGTGACGCTGCACACGCTGCCTTCCCGACGTGCAACCGCACCGTGAACGCGCTACAGACACCAGATGTGGACCTCGGGCTTTGGAAATACGGCAACGCAGACCGTGCAGGGAGCACAGGAGCTTACTGCTGATGCCACAGGGGCTTAGACTCGGCCGACAAACCCACCGCTGCCGCACCCCCCCCCTCCCCCGGGCAAGGCTCCTGCGCGCACCCTGCGCTTCCCGAGCAAACGCGGTCCCTCGAGTCACCCGCAGTGCCCTGCTCCCCCGCCCCCAGGAGTTAAAGACTGCTGACCGAGGCTAYGGAGAACCTTTTCGCTTACGCTGAACCCATCAGCAAAGTCAAATATCTCACCCCTTAGGCTTGTTTCGGTGAACGCCGCGCTCCCTAGGCAGGCACGCCGGCTGCAACTAGAGGGACCCGACRGCAGAGAAGCCCAGCAACCCTGGAAGAGATATTTAAGTTTCTCTGTTTTTCTTTAAAAATATATTAATCCAGCCACAATTTACTGAAAAGGATTGCTTCCTCGCTCCCCACAACGGCCATGAATCTCTTTAGAGAGAACATTACATTACACCCATAATAGCTTTATGCAACACAGCGCACGTTTGATATGTTAGTCATGTCTCCAAAGCATTCTTTCCTTCATTTCCTAAGCTTCAGAGAAGCTCGTTTTCCCTGAAAGAGAAAAGGGTTAACGCTGGGCCAGAGCTGCATATGCACTAATTTCCCCATTTGTCTTGAGGAAATGAAAACAAGAGATTTAAGTAAATCCAGTTTTATGAATTCAAAACTTCAGACACCACTTCCAAGACAGCAAAGCAACATCCTTCATAGATCCACAGAGAGAGGGAAAAAATAATTTTTTTGATGGAAGGCCCAGAAAATGCAGATCCTCATCTGGGCGAAGGAAAAAAAAAAGAAATTCTCTCTTCCTCTGCCACAAACGGGACCTGGAGTACGGTGGCACTACAGTGATTTATTACAAACCTGAGGAGACAACAAAACCTACCTCCTTCCTTAGCATTAAAACCGAGACGCTTTTGGACTGTCACTGCTCATCAGAATCTACTCTGAAGATCTGATCACCTTTGCCAACAAAAGCCCTGCGCACCGTGACAAAATGAACAGGCTAGCTGCCCTCTGGCAGGGTTTCTGCTTTCCCTTTCCCTTCCCACCGCCGCAGATCAGCCTTACCCGCGCGAAGCGGCACGCTGGGCTTCAGCAGCAGCAGCTCGGACTGGAACACGGAGCTTCATCCCCGGCACTGGCGGGGCTGCTTCGGACAACCGCAGCCAGCCCGCGCCTCGGCTCAGGTAAGGCCACGAGAAAACCGCTTTTAGAAAACCACCTGAAATCACTGCCTGCCTCCAGAACTTCAAGGAACTCAACCGGGCATCGCGCCAACCTGAGCRCACCCTCCAGTTGCCTACATTTACACCTGGTTTTATTTCTCTTGGGCATTTTCCAGAAAGAGACTGATGAAGAGAGGCCTCCCCACCCTCGCCTGGTTGAGGATGGCCCATCAAAGGCCAAAAGGACCTCTGCAAGATCGCCGATTACTCAGCTTTCACACTTAGCACCTTCTAAGGAATGCAACWCGTAGATTTTGGCCATCCGGAACTTAACGAGACTTACCAATGGCCACGTGCAGCGGTGTATTTGCCTGTAATTAATACAGGGCTGTAAAAACTCSAACCCCGCCACAATCTGGTCCGAGCGCGCACGCGGACGCGTTAGGTGACATTTCCTGTTGACTGAATTAGAGCATCTTTTAATGAGGCGCGCTTCAAAACCATTTTGAATCCATTTGCTCATGTCAACATCAATGTACTCAGCATTATCTACCAATTAGTAAACCGGAAAGTATTCTTTAGATCATCTAAAGTCTCAGTGAAATATTCAACATGTCATTCATTTACTACAAACTGSCCTATAAAAACAAATTACTGGAACCAGATGTCAGAAAGCAACAAGTGTCTAAGGACAGAGCGATTTTTAAACCTGGGGCTTTCCAGAAGGCACCTAAGGCGTTAGGGAGTTCATACCGATGGCACRTCTTCGTCTCCTGCCAGACTCGGTCATTTCCAATGCCGTCCATGTCCCAAAGGAGCGGGCGAAGCCGTGACAGGCGTTTGTGCCATCAGGAGGACGCAGATGCACAGAAGGACGTCCCGTCGGTCGGAGGCGAGATCTGGAGAGGGGTTCGTCCTTCTGAAGGACCCAACGTCTGGGCTTTCACCTTCCGGCTCCTCGGAGGCATCCCAGCGCCGAGGACGGTGAAGGAGAGGCTCGTGACCCGAATTAGGCATCTTCTCAGGTGTCCAGTTAGCCAAGTCTTGCCTGCCTTTCCAGGCTTACTCGAGATAGCCAGATTAAGCGATGGGAAGGTATTTTCCACTAGATCAGGTTGGCAGGGATCGCCAACGGCGCTCGGCTTCCAAGCCAAACCCCGCGAACCGGTGCCAGGGCTGCAGCTCAGGTCGGGCGCGTTGCCAGCCCAGCCGAGGACTGCTCTAGAAGGATTCCTAACCCAGCAAACCCCATCTGGCGGCAGCCTTCGGGCCGCCGGCGCGCGCCCCGCCGCTGCAGGCCASCTCACCTAACGCCGCACGGCCCGCGGTGGCGGCAGGGCCAAGGTCGCTCCCCAGCCGCAGCGTCATACAATCATCACAGAATCATTAAGGTTGGAAAAGACYTTTAAGATCATCGAGTCCAACCGTCATACCCCAGAACTGCCCCCGAAAAGTCCACCCTCACCCATTCCCTCCGGCAGYGGGGCCCTAAGCGTTAGAAAAAGGAGGGCTCTGCAGGCCTTTGCAGAAACAYGGCAAAAACATTTATTTTACTCACAAGAAGAAAAAAAAAAATTGTTTTTCCTTAAGTTTTGCAAGCGAAGGAAGGGTGGTTTGGAGGGTTGGGKTTTTTTTTAATCTCCGGAGCGTGGCAGAGCAGTAAATCTTGCATTATGCTCTGAAGAACGTCAGGTTGGGCTTCATTTTGGTCTCAGATTAGACTCCTGAAGCAATGAATCTTCCATCATGGAGGCCATTACCAACACAGTTTYCCTTCATTTTGGGCTGCTTTATCCCTGATCGTATTATCAAACTTATCTCCAACCTTCCCTCGGCTGCAAGGGGCTCAGCAGACCCACGGGCTTTTCAAATATTCATCGACCAGGGAAGGCAAAAGCTCAAAAAGCAGGAGCTGCTACGGCAGGGCAAGCTGTCCTACGCAACCCACCGTTCCGATGCCGCAACACAGCCCGCCGCTTTTCAGCTACGTTACTTGACAGTACTATGTGTCCCTTTGCTAATCCATTCGACAAAATTCTCCCATTTAAATTAGGCCGYATTTTGAGAGTTCTTCCACCGAGGATCCCAGAATCCCTTAAGAATCCCACCCGTGCGTTCGACAGGACCGCCCTGAAGAGGACGCGGCGTCGGGGCTGCGCTTGAGCCGCGACGCTCCTGCAGCCACCCAAACCCTGCCCCGGCCCGAGGGACCGTCGCCGCGGGGAAACGCGGGCAGGTCGAGTCAACGCAAGGGCCCCAGTCGCTTCCGTCCCAATTAGCGCTCTGACATCAGGTACAAATTAAGAAGCCGGCGGGAGAGCTGAATGACTCTTAGAAGGAACGAATCTTGCGACAAGGGCCGCACCTCAGGAACGCGTGAGTATTTGCCTTGGATTCAGGCTGATAAGCCAGCCGCAGCAATCTGCCACAGCAAATTAATGCGAGAACAGCCCAAGAATTGTATCGTAACCAGAGGAGGAAGGTGGAGACAGGCTTGAAACGCCTTGCAGTCGATGGGGAGAAAACCAACCTTTCAGATCCTATTAAGATCCTATGATCCATCAGGATTCTCAAACTACTGTATGCAAATTCTGGTAATTTAAAGGCATTTATAAAATTCAAGTAAAGTAGTCCATGAATATTGAAAAATGCTTAAGCGCTAAGTTAAATGACAATTTTCAAAACACACTAAGGAAATCTGATCGTAACAAACCCGTCCCGTGAAATACCGTATCTATCATCAACTTTTTAATTACCAATTGATCAACATGTAGACAGTGTAACAGCTTTCAGCTTTTAATTACTGAACTATCAAAATTCCAACCAAAAAAGGAACCTCCAGAGATGAAACTGTAGTGCTTGATTATTCATTGCTACATAATGAATGATTTGTTTTTAAACAAGATGTCAAGTTCCTCATGTAATCCATCTGGATGTGTGACTCCGCAAAGCTTACACTGCCCATACTAAGTACTCGGGGTTCCTATTCTCCCTTTTCTCCTGACCCCGCAAGAGAAGATTTTTTTTGTTTTCCCCCCCTTAAGGCAAACCAGTCCCGAATCAAGGGGCCGAAAGGCAAACAAGCTGCCAAACGGCGCTACRGATCCAGACAAGCGGCTCCACCTCCCGCCCAAGGGACAGGTTTTGCCTGGGAGGGAGCAGATATTCCTTCCAACTTGCCTGTACTCCGAGGCAGCAGCTCTAAACCGAGAAACACATCCACCGCGCAGTGGGCAGGGAAGTGCTGCTTCTCGTTTCACACGTACGGTGCCGGGAACCAAAACCAGTGCCGTAAGAACTGGGGCGCAACTCCCAGGCTTTCCTCACGTAGCCTGAGCCGCAGCGAGAGATACAAGACTTTAAATGGTAGTATTACACAGAAAAGTACATTGGGGCGGGGAGAGACTTTTCATCTACGCCCTAAATTCAGCATCGAGTGCATTATAAGTAGCCAGCGGACCGGCTGCACCTCCAACCACCGCCTTGCAGCATCCTCCAGCTTACCAACGTGGGACTCAGGAGCGTGCGAATTTGAAGCCGGAGCCTGCAGGTCCGGGCTTTCCATCCCCGGCAGCCGGCAATGCAAACCCACGCGAGGCAGGAGGCACCCGCCCGGAATCCAGTCCCGGCTCCTTGCAGGCTCGGGGGGGCCGTGGTTGTGCAAAACCAGTCACGTCTACACTCTCCCTCCACACGCAACGYGCCCTGCTTCTCCCTCCCCCTGCATTTTTTAACGCAATAACCATTACCACCTTAAATTGCCTCCAAACCTCAAATTACACCCCCCAAGTTTTCATTTCCGTTGGCCGAATGCACGAGAACCGAAGACTGCCAGCAACGTGAAGCCGCGTCTGAGGGCTGCAGGGAGCCCTCTACCACCCACACCCCCTGGAGAGGATTTTGCCAAATCCAGGCGTTTTGCATTTGGAGAGACGTTTCCCAGAAATATTCGTTTGCAAACGCARGGGATCTAGGTAGGTATGTAAAGCATTCTGGAAGTAATACTGTTAAGCAACGGTAGTTCAAGCAGAGCGTATTACGCAATTAAAAAGGAACTACCAGCAAATAATGCATTTGTTCCTTCAACCCCAGTGGCAACAATTAACATCACTCATCCCGAGCCCCTTGCGTACAACCTTACAGATGTTTGCCACGCACGTCAACCCAAAGAGTTATTCCGCATAATGGCATCTGTTCCCACAAAAAAAAAAGGGGGGGGGGGAGAGAACAAGAACCTTTTGTATTTTCTTCGTTACAGCCTCGGAACCCCAGCCGCTGCCAGACAACACCCGACCGTACTTCCCCAATAAACTCACCCACTCCAGCCGCACCTAGGGTTTGATTTCCACACGGAAACCGCAAGCTCATTTCACGCGCTTCCCTTGGGAAGCTGCTCATAGGCATAGCTTGTACAGATTTTCACATAAGAAATTCAGCAATCAGTCCAGTAGCTGTAAGCACTTATGACAACAGTATCTATCAACACTTACCATATTTACAACTAAATCATGTAAATACAAGTCAGCTCTCCTCTGCATGCAGATAATCCGGACAAATGAAGGCTGAAAGAAGCCACTCCAAGAGGAGACAAAAACGTACAAAATCACGCACGGTGAGAAACAAACACCAATGGCACTGGGGAAATTGCCGAAGGCACCRAGGAACGGGGGCCACGCGCCGCGCCGGGCCCGCGGAGCCGAGGAAGCGCCCGGGGCCGCCCTGCCGCGGCCGCTCCCCAGGGCTTGGCGTCCATTCCACAGGAGCCCTAYGTTCTCCGGAAAAACAGGGACACGTTGCTTCAATACCTACTCTCTATCTGCCTTGGAATTCCTTACAAATCCTAGGAACCAAATTGAAATGAAAGGATACTGATTTCAGAGGTGCTTTTTTCCCCCCAAGATTTACTGTTTTATTATGCTTATTAAACTGACAAAAATTACTCTTTAGCTGGCCCATTCAAATGCAAACCTCTACAGAGGTTTAGGCAAGYGATTTCCTGGACGTTTATAAATCAACTGAGCAAGGAAAAGTTATTCTGCAAGTAATGCGATTTTTCAGCACAACAGAAATAGCAAGTTATTAAAACTTCTACATCGTTTTGGATTGCAACTCTAATGGACGCCAGTTTCTTCGACTGCTTCAAAGACATTTTATTTAAAGCAAATAAGAGCCACGTTTCCAAAGGCTGCCCCAGTGAATTTAGTGACAGTTTGCAGCACAAGGTTCATTCTTCGGGCAGTGAAATCCAGCAGAAGCRGGGAACAATCCACACGGTTTCTCACCAGCATCCCCCTCGCCTGCGCRCACCCGCCAACGTCCCCGTTAATTCCGGCGCAAACCCCCTTCATCCCCGGGAGCAGMGAACGCCCGCTCCATCGGCCCGTCCCCCGGGCTCTCCCCAGGAAGAGAGGCAGATGACCAGGCTTAAAATAGCTTACTAATCCTTATTTATTTACCGCAGGACGATTTAAGCTGCTCCCTACTCGAGGACAGGATTGATACACAGCAACGGGGAGAGGATGGGAGATCRGGGTACCGCTCGTTCAGCCTGCAGGACAGCGAACCCCAGCCCTGCCAGCCCACCTCCTCCTCGGCAGCCCCCYCGTTTCGCCGGACACCGGGGCAGAGCCACCCCAAAGACCATCCGAAGGGGCAGCTACCGGTGCTGCGACATTTCCTGCCGAAAATCTCCAGGGCCCGACAACGCGCAGAAGGTTACGCTCCATTTTAAGGCTTGCTATCTGCACGTACCGCAAGTTTCTCTTCCCCTCCGGATGCGCAACGCTGTTCCGCCGACACCATCTCGCTGCACGTGGCCGCGCACTCCCTGAGGATCAATTCCCGGAGTAAATGCCGGACTCCAACCGGCCACGCACCCCGTCACCCACGGACACCCGCTTTCGCTCCCCTTTCCTGCCTTGGCAGCCTCGCGCGTAAACCCAGAGAAGTCAGATTTTTGGGGGGTGCAGCGCGTGAGTGGGAAGGAGAGGAAGAAACGGTGGATTGTGAGTACAACGGGTAGTCCACAAGATATTTATTCTCGCAAGGAATTAAAAAAAGTCGTTCTATAGGAAACACTGAAATCATATTTAAGGGGAGCTCTCACTGAAGAGACAACCTCCCCCATCTCAAACAGGAATGAGATCAACAGACCTATCCGACCTCAACGCAAAATTGAAAGAGCACCCCAAAAAGGACAGCTTTATCTGCCACACCACRTGCCCCTTCCAGAGCTGCATTCCACGTACGTCACGTTGTGTTAACATACTTGAAAACTTGAGATCCAATTTACCAAAGAGAGCCTGGAGGAGAGAGTCATCGTATAATYGTGCATCCGAAATTCTCCCAGAGTGATTTAAAAGCTACATCATTGGTTTTGCTATAAACACTCTTTTTACAAGGCTCTATATATTCCCATATAGCAATAAATGATTTGCCTCTGAGTATTTTTGTTTCTTGTCTAGAAGTTTCTCCCCCCTTCCCTGAAGATGTCCGAAGGGAACAGCGTTAATCTCCCATCTATCCCGCTTTAATCTTTGCTCTTACCGAGAAAAGACGCGACTGCGCTTCACACGCTGAAGCAGCAATACCTGGCAGTTACGGATTCAGGGAGCGTTGATTAAATGTGTACGTTCTGCTAAAGATTATATGGAACGATTAAGAGTATAAGACCTTTAAATCAAACGAGAAGCTGTTAACGTGGACAGAGCTCAAAAACCTCAGCGTGGGAGTCGCTTTTAGTAGTTCTGTCTACTAGGTTCACGAGTAACGTCTCTTCCGGACTTTCAGACCAGAAGCCGAGCGAGGAGGAGGAGGAACGSTCCTTAACTGCGATGCGGCAGAAAAAGCCGCTCAGCTGCAAACCCGAACGCTCCCGCGCAGCGATTTCGCTTCAGCCCCGCTGGCCGGCAGGCGCTAAGGAACCACGCGTCCTCGCTCCGGGCTCTGCGCAGCATGGTAAAAAAAAACCCTAATCTGCCCAGAGAACTGGAGCTGCTGTCAAGCTGACCTAGATTCTCCCCGACACCATGAAAGCRCTTCACGTGGCAAGCGGGGGTTTCGCTTTGTTTCGTTCCTGCTGCGCCTGTCCCGGAAAAGCCGGCTTGCTCCCAACGAACCCAAAGCACCCTCCGCAGGCCCCGTTTGACAAAGCCGACGCTCACCTGAGGACAAGCATTCACGGTTTTGATGTCTGCCCAGCGGCTTCCCACCCAACGCCACGAAGCCCGGYCAGGCTGTCATCGGGACGCGACAGGGAGAAACGGCACCGTGCGGGACCTCGGCATCAAGCAACACCACGGAGTTACCCAGAGCCTCCCCCCGAGGAAGGCAGGGAAAGCAACCTCGGCATGAGCGCTTTCAAGGAGCTGCTGACAGCTGAAACACCGCGCCGAACCTTCTTGTTAAAAAGGGCTCACGCAGCGCGTGGCAGTGCCTATCCTCAAGTCAGCTCAGAAGAGCATCCGATTTTACACAGACTGGGGAAAGCAGGAGGGGCAACTCTTAGGAGCTTCCCTGCTTCTGCTGAGCTTCCAATATCATAACCTACATCCACGTTAGCTGATGTGGATAAAGAGATCAGAGAGGCAAAGCCACAGGAGCACAAACAGATAGCTCAAATTGTGGTTTTGAGCAAAATASCTTAGAATGCGAATCGAAACCAAACCAAGCTACAGCAACAGTTCTCTAAACGCAAATATTTCAGGTCTCCATCACAACAAAACCAGTTAGAATTAGCTGACCGACCTCATAACCTAATTCCACGGAGCGATACGGGGTTTCTCTGTTTGTCCTGTATGCGTAAGCAACTTGGGCTTGTCCAACATTGGCTTCACCGCATCAATGGATTATCTGTGGCATGACGAGACGCCTTACCTGAAGCAGTGTTGTAAAAGATGCAATTAGCATCTTTTAGAGCAGCTCTCCTGAAAGCAAGCCATCTTACCTGCAGTGTCCAGCAAGAAGTCCAGCATCACTTTCCGCTTTGGGAAAGCCACAAAAACAATACTCGCCGTYCTTCTGCAAACCTCAGCCAATTGAACTAATCCACGCAAAATGCCTGAGCAAACACAACTGGGTAACCAAAGGCACTGCAGCGTTGCAACCGTACCGGCAAGTGCCTCTTTCGACGCTTCGGAGCACCACAAACGCTACGGACTGGGGCGGACGTCCACCAGCCTCCAGCCGGCGCAGAGACAACCCCGCGTCAAGAAGAGAAGCATTTGCGGTTGAGCCACAAACGGGAGCCAGCGGCTTTTCGCCCCGGTCCCACCCGGCCATAGCATTTCAACACCTTTCAACGGACAACGGGCAGCTCTGGCCCCAAAGTTACCGCGGGCCGCCCCAGGGCGGCGGGCTGGGGGACGGCTTTCGGGAAAGCCACCGTGCTTTCTCAGGGTCACAGACGTACGGCCTCACGGACTGCGTCTCAGCGAAGCATTACTGCGATAAAACGCACAAAGTGGGAGCGCGCGCTCTGCAATTAGAGTTAGGGACGAACGTTCCTCTTCTCGGCTACAAAATATGGGCCAAGAGGGTACAAGACGCCTTTATTTTTGTGTATTAGCCCAGAAGCTACACGTTAACGCTCAGGCTGGGCCAAGAAAGTTTTCATTCTAGCCCAATTTTAGCAGAGCCCTACTTTGCTGCAACCCCAGCTCCACAGCTTAGCATCACTAATATTTAAAAAAGTGTTCTGCGAGGGAAGCTGCCAGGCAGCCTCATTTTAAAACAGAAAAGCAGCAACAAGCAGTTTCTCATGCTTGATCCGATTACTCTGATCTCTCTTTTGATGCTGCAGACTCCGACTCGTATTTCTATTACTGCGCGGGGGGAGCAGGGGAATGTCACTTTGCTGCTTGAGATTTCTTTCTTCCCCGTCACGCTTCGGAGAAGGGATATACACCGCAGAGCGCTGGAATAAAGTGGACGAGAGGCCTGGGATGCACCCACCTCCCGGGCGGAGACGTCACGCAGGCTGGTGGCACCAAGGGCCCCATCCAGCCACCACCGCAGTGACCCCGCTCTCGGACCGCTCTCGCTGGAGCTTGCCAAGTCCTGGTTTGGCCTCATGCTGTCCATGAAGAGACCATGCCTATAAGCAGCATTACTGCTCTAACAAAAAGCCGTGTTCCCGCATCAAATTTTGAGATATCTTAGGTCCAAGCTCACGAGAGCCGTCACGTTTTGGATTGGCCCTTGAGCACCTCTGTGCGAATGGAGACCACCTCTGCGCGAATGGAGACCACCTCTGCGCGAACGGAGACCACCTCTGCCAGAGTCCACCCCAGGGAAGAGCGACTCGAGAGACCTGCCGATGGCCTGGGCGATACGATGACATTTCCATTCTGGAAGCAGACCTCTGAAGAGATTATAAATCAGATTCAAGCGCTTACTAACACTGCTAAAAAAGGGCACAACAAGATCAAAGAGGTTCATTCGCAGCTGTAACCTGAACGTGGGGCTTTATATAGCCGGCGCTTGTCAAGCCCAAGCGTAACCTCAGGAGGCAGCGCCGGTCCCGCGGGCATCCCTGGCTCCGACAGCTACGTTTGCTGCTCCGCAGGTAGAGATGACTGCCCACCATCGCTTCCAGCGCTGAGCCAAGGACTCCGGAAAGCGTGATACAGGCGCTGCGGTTTCGCCATCCTACTGAAGAACCAAGCCAGTAACRTAACTGCTTAGGGCAAACTTCGCAGCTGGCCTTGGCAGAGAAAGCAAGTTTCTAACACGGCTATTTCCCACTGCCAAGCGCACACCTGGGTTTTAAAAAGCGCTCGCCATCACGTACTGCTGCGAGCCTGTTTTCTCTTCCATGTTCGCCCTTGACTGGCTTTGCCACGAAGAGGAGGGGAGGGGGCGACACGGGCTTCACCGCCTAGGCAGGACCCACAAAAACAGGCAGTGCTACCTCAGAAGGGAAAAACCGACTCAAACYCTTCACGAACCTGCCAGAAGGCAGCACCTACACGTGCGACCGTCTGCAAACGGACGACACCGAGAAGCTGTCGGCGTTTCCAGTAACAAAAAAAACACCCCAAAAAAATCAAAACTGAAGAGATTTTTTTCAGTTAAGCTACAGCCCACAGAAGTTTTAAATTTCTGAGCAGAGATGTGCTTAAGCGTCACTTTGATCCTTTATACTGGCATCTTAATGGGGTCTCAGGTCTTATAATAGATTCACCTTGAGAATTCAGTAAGGTCGGAGTGTTTTTAATACTCAAGTTTTTTAAACCACAGAAGAACGTAATCAATTAAAACCAAACCGTAGGGTAAAAATAGCACGCTGGCCCAACCCTGCAAAGGGACATCATTGATCTAAAATAACTAGGCGTGGAGGCCAATAAAAGTTCCTGGCACAACCTAGTCGAGTGTTTTAAATACAACAAGAAAGSCACCGACCACATACGGCGGGTGAGCACGTGGTAAGAGTTCGGCATCAATTACGAGAACCGCCGCTGCTCCTCCTGTATTTTTATCACTCGCTATAATATATTTGGAATGGGTGAATCGGGTTGACCTAAAAGTCAGGTTTTAGGTCCCTAACGTCCATCTCCTCTGCCATACAAAGACCAAAGGCGAGAAYCCGACGTGCAACAGAGCAGGAAAGACCACAAGTGCACGAGGAAGGAGAAAAACTGCTATTCTGGCACAAAAAGGCTGAGAGAAACCGGGCGGATACTAGTCACGTGCAGGCAAGGGTCGTTAGCGGAGCCAGCCTGCACCCGTGTGACTTGCAGCCAGGGCTCCTTCTGCGCTTGCAAATCGGGAACTGGAACATTTAAGTTCAGCCCGTGGCTCAACCGCAAACGCCGGCTCARCTGGGAGCAACGTGGGCCAGCTACCACGCACCGACGCGCGCCCAGCCGACAAGCTCCCTTGCGCTCCAATCACCAAACTTTTGATTGAAGCCTCGTGCTGTTTTCCTTCAAAAAACGCCTGCCACACACGCAAAAATTACCCTTTTCCACCAGCACGCTCCCCTCGAAGCCAAGCACACCAAAGCGTCCACGCCAGCGCTGGACGACCTTCAAAGCATTCTGTGGCGGAGCTCCCCGTTAACCACAACAGCAGCTGCGAGCTGCAGCATGCAATTAAACCTCCAGGAAAGCAACTGATTTATGAAACTTAAACAAGTACATACCACTCATAATTACAGCATTCCACCTAGGGTCTCTCCTTCATTGCAGGTTTCCAAACAGCCTCTTTATTTAGCGCTGGTGGGTTTGCACCACCAGAGAACAGCACACAACATTCCCAGAGAAACAAACACAACTTTTTTTTTTTTTTTTTTTTCCACGTAGCATCCAATTTCTCAGAAGAGATACAGATTGCACGTCCAGCTTTGCTTGTGCTCTTAAACCACCGCGTAAGTATTTACTGACTGGCCGAATTCCAGCTACAGCGAACGCCGCAGGCTCACAGCCTGCGCTAGGCGCTCAGCCGCCGGAGCCTGCTGGGATCCCGCCTCCCTGAACCACAGAAGGAGGCTTAAGTTTTTGGACACAGGGAGCCCCTGCATTCAAGACAGAAGTACTGCCCCATGCTATCAAAAAAAAAAAAAAAAACAGAAGAGGTACAGGTTGTCAAAACCCCTTTAAAAGCATGGCAATAATCTCTACCAAAACTGGCATTAAACAGAAACATCCAGAAAAATCTGCCTACATGCAATATCAGGAGGTTTGGGGTTTTTTTGAGCAAACACATTCTTAGGAGCATTTAAACGGCCACGGCAAACAGACGGCACAAACATTTTGTTCCAGCTGGCCTCAGGCAGAGGCAGGGTTAAAGAGCTGACCCATTTTTAGTCCAGCAATAGGGCAGAGACCACGTCCGCATGCCACRGCCCCACCAACGTGGCTTTAGCTCTGGCACGGCCGGAGGAAGGCACGCCAAGCCACCCGGGGTTACTGAGTCAGAGCTGCGCCGTTACAAAGCCGCCTTTATTTGCGCACCCAGGAAAGGCAGCGAAAGACAAACAAAAAGAAAACCGCAGCGCGGCACCAGCAAAGCAGCCGCCGATAAGGCCCGGGGCTCCCCGGAGGAGCGTAACTCCTCTCCCCGGCCAGACAAGCAGCAGCCGCAGCCGCCCGTGCCCAGGAGCATCCCGACGGCCGGGAACTATCGACGGTGCCCATCCGGCCAAAGGYGCCGGCAACCGCCCCCTCCGCCGTGCAGAGCGTGCCTGGCGCCGAGCTATCTCCTCGGCTTCCCATCCTGGGGAGCCACGGGAGCCTCCTTGGCAGTGGCTTCCAAGCCAGATTGTCACGCTTATAAACCTGCATGCAACTGCCTACACGCAAGACAAATGAGCCCAAGCTGCAACCCAGATGGATTACTTGATTTACCAGCCCCTTCCTTGCAACGCTTCTCCGGTGTTTGCATTGCATGCAGAACGCAACCGTGTGTTTTTCAACGCCAGAGCTCAGCCAAGTCTGAGCAAAGCYGCTGCGCATCAGAAGACTTGCCTTGCTTGCATACAAAAGCTCCTTAGAAACTCACTCCGTATTTACAAAGGAGCCCGGCTCGACACAGCCTCCGTGGGAGTGCCGGCTGCGTTCGAGGGCCGCCTTCATACGGCGCTCGTTTGGTGTCGGCAGATACGGAGACCACAGCTGCGACCGCCTCTCGTCCAGCCCGCCGCACCGCCGGGCCACGGCCGGGCTGCAGCCCGACGCCACCTCTGAACGCCTCCCACCGCCTCCAGCTGGAAAGTTATTCTTCCTAAACTGCCGCGCAACRCTGCTCGGCACCGTTAGACAGATGCTGCGTTCCACCCCAGTGCTGCCTGCCTCTCAGTATTAGCTGAAATCAGCCCTCGACTCTCTCCCGACTTCACAGGGGCGTTATGAAGTTTAATTAACTGTAAGGCACTGAGATCAGATAAAAAGGCGCCACAGAAATGCACAGATTCGTCTCGAGTTACCGGCTTAGTTTAAASGGAGCCCAAGCGCTGCCCACCGCCGCTCCCATTACCCCCGCTCAAAGCGGGCGGCCAAGGCACCAACCGCGACTCGCTCCGAAGCACGTTCCGGATGACGGGAGGCCAGCACGGCGGCGACAGGGCGCCCGCACCGCCGTGCCTCGGGTGGCAACCCGCGCGGCAGGCGCCACGGCGGCACTCCGCAGGCACCTCCTGCCACAGCACCGATCTCCTCCTCCGAGGCTACCGAAGCCAACAAATCGATAGCTTTGAAAAGGTGGGGGGAAACGGGGAGGGGGGAAGAAAAAAAAAWTGAGTTCTTTAGCCTTAAGGACATTTTGTCTAAAAGGCATTACAGCAGGAGGTCTAGGCTTTTATCYTGTGATTCGCAACAGAGCCCCAAAACCACGAGATAGCTGCCTTCTCCTAACAGCGTGGCAATCTCAGCTCACGCTGCGTGGTGCTTTTCACCGCTGGAAAACCCCAACTGCACAGGTCAGGCACAGTCGTTTTAATTCAGCATCCAACCCTGCTTTTGTTTCTCCTCGGCCGCTTCGCTATTCTACATGGCGTTGTTATGCCCGTTAGCTGGGCGGTGATTAACAGCCTTACCCTATCGGAGGATCATACCAGCCTTTAGCCAAAAACGGCTCTTAAAAAAATAAGGATTCGAAAGGCRAGGCGAGGCATTAAGAGTCAGGCAGCAAAACAAAGAACGAAGGCGGCTGTCCTGCAACAGGGCTTTTGTTTTTACTTCAGGCGTCTTTCTATGACAGGGTCTCCGGGTCAAGCCGGTGGGCAATTCRCTACGCGCCGAGCTAAACCAAACGTAAATTCCACAAAAAGCACCTTGCGACAAAACCATCTGAAAAACTAGGAGGAGAACACGCCAACTCCGTAAACATCTGGGCGTCTGCTGCTAGGCGCAGACGCGTCGTGCTGAAGCGACGCGAGCGTTTCCCCGGCTTGCAGCGAAAAGAGCCGCTGCCGATGGCTTGTTTCCATCGCTCCTGGCTACCCTGGATGAACACCGCAGGACGGCCGAATTCGGAGAACCGAGTCACCCCTCAGGACCGCCGAAACCAGGCGAAAACGCACCGTTACGAAAGACGGCAATTTTCATCGTCGGAGCCGGCCTTCGGGCAGCAGCCCCCGGCCCCGCTTGGAGGACGCCCATCTCTGGCAGAGGGAGAAGGAGCTGAAAACGACAGCGGCTTTCTGCCCCCCGCCACCACCCCACCGAAAAGGCCGTTGGGGAAGACCGGGGAGAGCACGGACAACGCGCCTATGAATAAAGCTCTTTGTTYGGCCGCGCTGCCTGCTCCTTTATCCCCCCCTCCTCCTATTAGTTAAATTCAACAGATCGCTCAATGGCCTTCTTGTTCTTCCCAAAACGTCCCGGGCAAATAACGCTCGCTCCTCTGGTCGCGCGAGCCAGTAAATGAAGCCCTGTGCCTCTCCGGTGACACACTGTAAATATAAAGTGGCGTTAAGGAGGAATATTTTATCAAAGCCATCAGACACAAGTGCAAGTCCCTCCTGCGGCTACTCGGCTCAGTGCAGGAGCGAGGCGAGGCGGCACCGGCGAGGGCACCCGCCGCCCCGGGCTTCGGCCCCCCGCCGCCCCCGCGCCCCCGCTGCCGGGGTCCCGCTCCGGCGGCCGCACCGGGCGGCGGGAGGGCGACCGGGGGAGCCCTCCGCAGTCACCTCTAATTAACGCCCGCTTCACCCCAACCCCCCGGGCSGGGCGGCCGCCTCCCAGCGCGGCCGGGCCGGCAGCACCGCGCCCGGTGGCAGCGGGGACGGCGTTTTCGGCGAGGGCCCCCGCTGCCGCCGCGGGAGGGAGGGAGGGAGGAGGTGGAAGCGCCTCGCAACTTGCGCTTGGATTCCAACAGGTTCCCCGCTCCCGCCGGCAGCGCGGGGCCGCGGTGCAGCACCCCCGGTGCAGCACCCCCGTACCCCCCGGTGCAGCACCCCCACCGCAGCCGAGGAAAACACCGGGGGGGAGGAGGGGGGAGGAGGAGGAGGAGGAGGGGGCGCGCACGGCAATTACTTTTTAATTGCGAGGCCGCTTGATGAGCCCACGGGCAGCGGGGAGAAGCTGCTTCCATGGTAACCGGCAGCCGGCTGCCCGCGCCGCCCCGACACGCGCGGGTGAGCCCGCCGCCGGGGGTCGGCTCCCCGCCGCCAAGCACCGGCGAGCGCTCGCTCCTCTCGCCCGCCCCCCCCCGAGCTCGCCGCGCCCCGGCTCCGGGGACGCT
>JASVER010000188.1:741206-966852 GCA_030449065.1 Oceanodroma leucorhoa
AAAAAAAAAAAAAAAAAAAAGGCCCTTCCACGCCGCCGATGGCGGCCGCATCGCCATCCCCGCCCCGTCCCCGCGGCTGTCCTCCGCGAAGAGCGCGCGGGCCCGGCCCGCAAAGACGCTGGGATTTCGCCATCCCCCCTCCTGCCRCAGCCCCCGAAGGGAGGGAAGGGGTGCGCCGAGCCGGGCTGCTGTCGTGGAGAACACGCACCACGGACGCGGACCGACTGCGCGTAGCGCAGCAAAGCCGCCGGCCTCCGCCCCGGGCACCTCAGTGCTACCGCAGGACAAAGACAAACCTTATTTTAGGCCAACAGCTCCCTTCCGCCCGCCCGGCCACCCTCGCCCGGGCCGCGGCACGAAGCGGCTGCGCCCGCCCGCCCGCCACCGGGGCTGCGTGATTTAGTGCCTGGGAAGATGTATGCACAAAACACCGATCGGTTTTCTATCATCTCCAACAAGTACAGCCAGAAAGGTTAAGCTCCCAAGTCTGCTGAAACAAGATGAAATATTTTCAGATGGTTTTAAAGAAACCAGATTATTCCCTAGCGTAAGGATAAAGCACGGAAAATCTAGCCAGTCTGGCTCCCCTGCCGGTCTAACCTTTTTACTACTGGATAATGAGGAATAAGCTAYAATTTAGATTTTTTTWAATTTATTTATTTCTTTTTTTTAAACACAGATCCAATTGAGAAAGGCGGGGGACAAATCATTTTATAGTCTTGCATCATCTTTCCTGCAGATGAGTCTCTAATGCACCCGCACCATAAAACTCGGGAACTGTGCCCTCTGCATGTTGTTGTGACAAATTTCAAATCAAGAGGGTGCTTGAGTGGGATTTATTACAATTGGAAGACACAAAATTGTAATCTTTATGAGCCAATGACACAGAGCCTTATAATAAGAGAATGAAGTATCATTTTAAATGTAAAGCAAATTAGATTACCGGGGTCAAACCCTTCTACAGAGACATCATGTCTTCAGAGCGCCTCTTGCATTTGACATCCTCTTCTCAGGTTTCGCATTAGCATTTAAGTGTTTTTTAAATACGTTTAATATTCTTATAGGAGAAAAGTGCCTGCAAAAGTCGAGACATGGCGATCGCGGGGCGGGGGGGGAAATAAGCCATCGACATAAGTGCCRGGGGAACGGCAGCCCTGCCGTAAGGAGGCGGCTCTGGCGCCGTGTCTTTGGCTTGGCCCGCCCGCGATGCTCACGCTCTCCGTCCCGCGGCGGAGCCCGGTTTGGGTTGGGCGCGCCCGGCAGCAGGTCCCGGTTTTAGGGTCTGCTGGGTGTGGGGGGGGAGCTCCCGCCGCTGCCAGCCCAGCCCAGCCGCTCCAGACAGGCACCGTGGCAAGCTGTTTGGGGTTTTTGTTTGTTTCATGCAAGCTGCTGGGGGAAAAAAAGCCCTTTTGATCCCATCAAAAGCCATATCTTYCCCACAACAAGACGCCTCGCGGGTGTTGTCTGCCCCACCTGAATTCCCAAAACCCCAGCGTGGACCCCGGTGACCAGGCTCCAGAGCAGCAGCCCATCACGGTGACGCTGCGTAACCTTGGTTTTTGGAAACGTCCAAAAGATGCACTGGCACCATTTCCCAGAGCAGGAGTCACAGCTTCCCAAAGTCACCTTACAGGGTTTGCTTGGTGGGGACAGGGACCAGGGTCTTGTAGAAGCTTCTGCTCCTCGTCTCCACAAAGCGAACCTGGTAAAGTGACTTCTAAGGACACCAGCAAATCCAGTAAGATCATCCACTACTAATACACTGCTACCGGTAAAGGACTGTTTTCCCCTCTGGTATCTCGCTCGTACAACCCTGGTTTGTTGTTCCCTTCAGCATCTCCTTTGCTAGGGACACCTCAAGCTGCAAGAAGCAGCAAGTCCCAAACCTCAAAGTCAGGCTGAAACGATTAAACCGCTGTGGGTAAACACCTGAGCACACAATGCAAAACTTTGGCTGTTCCTCTGATTTAAGAGACTTCACGTCTTAATCATCTGTCAACACCGCATGTAACCAAGCATGGTACAGAGGAGAGGGCTCCCAGAAGGGATACAAACATTGCACATGAAAGGRAAAGTCTTACTTAGCCTAGGGGGAATTTCAAATGAGGTACAACATTACTTCAGCTTTCACTGTCAAGAGTGGTTAGATTTTCATTGACTTCTTTTGTAACAGTAGGGCTTGCCTTTGAAGAATCCACAGACGTCTTCACCTTCAACTCACATTTSCTAGCTCCTGCTCATTTTTCGCACCGCGATAGCACTTAAAAGCGGCAGTCAGGGGCCAGGACCCCAGCTGCAGCAGCCGCTGTGCAACAAGCAGCAGTTTACCACTCGCTCGCCCCCAGAAGAGCTTCCCGTCACGGCACAAAACAGAGGAGACAGGCGACTGCAGACAAGGTGCCCAGACAAACGCCGCCGGTCAGAGGGAGACGYGGCCGGCCCCGGGCTGTCGCAGCGCCGGCGGGGTTTTGACGGCCCGGGACTGGAGCCGTCCGAAGCGCCCGGATCGCTCGTCCAGAGACGGACACCGGTTCTACCCGCCCCTGCAAACCAGAGCCACGCGCAGTGGTTACCTGTCCTCTCYGCCCGCCCTAATTTTCACCGAGAAGCACCCTTCTTGTTTATCGTCAGAAGCGTCTACAAACTGTGGGCATCCCAGCAGGCTTGGGAGGGAGGCGGCGTTTGCTGGCCGACAGATAATAACCAGCAAAAACCCCCGATCTGCGCCTTCATCCGGGCAAGGCACAAAGAATGCAGGAGAGCGTTATCAAAAGGACCCCAAACTCACTTTCTTAAGCAAAATGCTTTGCCTGGCTGGGGAAAAAAACATGCCCGGCTGGGGCTTAGGGAGGGCAAACTGGGGTGGGTTGATCTTCAAAAGGATTGTGGACTTTGGCAACAATAAAAGGATTGCTGTGCTTTCAAATCGCGGGCTGGGATGCTGCAAACGACAGCATTTACCGGTCGTCTCCACCAGGAAGCTACCGCCCTTCCCCGAGCACCGGCTGGGCGGCGGAGATCCAGAAATCCCCGAGGATGGCCACCTGCTCCTCAGCATCCCGACGGTGTCCTCCACCACCGGCTTCGGCTCCCAGCAGCGCCCACRCACGAGCTCTGCGCCTTGAGCCGTTACGGCCCCAGCAGATATAAACACGSGCGCGCGCAAATATACACACACAGCGGTTTAAACGTGCATCTCAGCCTGATAACTGTGGGGCTTTTGTAAGCTTGTCTCAACTTGCCGACAGCTGCAGAGCAAAACATAATTCGTTAACTCCACTTGAGTATTAAAGAACAAAGCTGGACCTCCCATACAATTATATTTTATCTCAGAGCAAGGTGAAATCATTAGATATTAGTGAGGTGCAGTGGCATAAAAATGATGTGTTAGCGGGGGTTCATTACATTGTATTTTCAGAGCCAGGAAGATCAATGCGTTCATGCATCATGAATTAGTCTCATGCCTTCGTCTTCCCTGCTCTCCGGAAACCCAACATGATCTATCGCCAGCCATACATCATTGTTTCAGCATTGCACATTAATGACAAAGCTACGGTTTCCACTTGTCAAGCTGACCAGCTGCATTTTTCTGCACAAGACGAAAAAATCCAGAGGAGGAGGAGGAGGAGGAAGAGGGTCATTTCTGGGCCAGGCTTTGCAGTAAATTTCAACCCTTCAGACCTCTCCTTTTTCTGTAGATCCATCACTTTTATAATCTGTGCCTTAACTTGCTCTCCTTGCTTATAGCCAAAGCTTGGAAGAGCTCAGGGAAATTGGAGGAATAAATCCATTAAGTGATTTTGCTGAGTCCCCTTCTGCCAGCACGGAGCTTTGCCTCCCCGGGTACATCCCACTGACCGGGACCCGTCGGGGCTTGTGCCTGCAGCRAAGGGGTTCCCATCACTCGCTTTAACAGCAGACATCCTTTTGTTCTCTCCCCTACCCAGACAGCAAGAAAATAGCATTTTCCAAAATGCCTGTCAGCRTGAGCCCCCTCGAAGAGCCACCTCCGCTCTTGGGTTATTCTCCCTGCCGGTACCCGGGTCAGGGGATGCTGCCTCCGCCTCCCCCCAGCAGCCTGCCTTTTCTCACCGCTGGCCAGGGCAAACGTCAGCTTTTCCCTCCTGGCTCACCTAGGTACCAGTTTGAGTCTTCCCGTCCTCCTCTCCACTGCCGCAACGTCTGTCGCTGCGCACTGCAATTAATTACGGGAGATACAAATCAAGGAGACGGCAGTTGCTAGGCTTCTCCCACTGCTGCACTCAAAGGGTTCCCGAGGTGGCAGCGTGAGAGCAACCTGTGACCGTCACAGGCACCTGCCGCCCCCGGAGCATCTCCGAGATGCTGCTGTCCCCGTTTCACTCAGCTAGGGATCAATTTGTCCAGTCCCCCACAGAAATTAAGACAATACAGCACACTGCATCTGGGTCTCCATCACTGAGACTTTCCCTTCACGTGAGCATCCACCCCTTTTCCTCGCAACTCATCCCATTTCTTTCTGGTGCAAAGACTGTAACCTCTGATAAGGAGCAATTTATTTGATGCAACGTTGTCCTCCCCTTTTGTACACCAGCTCACGGGGAAGAGGCTGTATCCTCTCCTACGTGCCACAGTGAGAGCAGAAGGGCCCTTACTGGGGTTTAACCAACATGCAGACCGACCCTTTAACAGGGCAGCTGCAGAAAGCTTGCAGTTTGCTCCTCCACTAGACCTCTTAAAATTGCAGCGATGCAATTCAAGAACTGGGGGAGAGGAGCAGGGTCCCCGCCGCTCCGGCCGCCCCGCTCGGCTCCCGCCTCCGCTGCACGGCCAGCGCGGTGCCGCCGGGCACACGCGGGGCCAGGCTTTATTTTTTTTTAACACATTGATCAGCAGTGTTTGAAACATGACAACGTGCCAATACTTCCCTTGTTACATGACAGATGACTGCACAGATGCAGGGCTAATGCTGCTCTTGCTCCTTATTATTCACTAATGCTCACAAACCAGCTGACAGTTGGCTGAGCTCTTTAGGGCAAATCGTTTCTTTCCTGGCCTCCGATGCTTTCAAGGTAATGGTCCAGCCGTGGCTGGGGGGTGAGGCCCCTCGGACTACGTTTCGGTTTGTAGGAACTCGCCTCGGTCCCTCGATGGCCCTGCCGACAGACCAGGCAGCGCCCGGAGAGCGATCCCTGCTGCCGGGCTCTCGGCACCCCGCTAGCAGGACTTGCGGCATTAGGCGGGTGCACGCAAGCGCTCACCCATCAACGCACACATCCATTTTGATTTGAAGGGGGGTGCCGGCCCTGGCCCGTCGGCTAGCCCTGAGGGGGTTTGGGCACCCGCCCGCCCCATCAGGAGGGAGCCGCTGGTCCTTCGCGCCCTCCCCATCCTCCTCCTCGCCGCCGCCCCGGCTCCTCCACGCGTTTGCCAGCAGCAGCAGCAGGGGCCGAGCCGCGGCTCCTCTCCCGGCGCGGACAGCCGCCGCCGCGCCAGCCAGTGCCCTTGCCGTGGCTATTGACGGCGGCGAGCGGGGAGCCTTTCAGTGCCTCTTTGTTGGTTTTAAACAATGACTGTTGCCAGAGCTATTTTCGCTTCCTCTCCCCCGCTTCCCTCTCCGTACAGCGCTGGGGCTTTTCTTTTTTAAATCAATGGGCTCAGATAGCATCGTACTCAGAGCGACCTTTCGAATACCAGCCGGAGCCAGGTCATCACAAATTGTGCTCTCCGCCCCTGCAGAACATGAAAGCCTTTTCATTTCTGTCTGAAGGGCCGGGAAGAGCGCGGCTGTGTTTTGAGGACATCCACTTCGAGCCTGGTCCCGCAGTTAGCAATAACCGGTGGCTTCCTGCCCCGAGCGGCAGCATCGCCCTGACGCGACTGGCAGCATTATCTGCYGCATCCTGATTTTTCGGCCACCCTATTTTTGCACTTTGAGCAGCAGCCAGGAGACCCAACTGAAATCCCGACATCCGAAAGCCAGCGTGAGAATCCAGACAAACCTGAATTTTGGGAGCGGGGCTCCGCAGGGGGTGGGCAAGCATCCCACTGAACRTGCCTGTCAGGAAAGACACCGCTTTGAAAGTCTAGAAGCCTTTGCAGGGCCCGTCATCAGGCAGGTATTTTCTGTACTGGGGAAACTAGAAACCTCACTTTCTTGCCTTCTAGTATGTAATTCTCAACAGGAACCACTAAATTCCTGCGTCTGCCACGACCCCAACGTTACAGAGCATCGTACCATGAATTACACAAGCCCAATGGCATCCGATACCCTACACCCCCAGTTCCCAGGTTAGAAGCAAAAGTCGTTCCCCTGGACCTAACAGAAATGAAAACAGAAACCATTTTCTTCCAGTGAAACCCGACGGGTAGAATCAGCGCTCTAGACCACGGAGCAGGAGCTGCTGTGCTGAAGAGCCGGTAACGCGGTGCAACGCACGACAGCGGCAGAGGGAGAGGAGCTGGGAGGGAAGCAGGCGCTCGGGGTCTGCGTGCCCTCCAACAGCCCGGGCAGGACTCCAGGGGATGGGGTTTCCCTCAATAAAAACAAAGATTTGGTTATGCACGAAGGCAGGCACACGGAACCTGGCAGTGCGAGTAAGAAGCGATTTCCCTCGGCAGAAGCCGCGCGAGGCGCGTTGCGGAGGAGAGGGCAGGGGCCGGGGACGAGCGGGCTCCGCGGGGCTGGGGGGTGTTTGCGCAGCCGGCCGGYGGGAGCCCAGCCGGCAGCCGCGGGCCGCTGCTTCCAGCGCTACCACCACGAGCAGGGAAGAGAAGGAAGGGCGCGAGCCACGCCGTGCCTCTCTCGGCGCAAGCAAGGGCACCTCCTCTCCGTGCACTCGCAGGGAAGCGGTAACAAATCGCTCCTATTTCGTTAAGCCTCTTCGCTGGCGTACTTTGCCCTTTCAAAAGGTAAAGGGGGAGTCAGCACAACGCTAGCGGCGCTTTAAAAGTATCCTCTGTTACGGCGTCACAGACAGCCCGTATTAAACAAAGGCAGCTACGAACACGTTCCTTAACAGAAACGGCCAAATACTCGCCTCCTAGGATGCTTCCATTAGCAAGAAATATTTCAGAGAACACTGTTTACCACTAGCGTTGTGCTGACTTTTGCTTCCCGCGCCGCCTGCACCAGAGGGTCAGAGGACCGCCGCTGTGGGACAGCGGACCGCCGCCGTGGGACAGAGGACCGCCGCCGTGCGAGGGTGCGGCGCGAGGGGAAGGCACGCAGCACGTGGCACGGGGTCCGGGCGTTGGGCGGCCCCACTTCTCGCCTCCGCCTCCCTCTCCCCGCGGCACGGAGGGATCTTGGGGCAGGATTTAAGAGCAGGACATCTGGAAACCATCAGTGCTGCCGAGGTCAGGCTCTCGCCAGCAGAAACAACTTTGCACAGCTTCAAACACACGCTGGATGCGTAACGACTCTCAGCAATACCTCAGTCCTTCTCTAGGCTCTAAACGCTACGTCAGACCAGCTCGTTAGTGCTCTAAAATTACTCCACAGACCAGAAAAGAAATGTAAGCCGCGCAACGGAAAACGTATAGTACTATATTGATGCAGTTTGGAAAAAGCTGTTTGTTCTCCACAGTAAGCATCCTACTATTCCAGTGGAAGAAATCCATCTTCCACTCTGCCCAGAGTCTTTTTTTTTTTTCATTTTACTTAAAAAAGATGCTTAGTCTAGCATTTTTACTCAAAAGTAAGGATCTTCTTGCTTTTTCATACGCAGAGCTTAAATGAGTAGCTTGCTAATTATTTATTTGACCATTTAGGCTTCTAATATCTGCAGACAGGTTTCAATTTTCTCAGATTTTCTCATTATTGGGAATTACTCAAAAAGACACTGTGCCACTACAAAAAAAAAATCAATGGCTTTGATCATATTTCCTTTGCAGCCGTTCGATGTTTACAACTTAAGCTGTATTAAATTACAATTGGCTTCAAAGTTCTGGGTTTTACCTGGGCTTATTTGCTTGGAGAATTGAGGAATCATGCAGTTAAACCCAAGACTTGTCATGGTTGATACCAGCCGGCTACTGATAAAGACAGCAAACGTTTTAAAGATAGTGAAGGGGGAAAAAAAAGCTTTTGCTTGGCAGGAGGGGCAGGTTGTGAGGACATGCCCTGAGCCAGGCGCAGCACCGGTGAAGAAGAGCTGGCGAGTAGTGCTTCTACCTTTGTTTTTCAGCACACTTCAACTTTTGCTATTGCTTCTGCTGCCACATGCAATGGAAACGCCCGGGCTTTGCTTTCCTTCAGAGGTCCTTCACAGCACTGATTTTGACTGAAGGTCGGAGGGAACAAATTCCTTTTT
Source organism: Oceanodroma leucorhoa (assembly GCA_030449065.1). NCBI lineage: Eukaryota > Metazoa > Chordata > Aves > Procellariiformes > Oceanodroma > Oceanodroma leucorhoa. Next base: position 749,501 of record JASVER010000188.1, read on the forward strand.
CTCGGGCATTGTGTTAAAAATACCTTCACCTCTGCGAGGAGAAGCTGCCTATTCCTCGCTGGTATCCTTCGCTTTTAGACCCTCGGCGCTGGTAGTTAAGAGGAACAAAAGCGTGAGTGTAAGTTGAAGGGACAGTGCTGCAAGTGAGCTAAATATAAGTGCCCCAAGAGCAGCATTTCCCAGTTCAGGGGTTGTTTGCTGCTGGCTTCCTCTTCCCCCCGACAAAGGGTCCCTTTCACAAGCCTCCCAAAAAGTGCCAATGAGCACTCAGAGCACATGGTCAAAGGGGACGAGATGAGGAGCGCGACGTACAATTGCTTTTCTGCCAAGTGTCTAAAAAAAGACGCATTTTACTGACCACGTCTGGGAACGCTGCTGCAGAGTCTTAATGAGGCTTAATGCAGGCCGGCCGGCCCCAAAAGCACGCGGAGCCAGCGAACGAGACACATGATTAGCAAACTGGAAACTTGAGGGATTTTAAGCGCTTTTGACTAGGCATTTTATTTCAGCGCAAGACGTATCCAGGAGATCTATTATGCCTGTCAGGCGAGGCTGGGGTTGCAGAGGAAGAGTTAAGTGATGGCCAGTGACACTTGCTGTAATCAGATTTTCACATTGTTTGAGCAGATACAGTTCCTGAGCTCCCCAGCTGTCCTGCCTCATAAGCAAACACATCTCCCAGCACGGGCCGGCCGCAGCTTTAACTTCATTCCCGACGAGGCTACGGAGCCCAGCATTAGCACACGCGGACCCGGGAGCACCCCGGGGGCAAGGCTAACGCTGTAATGGAAAACCGGGTCGCCGGCGCGGCTCCCCTACCCCGGTGCGTCATCCATCATCGATTCCAGCGGGGATGCGCAGCGAGCTCTGGGTCAAAGCCGGGGATGCTCTCCCCGCGGCAGCCGAGAGCTCGCACCACCAGGCAGAAGGCAGGCGGCGAGCCCAGCTCCAGCCCCTTCAGACAAAGCATCTCGGGGGGGATCTGCTTCCCAGCCACTTTCCCCAAGTCAGCAATTTATAAAAAGTCTAAAATCCTCCAGAGTCCTTTGCTCATACACGGGTTGCTGGGTTTTTCCCTTCCTCTCTCCTGGACAAAAAGTCCACTCACTGGAAAACAGTATTTCACCAACACACGTTTGTTACCCAGTGTGTTCGTACCTCAGACGGCAGGTCGAACCCCACCACCGAGGCGCCGAGCAGGTGCCCTTGCTTCATTTAAGCCGCTAAAACCGGGAGCAATGAGCACCACCGGGTGCCTGCTGGGACGGTCGGGCCCCGGACGAGAGGCACTGCGCAAGCACAGGAGCGCGGCACAGATAATACAATATTTACAGCTGATGTCAGGACGGGGGCATACATGAGGATGCACGAGTCGTTGGCAATGCATCCCTGCTGTTGGTGCAATAAAGTACATAAGCCCTTATTTTTCTTAATTATTCCTGATATTTCACCTGTCATGTTGTCAGCTTCCTCTGAGAGCAACGATAAATAGTGCTTCTCATCTCACATCCTTAGGGAAAGCTTGCTATTTATTCCTGTGATGGGCAAGACATCATGACTAATTAGGAAAAATGGTAGCCCGCTTGCACCCCAGCAGGAGACGTGTGTCATCAGTTTCTGCTCTCGGGGAGACCGGCGGGTTTTCTCCATGGACGTTCAGCAGCTGCCCCCAAGGCCTTTGTGCRCTGCAGCTTGGGAGCGGGAGGGGAYGGAGAAGGGRTTCCTCCKTCCCCCGGGAGCTCCCTGCCCCAGGGCTTAAATAAGTCATTAAGCCCCATAAGGCTTTAATGACTGAAACTGTAGAGTAACTCGATTTTCCACCAGGTAAGCGGTCATAAGCAGGCAGGTTGTCGGGCAGGCTGCCCCAGAGACAAATTGTATTAAATAGGGGCATCCCCCTCAGCCTCCGYGCTCCCGTCGTAAATCCCAGCCCGCAGGACATTCTCGGCGGCGGTCGGATTTACTCCTCCTCTTCCCCTGCCGCCACACACGCTCCCATCACAACAAGGTAATTGAGATCAGCGCTGGAGAGGACAACTCRTGCGGGAACTGCAAATACTCCAGATTAAAAGTAAGCAAAATTAATTTAGAAGTTGCTATGACCACGGAAGAGAACAACACTTGCTATAACTCTTAGATCTATGCTAAGCAGCAAAAGGCAAGACACCCATYGTCCCTTCCCTTCTCCCTCCTACCCCAAACGAGGCGCGGATTGACCCCCGTGCTAATTGCTCGCGCACACAGGGGCAAAACCCCTCCTGCAGATGCAGAAACAAGCTCGCGTGTCCCAGCGGCAGCGCGGCTCGCCGGGGAGCGGAGGGGTAGGGGCCGGGTGTCTGCCCTCCCCAAATCCCCCAGCCAGCAGCGGCTGGTTGCAAAGCAGCGAGGTGGCGGTGAAGTCTCGTCCCGCTGACGTGCGGTAAGGGCTGGGCAGAGCTAGAAGTCTTTMTGTTAGGAAAACTACCGAGGACAAGACTCCTATTGCCTGTCACGTCAGCGAGCATCGCCCGGGATTTTTGCAATCCCTTGCGCACCGTCACGTCGGGTGAAAGTTATTTGTTTGCACCAGCCCCTTCTAAATAAGCTGTCAGACTTAACTGAGGCAGCTAACAAAATAAGAGAGGCGTGTGTGGGGGTAACCTCCTGATAAATGGATGCAAAATAAGAAATCTCAGCTGGCRAATCTCGTAACTGGAAGCGTAAAACCCCGCTAGCGCACGCATGCAGCACAGCCACCCCCCCAGCTCCGGGCTCGTTGCCAGCGGATGAGCAAGCCTGGAGCAGCACTCYGGTCCTGCACGGGAGCCGGGAGCGCGAGCAGCACTGCATGAACCGGGAGAGAGCCAGCCCCTGCTACGGGGGCGAGACGGGCATAGCAAGCCTCCTGCGTCAGTGACTCATTTCTCCAGCATTTATCTCCGCTAACGTGCCAMGGCTGCCAGCTTTGCCTGCATTCCCACCCATTCTGCTCCGGGCTCCTGGCCACAGACTAGAGGGCTGGTYAGGGACGCTGCTAACCTGATTTTTGGTACCGTCCTTGTCCTTTCACAAGCCACAAGCTTCGGACAGATTTGGGGAGCAGTTCTGTTACGCGGCAGCAATCGTAAGCTTTGCTCCGAAAGAGCCATCCCTTACAGCCAGGCTCCGCCGGCGCCCGGGCACCCRTGGAGGCTCAGAGCAACGCAGGACCCTCATCCATTCCGGCCRTCATCGAACGTCAGCTCGCATCCTCTCCCTTTTTTCTCACAACGATTTTAGGCTCAGGGCTGCTTCCCATATGCCACCCATATTCCCCATTCATAAAACTCTGCACATCTCTGTAGAGACGCTGTTGATAGAAATAGTCAGGCATCAAGCCCTGTCTGCCAAGTATTTTCCAGAAACCAGGAGGCCTCCAAGAGCCGTGAGAACATAGGGGAAGAGCCTCTCGACGGCTGGGAGATGTCCTCCCTGGCTCYGTCACCTCAGAGCACGCCGGGCCCGCGGCGGCCGGGCCCCTTAGGGAGCAGCTCTCTGCCCCCCGGCTCGYGGGGTCTACGTGGCCGTTTGTCGTGTCCGGCACCGAGCGTCCCACCCGCGCTCGGAGCATCCTGCAGCAAAGCTCCTGCAGCCTCTGGAAGGCGGCAGCAGAAGGGGAGGAAACAGCTTCTTCCTTAAGAAGCTGGGGGGAAAGGGGGAAAAAAAATGGGAAAGTCTGACCATCCAGCAGCCACAGAGGCTTCTCCGCTCAGCAGAGGCTGACCGAATTCCTGCTTGCAGATACAGTTTCTTCCAGTAGCCTGGTAAATTAAATTAAAGCTATTTACCCTGCGTTTACAGGCTTACAAATAAATCTCAGAAAGCATTTTACAGACAGAGGCAGGGGGAGGAAGAGAGAAAAAAAGCATTTTCTGGGCCAAATATAATAAACAAGCCAAACCTCCTCATGGTTACTCATTAGCTAAGGGAAAAGGGAGCTGAGAGTTGGTACGCTTGGAATAACCCTACACAGAGCCGAGGAGAGCAGCATTTCGTTCTCATTTGCAGGTAACAAGAAAGAAAAAAGCAAAATGTTCTTTTTTATGTAAGRAAAGAGCTCTCCTGAGCCTGCATCTCCAGCCTGTATTTGCACTGCTACCCTCATTTTAACTGAGTGCTATGGGTCAATGGGAACCCTTTCAAGTCATAACCGCATGATCTGCCCAGCCTATAATGGGAAGCCGGTGGGGTTTGGKTTTTTTTCCTGTTGTTGTTTAAGTGGCTGATCGGGTTCTCTTTGTTTTGTTTGGTGTGTGGTGCACAATGTAGCCCGGTGCATTAGTCAGGAAAATCAATAGCCGCTTCGAAGGGGAAATTTAAGAGGCGAACCCGGGGACTGAGGAGCGGGGAAGGAAGGAGGAGAGCGCTGGGGGCAAGGGGGGCTGGGGGCAGAGCCTCTGCCGAGCCCCTGCGGGCGAGACCCTCCCGAGCCGAGCGCGCATCCTGCGGCAGCGACAGCACGCGACGCCCCACCGCGGCGTCAAAACCCAACAGCCACCACACGCGGCACCGCCGAGGCAAATACACCCATTCCCCTCCACCTAAACCCAAAGCTGTGGGAGTCGTGAGCAGATCTTGCACCTTCGAGGCACGAGTTTGGCACGCAAGCATCCATTTTATGTTATTTTAACTTGAGTTTAAGGCTTCAGGCTTCTCCTGGGTCAGTCCGGAAAGCCCTGCTCCAAATCAAAGGCTGAGGTTTCTACTCATTTACACCCTTTTCATATATGCAGAAGGCAAAGGACAGAAGCTTTTAACAGCTCAAGCATCTCCAGACTCAGCACACTTGCAGTTGCCCTGCAGTATGACTTTTCTTTCCAGACAGAGACTGACACCGAGGGTTACCAGGCAGGAGGGAGCGAGCCTGCGCAACACTTGACCTCAAGCCACGCTGCATCGCCAGTCTCTTCTGAAAAAGGGGGACAAAGACCGACCCACCAACGCCACCCCAGAGCCGGGAAACTGATGCACATACTCGGGGCATGAAGTAGTGAACTCTAAGCCACACATCTAAACGTATAGCTTGTAAATGATTAGCCCTCGTCTAATGAAGCTCGCATTTGCTGGTGATGCATTAACCAACGAACGTATGGCCTTCCTGACTCCAAAGAGCTCCTTACTCTTCCATTRTTGGGTTTCCCAGGAAATCTGAGATTAAAGGCCCATATTTTAAAGCCACCCTTCACAGACTTTGCTTGAAGTGCAGGCAGGCAGGTGACCCTGCGGTCACAGCGCAAGCTGTAAGCACGCCTCAGATAACAATACCGTATTTCTGCCTCTTCTAGAGGTTGACTTCAGCATCAGAGCTGCATCGGAGCCTGTTCTGCCTGAAGCCCTACGCCAAGCTCGCCCATGTTCGGTCCAGCGGAACCAACCCCGGCCCCCACCTCTAAAGACTCCTTTCTGGTTTGATTCAAGCCAGGGGAGCCCGTTCCTCCTCTCCTTCCCCTACCACACCTGAACGTATCCAGCACCATCTTCCCGCCTGCCCGGGTGTCCCAYGCAGGACACAGGAGCAACGTCCATCCCGCCCCCGGCAGCTGCTTCACCTGCACCACCAAGACCTCTGCGGCGAGCTCCCTCCCAAAACCCTCAGCCCCRTCCCCCCCCGATGTTTTTGTACAAGTACAAACCCAGAGCTAAATCAATTGATTCCCCGCTCTCTGTACCAGGCCGCTTACCATGCCCTGCTTTCCTTTGAACTTTCCCTGCTCTGAAAAAAGAAATTAGACAAATATTTTGGATGCTGTGTTTGGTAGCCCTGGATTTCTGCCTTTTTTCTTGTCCTCCCCGATTGACACAGGTGTCTAAGAATAGTTTCCATTTGATAGTGGTATCATTAATAATGATGCAGCAGGTGCTGCTTGGTGCTTCGCCGCATGCACGGGGAGACGCCGCCTCTTCAAACCTCCACCTCCTCCAGCCTCCTTTGTTTGAGGCTCTCCGTGCGGGTTACGCAGGGAGCTCTCATCTGGCAGGGGATGTTTGTTAATCAGGCTGGTGGCTGCAGCGAGGTAGTGATCCGATTTGGTGATGATTAGGCTCCAGTAGCTCTGTCTTCAGGCAGGCGTGGTGCAGCTGAATCCTCCCCGCTGCTGCTGCGGTCGCCGGCCAGGGCTCTGAACCGCAAACCCGGCAAGCGGGGCACGCTCGGGCGATGCCGAGGGTGGAGCGGTCGCCCGCCCGCGCCCAGAGCGGGTCTGGAAGTGCTGCAGCAGCAAGCGACCGGGGAAGGGGGATGGGGAGCAAAGCGACGCCTCTTGCCCTCTCCGAGGCAGCCGCTCTGCCAGCGCCGGGCTGGCCACGGGGCCRGTGAGCCTTTCCCAGGGGCAGATGGGAAGCGGAGGGAGCGGGCCGATGGCTCCCCGTCCTCCGGTATTAAGTCCGTCAGTAAGAAAGACTTGGCACCCACGGCTTCCCTGGGTGAGCTCAGCACATTCAGCAGCACTAAAGAGCTTGTTAAGCGATCCCTAGGTTTTGTGCTGACTTCTCCTGCAGCCCTTCTAGATGGAGGCAGAGCTGGCACCCGTCCTAAAAACCCGGCGTCACTCTTGGCTTCCTACTCCACCGAGCACCATTAGCTCCGTTGCCTGTCCCAGCTCCCCTCCGCGAGTCMGACCCCCGTATGGGCGGCGCGCGGGGAGCAGCTGTGCCCCGGGAAGGCAGGCGAGGGGACGCCGCTCCGGTGCCGGCCCCGCCGTGCCGGCTCTCAGGCTCCCGGCCCGCGTCGCCTCCGAGCCGCGGGCGTGAAACTCAGCCTTATTTATCCGCTCCCTGCTGCACAGTAAATAACGCGCTGCCATAACAGCCAGTATTTACTACACGTGCGTAAGGGCTGATGGCTTATCGCTCTTACTGCCCGCAGGAAAGACGGTGACCCCCCACACTTGCACCCTGGGGCGAGAGGCACAGACCCGCGCCCCGCCACAGGCGTTGCCAGCAGAGACGCCTCGAGCAGGAGCACGCCGAGMGAAGAGATTCACGTTTCTGCAGGAGAGACAGCGACAGGCTCGAAATCTCCCCCGGATTTTCATTGCGGCGGCTCTCTCCGCCRGCGGTGCGTGCATAATGCGGCGCGCGAGGCAGAGGCCCTCTGCGGCCGGTGCTGTACCCAACAGGCTGATGAAGAGGTTGCAATCCAAGCTTAAGGACAAACAGCTGGTGATTAAACAACAGATGGGAAGGAGGGAAAAGGGGACAGATTTCTTCCCCCTTCCCTGTTTTTTTTTTTTTTTTACATTCTATTGCCCTTTCAAAGGCAGAATACAGAGGAGAAGGGAAACCCCCCAAACGCACACTCAAAAGCCAAGAAAGGTTTTAATTTGCACAGATGCTGGGGAATGGAGCATTTCCAACAAAGTGTGATAGCCTCTGGGGAAAAGGTGTATTTAAAATAAAACTCTTCCTACCTCTTCCCCACATCCCTGAGAAAGGCCAGAGACCCCCTTAAGACCTTCAAAATCCCMAAATCTGCAACACTTCTCCCATGCCGGGGTAAGAATCTGTGCTAGCAAATACGTTTTGCCCTAAGGAGCCTGGCTATTTCAGCCCTGATGCCTCATCCTTCAAGAGATTTTTAACTTCCAAAAGAGCACAGAAGCCCCTTCCTCGTCTTCAGGTCTGCTGATCTGCAGCAAGCACCAGCACTTCAGTAAGAAAAAAGGCTCAAATTCTGGGAGAAGCAAGGCGCCTTAAAATGAAAGCCGGKTACCGCTCCTCTGCCCGCAGCCCTTCTCGAGACGTCTCCCGTTTTGGTTGCGCAAGAAAGGGGGAGAATAAAGTAGTGATGGTTTTAGTTTGGGRTTTTCTCCCTTTTCTGTAAAAAGAGGCCTCCTGTGCAAATGAACACTGGAATAAAGTATGCAAGCCAGGCTTCCCTTTGGAAATGGGAGATTAAAGTCGAGGGATCACAGGAACACATGCAGAAAGCAAGGCTGCTGCTTCTTCCCCAATTATTGTGCACTCTCTGCTCTATTTTGTTGACCTCGCACATTTCAATCAGGCTTCAGCACATTCTGCCTTCACCTGCTATGAATCAAAACCTGGAGGGCTCAGATCTCCCTGCAAAGAAAGCCTTTGATAAGCTCGTTACGGATGCTAGACAGCTCTGGTTTGGCGGGGAGCTTTTGTAGAACGCCATTGCAAATTTATGTCGTCACCCAAGAAAGTTGTGGGATTTACTCGGCAGCGTGTGGGAAGGCGAGGGAGCCGAGACACTGCTTAATTTGCTTCAGCGACAAAAGACTAGAGAGGAGCGCGCTCCCCGCCAGCAACGGCCGATGGGAAGAGCTGCCTAAGTCTGATCTAAGAAAAAATAAAATAAAATAAAAAAAATCACAACATGGAGCAAGCGGGGCACTCTGTGGAGGGTTAAAGCCAGAAGCATATGGCATTTTACCACATTTGGGTTGTCAGGCAGCCAAGGATCTCTTCTGCTGCTGCTGCTTACTCTTACGGGCTTTAAAGAAACACTCATCCGTACGCAGGGCATTTACCAACGCAGCAGGGAGCGGCCTTGGGGAACGCTGGGCCGGCCGCCCGCACCCCCCGATCCGGCCGCGCTCRCACGAGCGGCGGGGCCCTGAACGGGGCTCCCCTTCCAGGGACCGAGCCCCACCAGAGCGAGGGCTGCCGACCGGCACGGGCACTTGCCCCTTTTCTTGGCCAGGTAGCGYTTGTTTTGCCATCATTCACCCCTATCTTCCCACTTTTCAGTAAAATACTGAATATTCACTACASGCGTTTTGTCCATTTGCCTAACAGGGAACAGTTCACGGAGGCAAATAAGCATCCCGCAGGTTTCGTGGGGCTTGTTTTTTTGGCTCCTAAAGTTGCTAGCAACTTATTTCTCTTGTTAAGCCAGCTCTCAGCAGCCYGCTCTCCTGAGTAGCAGTCTGACCCCCTCCCAAAGCTTCTCAGCCTCGTGGAGGACCATTTAACCCCRTTTCTCTATCCATCAGCAGTTTTTCCTCTCTCTGACTAGAGGCAGGCTCTCCTCGAGACCCTCCTGCTGCCGGCTCCGCAGGCTTTGGGGGACAGCGCAATGGAAAGCAAACACCAGCCCCTTCAGGAAGCTGAAAAACTGCCGTGATGCCAACGCCACAAATGGTTTCCAAGCATCAGACTCCCCTCGGGTATCAAGAGGCCACGGATTTAGGAAGCTTCAGTATTTACACCCTGAACTTTRCTGCTCTGCGGAGGGACACCCTCACAAAATCAGTCCCACGCATCACACAAACCGCTGGTTTATCACCGGCAAAACGCTACCTACTCCCCGAGCTACATCATTAGCATTAGAGCCATTCTGTCCCATTTTTTCTCTCAAAGGCAGTAAATCCGACAAGCTCTCTTCTACGCACAGAAGGGCTCCCTGCAGCCGTCGCTGGCTGCGCGGTGCCGTGCCCGGTGCCCCCCCAGCTCCCCGCAGAGGGGTTGGTGCCCTGAGCATCCCTGCCCGGGCGCTGGGATCTGCCCCGTGCCGCTCCCTTTCCCTCTGCTCCTCTCTTCTGCGAGATAGAGTTTATTTTTACGATGAAAGACAAAGCTGGATTTTATGTTTTTACATGAACGTAGACGTTGGCTGACAGACTCTATCCACAGTAGCGAGGAAATTCAGACCCTCCGGCACTGGGTGAAATAACCCAGCGCATGCAAACTCCACGTAGTAATTGGAAACAGTTGCTGCTGCAGCTCTGCGGAGGCACGGGGGCACCGGGAATGTTTTCCTTCTCCCCCGGGTTTGTTTCACAGAGCTCCAGAACCACAGGCTGGAAGAATTTAGCAGAGTTCATGACCTCTACAGCCAAGCAAACCCAGCAGTCCAGGCATTTTTGTGTACTGAATCACTTCTTACCTGACAGGACTCGCACCTTTCAACCCTTTGTTCAAAGAACTGCTGAATTCTTTATTTAGCTGAAACACAGATTCCCTGGTCTGAGCAGCAAGTTMTCTCTGGACTTTTTGGAGCAGCTCGCTCTGGTAATAAACCCAGGCATGGGCTGCGCACCTGGATGCTCCGGACAGAGCTTGCACCCAACACCCCRCACGTCGTTTCTGTCGCCTGCTCTCGCACCGAATTCGATCACGAGCCGGCACGGTGACCCTCGGCAGCCATCACCACGCTGCTCCTTTCTAAGGTCCCATCACACCCCAGCTCCCTAACCCAGGCGACAACCCCTAATTTCCTACAGTCCCAGATGAGATTGCAGGGTAAAAGCAGCATCAAGGGCCACAGCGACTAAAGCCAAGGGGCAGCAGGAGGTTATTTTCTGGGGCACGAGAGCAGGCACCGGCACGTCTGGAACCTGGCAGGCATCCTCGGGCGGGATGCTCTGACCCGCTGCGCTAGAGAGGCTACGGCATCGCGCCGGCTCTCTGCAATGTGGAGCCCACAAGCAGAAACACAAATATTTAGCTAAACGATGGCTGTTTTCCAAGCACAGTATTTCCTCTCCAGCCACGGCAGTCCCAGCCGGGGACCCCACCGCCGTGCCCRGGCGCTTGGGGAGCGGGCACAGCACAGGGTGAGGGGCGGCGGTGGGGTGGGAACGGCCGAGCCAGCGACCCCCGCAGCGTTCCCCAGCGCCGGCGGCGAGAGCACAAACAAAGCGAAAGGTTGTTCTGCTTCTCAGCCTCCGAGACCATATGGAGCTGAGGCATGATTGCATTATTTCTACTGTACTGCAGCAGAACTAAACAGAAAGCTGTAATAAACTACTCGCAGTATGTCCCTCAGCGCAGTGCACAGAGCAGGGAAAAAAAGCAGCTCAACAAAAGTGTGCTTAAGGAAGCCGTGCTTCCGACGGGGAGCTGCGCTCTGCAGAGCAAGGGCTCTGGGGCTCCGAATTACACACATTTCCAGAAGGCTGGACGATGAAATTTCTACGTGCTTTCTTCTCTCCGCTCCCTCCCCTTTCGGGATAATTAGATTTGTGTCTGGCCAGCTCTAGGGTACGATGGATTTTAGTATGGGCTGGCACTGGAAAGCTATAAATAGAGAAGAACACAAGTGAATTTGTATGGGATCCACGTAAACAGGGCCCACCGGCGTGCCCAGGTACTGCCGACGGACAGCGCGGATCCTGCTCTTACCCCCAGCGCGGAGGGTGTYGGTGCTGGACGACTTTTAGTTTATGTCTTACGTAGCCTTAGGAGAAAAGCAGAAGAATCACGGACTTCCTATAATTTCCTGCTGTATACTGCTATAACGTATAGGGCCCACATAAAGATGGATAATTTAGCTAAWACTTCAGCTCTGGCCCCTGCTGAATGGGCAATATCAGACTACAGATGCAATTAAAATCCTGAGACAGATACAAAGTCAGAGACAATTATTTCTAGCGCCGACATAACTTTGCTTCAGCCACAAATGCTCAAGCCAAAGTGCCAGAATAAGCCTCAAACTTGCAGATGCCCCTGTATGAAATGGCTTTAAATTCAGCTTTCCCTGTTCTCTCCACCCAAAAAAAAACCCATTCAGATCGAGAGAAAAGGCATTGCCAAAGCCAGTCAGAGGAAGCGATGCTTCAGTAAACGGGATRCAGGAGCCAGCTGACGGTTCCAAGTCCTCCTCCGAGAAAGCAAGCTGCTTGCAAACAGATTTGCAAGTAGTGAGGGAGGGGGAATCTGTCAAGTTACTCATTCAGGAGACATTCAAAACAGCCAAGCTACAGATCTCTCTACGCTCTGCACCACAGTGCAAAAATCTGCTAGTATTTCATCTGAGGCTGGGTGCAGCAGAACCGTCAGGACCACGGTACCCGAGCTAGCTAGCTCAGGGACCCTCAGCTCCATCACAGGSCTTGGCTACCAAAACCATCCCCTCTGGGGATCAGCCACAGCCGACAGAAGGTGACGGTTGTGCATCCACGCTGCCTTCCAGCCCGGGGTGCAGATGTGGAGGGAAGGGCACCCACAAGCCGCCCAGCTTTGGTGCAAGTCCAGCATCTAGCTAAAGGAGCCAGGTGCTCCAGAGCGGCAGCCTGAATTCTGAGCCCGCCTGCACATAAGTCACTGTCCTGAGTGAAGAGGACGCTGCTCCTATGGGTCCCCGGGGAGGTATCGGCTCAAGCTGAAAGTCAGCTCCATTTGCTGTAGCACCACGTGTTTCAGCTGATGCATCCTCAGAGACCTCCGAGCCCTCGGAGAGGGCAGCAACACGAGGGGTAGGGGACAAAGCGGGGCTGGAAACGGGAGAAACGAGTCCTGTCCTCCGTGCCCCGCGGCCAATTCACCACAACCAGCTTTGCCCTCAGGAAACCCACTCCAGCCCACGTCGGTGAGCACCCTCAGATTTGCRGCAGCGCCTTCAAAGTCCTTGCTCAACCTCGGGGACGCCTGAGCAAAGCAATCACTCCAGATGCAATCTAGCACGGGCTGGATCGCCCTCCCGGCCCAAGGATGGAAGTTTATTAGGCTGTGGCCCACATCAGAGTTATTGTGCTGCGTTAAATTTATTGGTACTATCTCACCTCATTAAATGCTTAAATAGACCTGACAAAACAGAAAAATGGGACTTAAAAAAAAACCCCACAGAAACGAAAAGGAAGCTGGTGTTTACATGCTTTGAGTCACCTCTAATGCAGGAGCCTGCACTTCAGGAAAGAGCCGGGCACAGCACCAAGCCAAGGGACGTTTTACGGCACAGCTAGCTCGCACTCACTCCCCTGCAAGCCCTGTCCCTGGAGGAAAAGGCTCTCGCACCACGCTTTGAAACCCYGCTTCCCAGAGAAGCGTGCATCGTTCTGACCAGCCAGCGCAGGAGGTCAGCACGAGGAAGGAGAGGTTGGCGGAAGGGACAGGATGCATGCCGTCCATGCTATTAAACTCGGCTTAGCACGAGCTGAGCTTTTGCTCCGCACGTAGCTAACAGCAACAGCTCCCAGCATCCGCCCCCCTTGCAGCCGCACCAAGTGGCTACTCGAGACCTTTGGGGAAGATTATGTAAAGCTTCCATTTGTTCTGTACTCTTAACCTTCACTGCAATTACCTGCCTGCTTCACACCAGAGCCTCTTCTTTGCCTCGCCCGCCCGAGGATGCGAGCGCTGAGAGCACCCTGCGGCAGCCACGGGCCGGGGCCAGCAGCAGGAAGCCAGCTAGCGCGAGAAGGCTCCGCTTTCCCCGCTCCAAACGGGCGTAATACCGCACTTAATTTTGATTTAGTGGGACAGCTACAGTATAATGGCTGCGGGAGACCATTATCCTGTGACAATGTTCTGTTCCACTGTTATTGCTTCATTAATTAAGTACCAATTGACTATTAATTGCGGGAGATATTTATTATGGGAGAGAATCCGTTACCAAGTAGTTAAAGGTCAATAAGAGGTTCCGCTCGCCGGTTGATATTTACACAGACTCTACACCTACACGCCGCGTTCAGAGAAGCGCCTTCCCGCAGGGCTCCGCGCGATCCCGGAGGCGACGGCACCCTGCGGCACGGCCAGGCTTGCGCGCGGTGCTCTTGCCTTCCGAGCAAAGAGCGGTGAGAGGGGCCAGGTATCGACTAGCCGTTTTCTCGCCACTTGAGGATTATTTTAGTTCTGGGGGGAAAGGTGCCCGCCGACAGAAGTAAGGAACCTCTCCCCCCCAGGCAGGATGCGGGGTTGGGGTCTGATCCRAAACACGGAGTCAGGGCAGGAACGTCAGCACCCTGGGGCTCCCGGGGCAGGCGGCAAACGGCTCCGGGAGTTACCGGCCCCACGCCGCAGAGCRGGACGGGCAGCGCGGGCAGATTAAGTGCCTTGCCCTCATCACACGCACTTTGCGGCTGGAGGGAGCAATGAATTCAGAGTTGTGTATCCCCAGACGGTGCTCAGCCCACTGGAGCCTCTTAAGGCAAAGATGCGCCTGAAATCTTAGGAGTGAATTGTCACAGAAGTATTTTTATTTGCCCTCGGAGACCCATCGCTCACTCATGCAGCCTTCTGCAGTACCCTTCCCTGTTCCAGCAGAGACACGCACGTGGAAAATGCCACGCTTCACTTCAGTGAGCCACCTCCGATGAGCGCAGACGTCATGGTCACAGACCAAACATCTCCGAATTTGAGTGACGAGCCGTGCAAATTCCGGCTAATTGATATTAGGTCGCAGTCCGCGCTCTTTAGGTTGCTTTCCGCCTTTAAAGTATACTTTAAAGTGACTCCGGGCTAATGTGTTTTGAACCTGAAAGGAGCTTCAGTTCGGAAGAGGCTGCTTCTCCTGCAGAAGAGCTCAACTCTTACAATGAGTTGTAAGAGATTATCTGAAGGGACCTTCGCTCTCATTTAACAAATTAAATGACTAGATTTTCAGGAGTTCGGCATCTGAAGTACTACGCTGTTTTTGAAAAATCTGGCTGTAAATGTCATCACGCTGGGCCCTTTAGAAAAATCTGACTGCAGTAATGGCTGGGAACTTTTGAAACCCAAATCCGGCGCGCTGTTGAAGCGCTGACCCTAAATCGATCCTATTCAGGAGCAGACACCCATCTTTGGATGTGAAATTTACTCTCTACCTTCATTTCTATTTAAAGTGAAAGCATTCTAAAAGGAGGAAAATATTCAAAGCGCCGAGCATCCCTTTCCCCTTCACGTCTGATCCTGCAGCACCGAACACACTGCACCTGACCAGCTCCCCTCCCCCGCCATCCGCCTTTTCCTCCTCGGAGCGTCCATGGGCAGGCTCTCGGTCCCAGCAGTGCTCRTCTTCTCCAGGACAGCTCCAAGGGCGGTGAACCAAGGCTGTTCTACATCCTTTATTAACACCGTCACGGTCCCTGCATCAACTCAGCGCACGGAAACGGAAGGTGCCCTTTCCTTTGGTGAAGGCGAAGCGACGCCGACTGCTCTCTGGTCCCCAAGAATGGGCTGAATAATCTTCATACAGTTTTTTTTCCCTCCCCTTTCCAAAGGAAGGCGAAGGTAAGTCTGTAGGGGAAAGAAGACACCTTGGTGTAGCTCATCTCCGGCTACACGTSTACCCCAGGAGTCCTGTCTGCTCAGCCAACTGACGAGAACAAGCCATTAGGGCCCGCAGCGCCGCAAAGGCAATACAGCCGCAGAGGGGAGAGCCAGAGCCTCGCTGCGTCATACGGAAYGCATACATCATGCGGGACCGTAAGGATTAACGCTACTAGGCTCGGTCCCGATTCAGGAACTGGTATTGCAGAGGCAGCGGAGAGGCCAGAAGCAAGAAGTAAACAACAAAAATCACGGGCTAAAAGCAGAAGAGACCAGCTTGACTCAGACTTCAGCTYGAACTCTTAGCCTTGCTTCAAGTTTTGCATCTGCTGCAAAGGTCGTAAGGACTTTTGGGCAGGGACAAACGTCTAATTGCAYGTGCGTGACGCACGGCAAGTCTCGCCTCTGCTGGGTGCTTCTTTCTGCTCCTGGCCCCAGGCAGGGGAGATCTCCGGAGGCTGCAGGCTCCCTGCCCAGAAGCGCAGGACAAAGCGGAGGGCAGCGGCCATCCCGAAAGCCCAGCCCGCCGTGCGGGGCACGCTTTCCTCCTCTCTTTCACTACAGCTGCTGAACTTCCCCTTCCAGCAACCCCAGCCTCGGCCTGCTCACTTCTGCCTTCTTGGAGTTTACTATTATTATCAATGTGTTTCGCAAACGTCTCGCATGCCTTTAGCCCGGAGCCAGGAACCAGCTGAACAGGGCAGCTGCTGGGGGGCACGCAGGGACCGCCGCCGCTGGGGAGAGCAGAGGCCTCGCGTCTGTTCCCGGCTGTGCTGGCGACCCGATGCACCATCTCGGGCGGGTCGTCCCCCCCTCGGTGCTTCACCTGCCTTTCTGGTAAAACCGGCAAAGAATCCTGCTAAAAAAGAGCACCAAAAATTACCAGCGTCCCTCCTGCTGGGACGGGACCCTCGGCGCGGGGGAGGAGGATGCTGCAAGCCTCCCGGTCCAGTGTTTCCCCCCCAGCAAGCGTTACGGTTTTCACAAGGCGGCCCCGTCCCTTTCTGTGCTTCCCCACCCACGAGCCACCCGTCACGAGGGCACGACATCGCGCCAAAGTTACACCCGAGCACGCAAACCCTCCTTTAAAACTCTGAATTTAATGTGCAAAGAGGGAATCCTTTAAAGAGTGCCCTAAAACGCAGCCGCATGCTGCAGGAAAAAGGGGAGTTTTGCGTATCGAACAATAATAGCAAGATATTATCAATGTGCCATATAAAAAAAATAAAATACACACTGGTTAATCAAAGAACTACAGATGCTTTTAAGTAAGCCCAGCTCTSCCTTTGCATAACTCCATACACTGCCAGCAGCACTCCTGTTGCCCGCAAGAGACCATCATATACATCAAAAATTCTCCTTTAAATTTATTTTCTGTAAAGATTGGTCTTTKGAACTGCAGTGGTGGAAGCTTAAGGGTACAAAAATCTGCCTTTTTTGTCTCTCCCTCTCGTGGAGGATGCTGATYTGTGGGGAAAGTGCTGCCACAAGCTTCTGTGCCTTCTCAAGATACCCGTCCTTTTCATGGATCACTTCTCTTATCAGCCACTTGATTAAGACATTAAAAGAAAGAAGGTGAAGGAAGGTTGTGCAGCAGGAAAGAGGCAGCGCGAGGCTTCCTCCTCCTTGAAGCCTACCTAACAACTGCCTGCTTTCCTTCCAGGAGTCTGGCTTACGCGGGAGCGAAGCAGCGCCCAGCTCGCGGGGCCCCGCGCTCCCGCCTGGAGGGTCCCCAAAAGCCGGCCAGGGCAAAGAGCTGCCGCGGCCAGGCAGAGCCGCTTCCAGCCGGAGGGAGCAGCGCCCGGGGGGATGCTCCGGGAGAGATCCCGGCTCCGCGCGTGGGCTGGTGGTACCCTTGGGAAGGGGCCCGACTCGGCTCTCTTCCAGTCCCGAGCATCGCTGTGGTGCCTGGCAGAAGGAAGACCGCGACGGAATTAACAGCTAGGATAATAAAGCGGTCCCGGTGCATTAGAATGTGAAAAGGGGGGTTTACGGTTTTCTTGGCTAAAAATGTTAAAAATAGTTATGGCCTCGAGGCAACAGCGCGGTTGGCTGGAAGCCCTGGGGGTTGGAGGGCTTCGCGCTCAGATGTGGGAGCTCTCAGAGATTAAAGCGGGACACCGCTGCCTCGACTTCCCTGAAACTCTGCTTTATATGCAGGGCTCTTTACATTGTCAAAGAACTTCATAAAAGTTAAATTAAATACTTACACTTCCCCTGTGARACATCAAAGCGATACTTATTGTACCAGTGGGGAAACCAGAGACGGAGGCAGAGCCAAGACCAGAATTCGGAGGTGTGTTTAAGAACATGCACCAACACRTGCCCATTATAAACATCTAGCATAGATGAGGCTTTAATGTGCTCTACAAAGCCTTAAGCACACTAAATACCTGCTCAATCCTGGGCGTGTTACCAAAGGCATTCTAAAAAAAAAAAAAAAAATGTTTCAACATTTTGTGCGGAACATGTTTCGTCTGGACAAAGAGATGAAGCGATTTGCTTTTACAGTAACTGGGAGGTAAAGGAAAGATCGCAGAAACATCAGGCCTCCCGCCTGCCGAAAGCTGCCCGAGCACCGACGAGAAAAACAAGCTGGCCAGAGCAGCAGCAGYGGGTTTACCCGGGGGAAGCCCTTCCCGAAAAATTCACATCCAGCGCCAAGCCGGGCTCGGCAGGTGACGGTGCGGGACGCGATTAGGCAGTGCCCGGCAGCAACCCCCCGACCAAACGACCGCCGTCCAGCCACGAGCCAGCGCGCCGGAGGTGAAGCCTGCAACCCTCCCTCGCCTTCCAGCTCCCCGGGGAAGATGCGGGAGAAGATTAAGAAGTGGGCTCAGTTTATTCACATCTCAGATCAAATTCCCGGCAGACGATCCAGACTCCCCAGCGTAACAAGTGCATTAAGGGGGGGAGAAAGCACATCCCGCCAAACGTATTTACCGCCTTTAATAATTCATCGTTGCATATGCAGCCCAGATAGAGCGCAGTCCCTCGGAAGGCAAAAGCCTTTCCGACTGCACAGACTCAGCTAATGTCTTCATAAAAGCTGCTCAGCCAGACCTCCTCTCCACATCAACGGCACCAAAGGAAAACTAATAGCTCCAGCTGGCACTCGTTGAAAAGTCACTTAATATTTCACAATGCAGGGAGCTTTGTTTAATGGGACACGTTGTTTTTCCCTAAGCAGTTGGAAAACCCCTTGACATCATATTAATAATGTCAAGTTTTATTGGCCCTCTGATTTGAAATGATATTAAACTTTTCAGACTGTCTCGACTGAAGTAGGAAGCTGTTAAGATGCGGACAGTTTGGATAACTGGAAAAATAATAGGTCTTGTCAGCCATTTCTTCCAGACTGCAGGGGAATGATGTAAAAATCAAGAAGTGGGGCATTTATCCTCTCTGCTAGCTAGGTGGGAAATGTGGTTTCCGAATATGAACACTGGCTCGGYGTGGCAGATGCCATGCCTAACCTCCAGCCAAGGTAATACAAGTCCCTTCCGCAGCAGTCGTACTACAAGCATGGCTGTGTATTGAAGAAAACACCTTTGTTTCCAAGCTCTACAACTGACACAAAATAAGCCGAGGAGTCAGTTCCGCACAGAAGTATCTCGACAAGCCTGGCAGCTCGGCAGTCCACCGAGCACAGGCGTTTCCTCAGATGCACACGTGCACTGCTGCTGGAATGTCCTTCTGCACGCCTTATACGCGTGCAACTTATTCATGCAGCCTCATTCCCTAAAACACAGTTATGCTGAATTACCTTCTGTGGTAAGTAGCTGCACGTGAAAAAAAGAAGTCAGCTAAATGCGTGATAAACCGGGAACTCACAAATATTATTTTCACATACAYGTCTCCAGCTTGCCTGCTGTCAAATGACTCTTCATTACCAGTTTATTCTGGACCACTGGCTTAAAGAAAGCCAGTTTTGACAACCAAATGCTGCTCAATGCACCTGAAGGATGGTACTTTAAATTGCACCTTTTGTTTTGCATGACATGAAACGGTGATACGGCGACTCGGTTTATCGGGAGGTTGGAGCAGCCCCTCCCCAGGTCCAGTCTACAGCCTCTGGAGCTGATGGAATTTCCTTTGCTCCATTAAGACAGTGCATAACTTGCTATGGCTGCTGCATGCCAAACAGCCAGCGAGCACAGCCGCTCTGAACAGAGGCTGTGCATGTGCCCAGTAAGCTTATTCAGGGTATAAATTGTCCTCAGACCACATAGGCAAGTCTGCTCTTCCAACCTTTCAAACRCCTTCGCTGAGGCTTGACATTTCAAACCAGCTCCTCTACAAAGACCAAGTGGACACATCACGCTATCCGAGGGGAAGGGTCCCTTTGACCAAGTGCTTGTTTCTAATTTGATTTTTAGAAGGCCTTATTAGAGTAATATTGCACTTACAGGTACTTTACCGATGAGGGCATTTCTGCTGCTCTCCAGACACTTCCACGATACGACCGTGCCTCCGCACTCCCTTTGCCTGAAGCTCGGTGGGTATCSATTCACCGGGAAGTGCCCGAGTGGACACACCCGCCACCCCCTCCCTGCATCCCGCCCCGACACCCCACGCTTCCCAGACGAGCGGCAGTGGTGTCCCCGGCTCCTGCGCCCGCCTCCCTGCTTGCAGTTAGTGGTTTGAAAAGGCAGCCTCTCATTTTGATTATTTCCCACAACCGTGCTGTAAATCTCATTTCAATCACGGCTTTCCACTTTACAGGTGAATAGACCTATTCTTGCTGACAGAATAGCCAAGGAGGAAACTCAGGCTCCGTTTGGGTAATTTACAGGACAAGCTTAGCTTCCCTCGTGCAGAGTCTGGCCTTTACTCRGTGTCAGATTTTATCAATTAGCAGTATAATGGACAACTCTTAAAAAGACTCTTTCCAATGATGTCTATTTAAAAACCCCGAGCAGTTTGTCGCTGATGTGCTGAAACTGCTGCCTTTCAGACTGCAATGTCATCTCTTTGTTCCCCTGCATCTCTCCGCTGCCTGCTATCCCCTCTCGGTAGCCGTGGCACCATCGTCGTCACRGGCCAGCTCAAACCGACACCGACGTCCCACGCAGACTTACTGCAACTGCTCACAGGGTCCAAAAGCAAATCAGACACGAGAGCCGGGGTAAAAGACCAAGGGGGGCCCGCGGCTTGGGGGCCTAAGCACATCAGGTAGCACTAAAATGCGACAGCAGAGGACAAGACTAGGCGSTATTAAAATTTTCTGAAGCTACATGAAGGAGGGAGGCATAACGATTGCTCCCAGGGAGTTTCGGGACTGATAAGACCAGCAGCATCGTAAGGTCCCAGATTACCTATGGCATGCCATACATCATGCATCATCCTGTTAATTGGAATGCACCGTGGACTGCAGCGTCTTCAGGTTTATATATATAGTCACAGACACTATTGTTAGCAAATTTATACAGCCACATTCGCCGGCGCTGTGCTGCTCCAGAAAATTAAACAAACTCGCGCTCAGTGGGAGAGTTATAAATAAGCGACTCGCCCACTCAAGAGGTTGATCCTGCTCCACTTTTAGGCAGCAGACATACGGAACTCCTCCAGCTCTTCCCATGCAGGATTTCAAGGGGAGGATTACGCAGTCGCCCCTTCGCTCTCTGGGCGGCCAGAGGCTCGGTGTAATTGCCACGGGGTGCAGGGGCTCCGACAGGCAGCGAGCTGCATCGCTGCACATCCCTCGGTTCCCCAGCTGTGGCAGACCGAGGTAGTAGTTGGTTATCGGATGCCGTCGGCAGATGAGCTGAAAGTCAACCCAGTGCCACCCCAAAGCCCACGCCAAATCCAGCCGCCAGCTTCTCCGGGGGAGACAAAGCGTACAGACCCACCGGCAGGACCACACAAAAAATCCTATCGACCAGCTGAAAGGAGTCTTCTCACCCCATGCAGACGACGATGGCATCAAAACCAAACCCATTACCAGCAAAGTTCAGTGTATCAGAGCAATGCAAGAGAGAAGCATTACTAAGAGTCTGAGGTTAAGAGAAATGACTGTTATTTGGTTTATTTAAAGCCTATTACATGTTGTTTATCAGGGTAAAAGTTAAAAGTTCGTATCAGGTTGGAGAGCCTGTGCCAGAGGAGCAGCAGGGATTTTCCCAAGTGGCTCATGAGGTTCAACGGACAAACTAAAGCGCTTCCAACAACATTTTTAGAAATTAGTTAGCATGCAGGCTCCGAAGGTCAGGCTTAGCTCAAATAGCTCCATTTTGGACATTAAACTTGATGTTACTGGTCTGTTTGGAAAATCTTGACCTGTAGTTTCAAATAAATTATTCAGCCTAACCTCTACATCTTCAATTATTGGCATATTTAAACCTACCCATTTGTTCTATTAAACCAGGCAAACAAACCTTTTTGGTCACATACATGAGGTTTTACGCTTGTGGATAACTGCAGGTACGAAGCCATGCATGCAAAGTGGGGAAGCTGATTTACAAAAGCATCTGAAATTAAACTAGGTGCAAATGAAAAGAATTTTGCAAGTGCTCTTCTAAGTGCATGAAAATGTAATAGGGCCGAGGGCTGTTTGGCTTAAGAACTTAATAAAAATGCTTGACTTGCTGAATTTCATTCTATGCGTGCAAGGGGGATAAAAACACACCTCTAGGAAGGTATTACTGGGGCCTCCCCCAGCAATATTAGAATGTGTTCCTAATCATCTTTATCCTAAACACCAGCATCTTTCTTGGGGAACTGTGCCACAGGCAAGGGGTTTGAGAGAGAAAACGGAGCCCGGGCATACTCTTCTCGGAGCAGCTCGGCACAGCCCGGCAGGCTGCTCGGTCTTCTGGCAAACCAGCGAGGGCTGCTCCCCGGGCGGCACGTACCGGCAGGGGAAGATGTGACCTACGGCTTTTCTCCGAGCGCCGACACCATTAACATTCTTCCATCCCTCCCCAAGTGACTCGGGTGGCCCGTCAGCTCCACCGGCACCCCTTCAACCGCCTGCCAGATCCTGCCCGCGGGACGGCAGCCCCCCGAGACGTCCCCCGCAGCCCCCGGGACGCTCCCGCGCAGCCTTTGCGCCGGCCGAGCAGCGGCGTCGGTTTCAAGAGCCCCCGACCTTTAATAATCGTTTCTGCCGTTATCTGAACACTTCCTAATTCATCCCCCTCTGTCCCCGAAAATCTAAATCCTATTTAAGTTAATGCCCTTCATTTTCATTTATAAAGACAGATAGGAAATAATTATTTTGTATCTCTGCTGTTTCCTTATCTTCTGTCCTAATAATTCCTCACTGTCTCTCTTTCATCATCTGTCTGCAGTACAAGAAACTTTTCTGTTAGTTAAAATATTCTGTGTGTTCATTTTCCTCCTCTTTCATATCTCGCCGCCTCTCTCCCCCTACCTGCCCTCGCCCCCCTTTCCAGGCCTGCCGGTGCTTTTCATGCTCACCCTTCACACTGATCTTCACATCTTGCTGCTGTTTGGAGTTCAGCTTGTAGTTTTATATGCAAATTCCAGCAGGCCACCTCTCCAGTCTCTGCCTTTGATATCCGAGTAGCCCTGCCCGGCCGAAGTGTTCTGCATGAGCATTGGCATGCTCGGGAGGACGGCTCCATCCTCACCCCTGATGAAAGCGGCAGGGCGAGCAGGAACAGATGTGTCTCCTGGTGACAATTTGATTAAAAGAAAATAAAGGCGTTTTGTGCCGGAGACCAGCCCTGCAAACGCCAGAAGAAAGAGACCCCGTCCTCCACAGGCAAGGGCACGGATTTTGCTACGGAGCTCGCCGCCGCCGGGTACCGGAGCCAAGGGGCAGGCAGGGCTTTGGGGACGGGGGCTGTGCCAGGGCCCAGCAGGTTCAGCCCCCCTCCGACACCCACCGCCTTCGGCCGGGCATCCCCAGGGTGCTGGGGCTCCTCTCTGGGCTCAGCCAAACCACCTTCACAGCCAGGTTAGTGGGCGAGCGTCCTCTTTGTTATTTCATCCACGTTATCCAGGTTAACCTACGGCGCGTTTAAGCCCTTTCCCACGCACAGTCCGTAAGGAGAGCCTCCGCCTTACTGAGACTATTTTGGTTTCGCTGAAGCGAACGGCTTCCCAGGTTCACTGTAGTTACAAATATTGGCCCTGGTGAGGTCAAATCACAAACGCCACCAGCTCCAGTCGTTTCAAGTCTCTCAAGCAACACGGCAACACTTCAGAGCTTGCTTTTGGCAGGTATCTGATGAGCCACCTTCCTTAAGACGTTTATACGTGCTACATACCATCCCGTGTTTACACAAGTAAACGCTTGCTGGGTGTGTGCGTGTCTTTACACATTTATTAATCCATTCTCTCACCGCATATGTTGTCAGCCCTTGGTATAGTCTGTTTATTCTTTTCTCTGCATAGCGTGTTACTCTTACATTAGCTGAAGAGTGTTTATCTGTTTGCAATCAAAAGAAATAGGATTGTCAGTGTTCAAAAAATTGACAGCGGAGCTCTCGGCATCCGAGATTCCCAAAATGCATTTCTAAAGGCATTTCCCGAGACCGGCTTAAGCTTTGCTTATTCCTTCCGACTATGGAAAATATTGCATTCTCAGTGCTGTCTATGCCCTTCTCTAGAACTCCTCCAGCTTCTCAAAGATGTGAAAACTGACTCAAAATCATTTAATCACAGGCAGAACTTTAGAGCCCTGGTAATTGTTCACAGTAACCACGTAGCTCTGGCAAGAAAAGAGAGAGCTCAGTCGTATGCTGTCTAGCACAGAGCGATCACTTCTGATAAATAATTTTGACTAGTGACTCATCAGCAGCCTATGCAGGAAGTATATATTTAAACCTGTGCAGCTTAAACAATTGTTAAAGATGTCAGTTTATCATACAGACAGTTTTTATTGAAAGAAGGAAAAATATCATTTTTTAAATTAATGAGAGCAGACCTTATCTCAGCTGCTCTTACTACACCGTATTTTGGAAAATATTCTTTTATTGCTCACAACCGCTTCTCTTTGTTGGACCCGCACGCCAACAGCCACATTTCAAAAGACTTTATAAACATTAACCAACAAAACCTCAGCGCTGGGAGCTGCAAAAGCAACAAACGCAGAAAGATTAATTCACTTGCCCAAAGTTATATTAAATCAAGCCAAACTCACGAGCAGGATCCGGGTCCCAGCTCCCCTGCTCTAAGCCGGGGCGGTTCACGCGCTCCTGCCCCGGTTTCGCGAGCCTGGGAAACGCACAGGCGCCCGGGCTGTCTGATTGCAGGCGTTGACGTGCTTTATTACCGGCGAGAAGGGCAACGCCACGCGGGCAGGACAGCCGCCGCGCTTCGCCGGGTCCAGGGGAGGCCGAGGAGCTTCAGAGATCGGCAGAAACGCAGGTAAGGTGGCAACGAGGCGCCAAATGTGGATTGCTATCCACGCAGGGAGCAATCTGGGAGGGAAAGGCAACTCTTCCACCATATGGGATTTTAAATTAATCCTGTCAGCTCAGCTAAAGGGGCTGCCAACGCTACAGACAGCTCGCTGAAAGCTCCTGCTCGGTGGCGAAGGTAGCGTGACTCCTCCGGCCGGGACGGCACCGCTGGGGGAGGGCTGCGGCACCCCCCGTCCCGCCTSCGGTACCGCACCCCCTCTGCTCTCCCCAAAAAGGGATAGGGGGTTTGCAAAACGGAGAGCAAAGAGATAGGGGCGTTGGGAGGAAAGCAGGGAAGGTCCCGGACWACTCAAGTAGAGACAGATTTTAAAAAATGAGACTCTGGCTTTGGGATGGCAACTGGCAAGAGGAGGCAATAAAGAGGCAATGGATGATCCATAAGAGGTAGATTGGGACTTCTCCACCACCTCATAAGACAGGAGAACCRGGGCTTTCAATAAAATCAGACAGGAGGAAAGTCCAAGCTGATAAAAAGAAATACTTTTCCAGYG
This sequence comes from Oceanodroma leucorhoa, assembly GCA_030449065.1. Lineage (NCBI taxonomy): Eukaryota > Metazoa > Chordata > Aves > Procellariiformes > Oceanodroma > Oceanodroma leucorhoa. The sequence continues at coordinate 774,342 of JASVER010000188.1, forward strand.
CGGTAATTAAGTTGCTGAAGTTACTGCCACAGGAAATAAGGACAAAAGCTTAGCAGGACTCCAGGCGGGACTGCGTGCTCGCGCAGCTACCGGCAGCACCCAGGCTCATTGAAACACACGGTKAAATGTTTCTGAGAAGCATTTTAAGCCTCATCTTTCATGCTGAAGAGCACCTTGGACTATTAAGAGACTTGGATGAAGCCTCGTGCGTGGGACAGAKAGTTATACATTTATTAGCTTGGCCTCGAGTGCGATGACAGAGCTGTAACGCCGACTACGAAAGCAGCACAAACCCCAGGGGAAGCCGCTCACGCGGTTCCCCCACGTGGGAAGGGCCCCGAGAACGCGGCCCGGGCACCCTTCCAGGAGGGGGCAGGGGAAGGGGCCCAGCAGGTCTCAGACCCCCCCGCACGATCCACCAAGTGAAAGGGGGAGATGCCCGTTGTTCCCCTTTTCCTCCCCACCCCAAAAGCTGCTAAATCAAGCCCTAATGGACTAGCATGGAGCTGGCTGCTGATGAAAATCCGAGCAGCCGTGTCTGCTTAAAGGGCTGAGAGAACTCTTCAGCCAAGTCCCTGCTGTGCTCTTTTCAGGAGAGGTCCTTTTAACTCGATGCTATTCCCAGACCATTGCACTGATTTAAATGTTAACACGCTCTCCAGGATACAGGCACCTCCCGCACGTCAGAGGCGGCACGAAGTGACGCCGGCAGCAGCCAAGAGCCTTGCGGCACGGGGAGCGGGCCGTACCGGGTCCCCAGGCCGCCCTTCCCAGCCAGGGGAAGGCAGAGCTTCCCAGAGGGACCAGGCACTCTGGAAAAGAAACACAGTTGCCAATTTGCAGGAAATACTGATGATGTTTGCTAAATACATCTCGCAAAGTGCAACACCGACCGAAAACAAAGGCAACTGGGAGAAAAGGCCACGCAGCCRGGAAAAGCGTGTGGGGGATATACTGGGAGATTGGAGAAAGCTTAAGTCTGGGGCACAAATCCCTGTTCTTTGTCCTTAACAATAGAGGATGAAGTCCGATATAGTTGCCCAGTTGTGATGGAGGGATCTCACTGCTTACGTCCAGCTGAAGAGATACCATCTCTTTGCTGGTTGCCCGGGGCTCACATCCTTGGCAGCAATCGCACAGCAGCATCAGCTTGCCGTGTATTTTCTGTAGCGGTGAAAGGGCACAGAAAAGCCCCAGTACAGTATAAGCAATACATTGCCCATAGGGGCAAGACTGTAAACTGTGCTTTCACTGAAAGAAGCGGGTTTGAAATAGGATACCAAGGGGCAAATCCCAAATGCAGGCACAGCCAGAGGAGGTCAGAGGCAGCGCTTTCCCCACGGAGCCGGGAACAAGCTCACCAAGCRAGCTGTTTGGAGAGGAACACAGCGAGGCGCGGAGGACCACGGCTCCGAAGGACAGGGGGAGTTTCCCTGCAGAGACCCTGCCGTGGGAAGAGCATCCCGCGCGTTGCTCACCGCGAGCTCCGAGGGACAGAAAAGGCCTTTTATCGCCCGCCCGCCTCCCGCGGCCACGCTTCTGCCCCGGGGATTCACCGCGCCGAGCCGGCAGGCAGGCGCAGCGCCCGCTGACACCCTGCGAGGCAGCTGCTTCGGTTCTGCCTGCGTGCTTTCAGGGTGAGGAGGGAAATAACGAGGAGGGATGTCACTATCTGGAGCTCTGCAGTCTCCTCTCAATGCAAGATTTCCCCGTCTCTTCCCTGCCCGCGTCTGCAGCAGCACGGAAAGCCTCTGAACAAGGCTCCCTATAATCCATCAGAGGTGCTACTGCCCATTCRTGCTCTGCGGGAGCTCTGCCTCTCCACTAAATCCCTCAAGCCATCTCCAAATCACCTAATCTCCATCTCCACCACCTCCCTCTTTTTAGTGACCTTCCCCCTCACATACAGTATCTGCAGGCTTCCAGATAACTCCCTCGCATCCTTATCTGCAAGAGCGTTCCAGCTCCTGTCCCGGCATTGTGCTCAAGCAGCAGTAAAGACATGCGAGGAAAGCACCAGGAGCGTTCAGGAGGGGATGGAGAGGACAGCAGCTTGCCAGCTGCTCACCTGAAACCTCACCGGCACCTTCGGTTTTGCACAAAGAACAACGTGCATCACATCAAAAGCCCACCTGCCTCACGGCAGATCTAGCTGTACTAACCAGTCAAACCAGTTGCAAAGAGCAGGGGYGTTTGAAACGGGTCCTGGAGTGGGACCCTTCGCGCAGGTCGCAAGGCTTCGTGCCCACACGCGCCCCTCATCTGGCGCTGCTCCCGGGTCTCATTTGTCCTGGCCTCACRCCGTCAGCCATCCCGCTCCCCCCCTCTCTCATCTTTACAGATGTAAAACTCCCAGCCCTCAGCTCTCACCTCCTCCGAGGCCCCTTGCATTGAAGGGCCCTTTCTTCTGCCAGGCAGGGAAGAGCGGGAGAAGGSAGACGGGAGTGGGGATGCGAGCTTGGTAGTGAAGCGAGCACGAAAGGTCTAGCGAGGAATAGTTCCTTCGCATAGACCCGGACCGCTTTCACAAGCTGCACGTGCTGGATTTCCAAAAGTGACTTGGAGAGCAAGTCTAACCCAGTAACACGTCCGAGCTGTGGGACCCTCCTGGATCTGTACTGGAGTCAGCRGAGCAGGGAGGCTACCCCAAAAGGTCCCAGCGCTCGGCACCCAGCGGGTCCCCACGTAACATGGCCAGTGACGTTAACGACCACTTGGGTGGCCGTAACACCCGTGAAGGCTGCAAGCAGCTCATCTCCCCAACCTGAAAGATGTGTCGTTTCTAAATAATATGGAATTCCCAGGTCTCTTATAACCCTGCTTTTATTTTTAACCGCAAAGAGCTTCCCCCCGAAGTTTCCCAATGCAAACAGACACCATAGAGGAGACAGATGTCGATTCTGCAGCGCTAACAAGAAGCGCGGGTATTACACGAGCGGCTGGGGCCGGGAGGTGAGGCCCTCCACTCCTCGGAGGGGCGGTGGCGGGGGTGCAGAGGCACGGGCTCTGGCAGCGAGGTTACTCAGAGGTTGCACRCAGCCTGCTCAGCGCTTCAGCCTTGCCTCTCTCTGCGGCTAATGAACGTTACAGGAGGAGAGGGAGGAGGCAGAGGCTGGAGGGAAATGGAGCAGAAATGCAAGGCTGCCATCTCAGATATCGCCTGCCTCCCTCCAGACAGACACGAAGGCATGGCAGCACCCGCTGCACCGGGGCTCGGCTGTGGTGGAGGGCGAAGGAAGAACCGGCCGGAGCGGGCGCCGGTAAGGGACATGTGCCCGACTCCAAGCCACGTGCAGCGGGATCTGTGTTCGGCAACACTTGTAACTGGGAAATAAAGGATGATAGCAGCTCTGCTGAACTCTGCCTGTGCTTTTTGTTCTCCCTCTGCTGAGGAGGAGGAAGCCCAGCTCTCGCCCTGGCTCAGCCATCGGCTTCCCTCCAGCCCTGCCCGTGCCCCCTCCGGGCTCGGAGCAGCTCTCCACCGCGCCGGGGGCTGCGCACGGGTGCAGCAGGGGCTCTCCCTGCCCCGAGCAGATTAAAGGATGAGCTCAGGATCACGGAGGGCATCTGTAAGCTCGCTCTCCCAAGCCAGCTCYAGTGCTTTCTCCACAAGCTCACCCTCCTGCTCTCCCCGGGGCTGATGCCTCGCCAGCAGCACCGCCGGCGCCCGCTGCAGTTCTGCGCTGTGGGCACGGCTTTCCGACAAGYAATCACATCTTAGAGGCTCTGGCATTTTCTTAGAACACCTCAAATTGCTTTTTTTACACCTCACTGCTCAGTGCCAACCCCAATTCATGTTATTTGTGCATTTGCTTAGAGAACATTATCTGATCAGTCACCCTGTGAGAGGCTGGGGAAGAGGCTTCAGCTTCTCCCTGTCACTGAAGCAGGTCGGTCACAAGGGAATCTGTGCAAATATTTTGTAAAACAAACTGCCTGCCCATGCGCATGGAAGGTCGGAGCACAGGCTGGCCTGGCCCAGGACAAGGCGCAGCGGGTCCGAGAGATAACACGACGGTGCTGAGCACCCGCCCGCCCCGCTGCCAGCTCCCCGCCTAAGCAGGGTCCTCTTCACRGAAGCAAACAGAGGAGAAGAGAGCGTTCGGCACATTGATGTATATTCCCTCTGCTGGCAGAAGCTGGAAAAGGCAACACCCAAAAGCCTCATGAAGATGCTGGCACTCGTGAAATACATCTGAAAGTATATATACTCGTGTACCTCTCGAACAGCACACCGTGGCACCGCACGGCGCCCGCTCGGAAGGGGCTGGCCACACGGGCACTGCCAGCCCCCGCAGACCACACAGCCCGGTTTCTTCCCTCCAAGGGAGATGCAGGAAGCTAAACCACATAACCTTGCAAGCTCCGTCCGTGAAAAGYGTACAGAATAGCTAGCGGGGCTCAGCAACGCAGAGTTAGCATCACCGTGCCCCCCAGGCCCCCAACCCTTCACRCTGGCCGCATCAAACTGCCACCTACTGCAACAGGCGCCCGTAGCCCTTGTTTGAAAAAAGGTGCAAAAATCGCTACAATTAATAATTTTATATTAGCCCATCCCTCCAAGCTGTTCCTTCCTAACCATCTGCCTGTCCTGAAATGTGAGGTTTTAGTCATAAATGCCAGGCCTCGTTTTGGAAATTTATAAGCTGTTTTGCTTCCATTACCTGAACAGCTTCCAACTACTATATCCAGGCATTTTAATTCTCTGAAGTCCACCATGAAATGAACTTCACAACGCACAGCTCCCGCACCACAGACGCTGAATATCCCGCAGCTCCGAGGAGTTTCCTCCTCCCCCTGACAGCAGCCAGGTATCCAGCAGCTCCAGCCCATCTGCCTGAGCACACAGGGGCACGGACACTTCCGCAGTCACGGATCAGGAGCCGGACTCAAGGAAGGCGAYGTATTTCAACTCCCATATTGCAGCCACAACCCCTGATGCACTATCAATTAGGAGCAGCCATAATTACAAATGGAAAACTGCAGACCTCGGAGCAGATAATGTGTTTCCATTAGATTAAGTAGTCATACAAATCAAAAATAAAACCTATACTTTGCCTAATTAAGCCCACTCACCATCTGATTAAGATGTGTTGTGATGCCGTGGAAAAGTACCAAAGAGCTATTGTAAGGAAACCAACACAACTGGGTATTAATATTATATTCCTTGGCAGAAGAGATAATTGATCTGCCTAGAGGTTAACCAAGATAGTTACTGCAAGTTGACAATACTGTCAGTGCTAAACCTCGTGCTCCATGCAGCAGCATCGGGGGAGAAAAGAGGCTAAAACCCACCCCCAGACAGTGCTGCGTTTCCAACTTGGTGCTATTGAAACAACCTCCCCATTCATCGGACTTCAAAACAAGCACTGRGCGCTTGTTGATGTTCTCCCCCATTCCCGAACCTTTGCTTCTCCTCAAGGTTCTSTTCAGGAAAAGCTGATCTGGGGTTCTCTAAAAATAAACCCCTGCAATTCTTTYGATTCTGGGGGCAGGGGCAGAACAAACCAGGCTTTTTCAGCTGGCTGTGAATCATGCCTACAAGGCCAGAGGCTGGGACTAATCGCCTTTACTTTGGAGAGGTTGGGGACAGATTTTTACGAGGTATTTCCATGCCTACCAGCATCTTTGAAAATTTAGCTCCAGGCAACCAAATCAAACCGCTGTTTTGTCCTGACGTCATATCTGCAACAGCACCCACTGGCCTGTGCGCGGGAGGGTAAATCTGGGACAGAACACACCACGCAATTCCTTAAGCCTCCCACTCCAAAGGTCTTGCTGTCCTCCTTTTCCCCATGGCAGGGGATTTAGTGGGGAGGAATTCCCTTTGGCTTTAACAGCTGCAGCTAATGCCTGTGACGGTGACGCTCCGATTTGTTCCACATGACTTCAAGGCACATCCCTGGCGAGTCAAGGTAACRGCACAGGACTGGCATCAGACAGCCCAACGTGATCAGACCACCCCGAAGGACCGACGGAGCCCCAGAGGTGGTTCCCCGTGGGACCCCCCCTTAGGCCAGCCGCCCCTCTGCAAGCGATGGAGCTCCTGTCCAGCAGCTTCCTGGGGCTGCCCGCTGCTTTGGGGAGTGTTTGGGAGGAACAGCTTTTTGGAAGGAAGCTTTAGGTACAAAACCACACCATTCAAACTCTTACCAGAGAATTCATTTCTGTCACGGGATAAATTACTGTATGCAAAGAGCACTTATGAGTGGTCTGCTGTCAGACCCGAAGGATGTATTTGCTAGCGACACTGCTGAGGTCCAAGGTCTAGCACTACTCAGTATTTTCATTCATGACCAAAATGACAGAATAGAAAGAATTACTAGATTTGCAGATGACACTGTGCTAGGAGTGACAGTACATCAGAGGGTAAGTTTCAGATTGATAGCGATCCCGAAATTGGAAATACAATCTGAAATTCCAGGGAAGGCAATGAACCCTCAAGGTATTGCCAGAAAAACAAGACGGCAGAAGGAGCCCAGGGTTACTGCGGGTCACAAATCGAACGTGAGCCAACAGCACCGCGGCGCTGCACAAAGGCATCGTGGCGGGGCGCGTTTAGCGGCACACGCTCTACAAGACTTGAAGGAGCTCCTCTGCCCAGGAGCGAAGCTGTCAGCAGAGCCGAGGCCGCCGGGGGGGTCTGCGCCTACTTCTGGGCACCTCCACTGTTTTCTTTAAAGTCTGTGTTTCCATGAAATCTGTTTACGGAAGATCCACGGAAAATAAAGATAAAAGGGGCATGACAGTGAATTTAATTAAATAGTCAAAGATTGGTTTTGGCATTATTTACTCAGATAGGACTCCAAGCTTTGGGTTCCAGGTTTGGCTGTTACTGTGGAAACCAGCTTAACGTGGATGTATAAAAAGAAAGGGCTCAGCAGTTAAATAATTTAAAAAGTGAAACAAAACCTTGGGGAACACAACATGACAGGTTGTTCTGTAGTTAGGATTCTCAGTTCCGACGCTTTGCACCGAGAGGCAGGAGATATCTAGGACGCTCGGCTGGCCCGCGAGCTAATTGCTGGGGCACTCCTGTCCTCCAGCACACCCGAAAGCGCCGAGGAGCAGCAGCCCCTGATCTCCGCTCACAGGACAACTGCCGGGCCACAGGCGTTCCAAGAACCCGGAGCGGGCGGAGCAGGACTCGCTGCCCGGGCAGGGGTCCGGGAAGCAGCCCCGCAGAGCCCTCGYGCGCTGCACGGCCTCGGGTTCGCTCCTGCGCAGCGTCTGGTGTACGTCCCTCTGTTAAACGGCAACGCTAATCCTCACCCGCCGCCTTCGTTAATATTTGCAAAGGGCTTGCAAACCTCCCGGTGCGAAGAGGCGTAAAATAGTGAAAGGCATTATTCAACCCCCGCCCCTGCCAGCTTGCTGGGGAATGGCGCGATAAAGCGCGGCTCAGAATAGCCGCACCTGAGGAAGCGCAGATGGAATTTGAGGTCAGASCAGTATTTACACCCCATCAGCAATGCAAGGCTGCTGCCAGTTGGGGGGGTGAAGGAAGAACAGCGAGCAAGAGCTATCAACAGCTGGGAAAAACCCCGCGCAGCTTGCCCCCCCTCCCCGCCGCTTGCCCACAGAAGGAAGGGACACCACGGCCGGCAGCACGGCACGGCTGTCCCTCTGGGAGCAGCTCAGCCACTTGTCACCGTCCCCTATTTTTAGAGAGGGGCACGGAGCGGATTAAGGGGCCCATGGCAGGTCACAGGGYGATGGGACAGCTGGGGTGACAACACCCATCTCTGCAACAAGAGCTCAGGGCCTCAGCAGCTGCTCGGGGCCCGTCTGTCCTGACCTATTCCCGGTTCCCAACAGGAGTTCTGCAAAGCCCATTTGCTCCAGCACCTGCCGTCGCGCTAGGAGAGGGACGGAGGATACTGGACTTGCACTAGCCGCAGAGGTTATTTGTCTCACCTCGCGGAGGAAACTAGATCAACGATGTGCTCGGAGGAGCTGAGGGCATGTTTGACAGCATCCATAAGGTTTTCTGTCACGCTATCCAAAGGATATTTCTTTGCTGTCGGAACACCACCATCATTATTTAACCAGTGCCAGAAGATGGATTTSCCTTTTGTTTCCTCCTGTTACACTCACTGTCCTCACTCATCACGCACCCGTCAGCCCCTCGCTGCGCCGGCTGCAAGTCCCAGGCTCCCAAAGTGAGTTTTCCCATCCGTCAGAGGGGATCAGGTTAAGATCTATATTCCTCCCCTCCCCCCCACGACCGGTTGTTGAACCGGACCCCGAACAGCAGCAGTGGGGACAGAGCTGTCGTGCGTCAGCATCAGCAGCGGGTGGGTACCCTGCACCCCGACYCCGCCGTCTTTGACTGGTCTTACTGGAAGGTCAGATCACACTCAAAACCCTCCGAAACCTCTTCATCAGCACAAGGTGAGGCATGACCGAAGCATCCTTGCACACAGGCACCTTTCCCCAGACTTCTGCCAGCAGCCCAGCTCTCTGCAACTGCCGAAATCCTCTTGGAGCCCGAACAGGACCTCACGCAGGACACGACAGCATCCGTGGGCAGATGCCGCTTCAGCAGACGGCTCTGGGCAGGGTCCCTGCCAGCCCCCTCGTGGGAAGGGGTATGGCTCCCCAAAGCCCCCCCGCAGYAGGCACGCAGCAGACCTTCCCTCCAGCAGGAGCCGGCTGCGTCGGAGGAAGAGGAACTGGCAGCCAGCGCTTTTAATTGAATAATTTAAACATTATTGATTTTTCCTACTAGCTGGCAACGAGGCCCAAACCCCAGGCAGACCAGACATGATTGAAAAGTAGTCTCTCCTCAGACAACTAAGATACCACTCTCCTCCAGCGTGGAAGAAGCAGATGGAAACCCGAACGAGCTGCTGGGTCAGCTTTGTTCCCAGCAAGAGGAGACAAGGGGAGTGCAGGACCAAAACATCCTCACCTGCCCGCTCCATACAGACAATTAAAGGAAGATGCAGAAGGTTCACAGTCACAGGTGCCCAGTCACAGCTCCCAATACAGTGCTGCAAAGCATCCCAGCACCAAGGCACTAAAGCCACCATCACCTCGAGCATATCGTAAAGCAGCAGTTGCTGTCCAGGCACCAAACACACGCTTTGCATCGGCAAATTACAAACGCTGAATGGGGAATGGTAGCAAAGCCGTACTAAAGGGATCCACAGGCTGCAGCCGGGCCTGGGACCTGCCAATCCAGCTTGCTCCCTGTAAGCGTGACGGGCTAGGCAATTCTCAGAGGAACGCAGAGGAGGGCAGCGAGGGGCTTTTCATGCTCCCATGTAGGAGAGTCATGCTTAAAAATACACTGGCAAATGCTTAAGTCCCCTTGAGCAAAAGGAGTCTAAGCGAGTTATCCATGCCTTGGCACGGCTCATGCCCTGACTGCAGCTGTATTTTGAAGTGTGAGCAAGCTTAGGCTGGCAGCTCCTCCTTCATGTTGGAAATCTGCAGCCATGTAGCTAGTCTGCTCCAAAAATGTCTCTAACCCATCTTTTACCTGCTAAGGGATCAACCATCTCATGGTCAGCCTGCAGAAAGGAGGACAGGACAGTGAAGTATTGCCCTCTACAAGAAGAAATTAACTTGTTATAAGAGAGTTGCCAATGCAGTGATGAACTGCCATGGTTTAACCCCAGCCAGCAACTAAACACCACACAGCCGCTCGCTCACCTCACACACAGCCCCCACTCCCACCGCCGGTGGGATGGGGGAGAGAATCAGGAGGGCACACGAAGGAAAACCCGCGGGTTGAGATAAAAACAGTTTAATAATGGAAATAAAATAAAGTAGAACAGTAATAACAACGATAACAACAACAGAATATACAAAACAGGCGATGCACAATGCAACTGCTCACCCCCACACGTCCCGAATGAACCRCGTGAGACTAACCCCCCCAGACCCCCTCCCCCTTAGTTTTAGACCGAGCATGATGTCACATGGTATAGAATACCCCATGGCCAGCTGGGTCAACACCCCCCCCCACACACTGTGCTCCCCCCCAGCTCCCCCTGCACCTGGCAGGGCAGGGGAGCCTGAAAAGCCCTGGTGCAAGCACCACCCAGCAACAACCAAAGCATCAACGGGCCATCAACGTTCCTTTCGTTACCARACCCGAAACACAGCACCCCCTCCAGCTGCTGGGAGGAGAGTTAACTCTGTCCCAGCTGAACCAGGCCATGAACACAGCAGCATCACGCACAGAAACTGAAGATGCGCTTTCATGGCTTTGCTATTGATCCAAAGATGGTGATTTTGCCTTTGACATTGGAGCACGCAATGGGAAAAGGAAAAAAGGCAGCTTGCAGCCTGTTCCCCAGTACCATGTCTATCAGCTGCTACGTGTGGGCTCATTGGTGCCACTACAACACAACAGACCTGGGCTCTGTACCACACAAAATTGGAACAGGCCCTGCCCAAGGTCTCAGACCACCTTGGGGTCTATGTGGCTGAAGCTACATCTCCCAAGTACAAATCCACAGCTGTAGCACCCAGACTCCTCAGAAAGCACACAAGAAATATCCCAGCAGCAACGGTAACTGAGCAGCTCGAACCACTCAGAGAGCTGAGGCTTCTTTTCCCCAGTAGTGAAAGAACAAAACATGAACTTGCAAAGCTGAAACCCAGTTCAGTATCAAAAGAGTCCCCACATTTCATGATACTCCAACTCTGATGGAAAGGATTTAACAGTCTTGTTTCTCCCTCTCCCCTCCCCCCCGCCAATAACCTGGAGTTTCAAGATAATTCTCTCTTTTCAATTCCTCCAGGTTCCCTAAAGAGAACAAGCGTGCCAAACGGACTAGCATATCAGGAAATCTTGATGCATTTAAATAAGAAAGCAATTAAACACTTAAAAGGTGTGGGGGGTGGAGGGGGGCAGGAAGGAAACTATTACAGTGATTTCAGGATGACCTTAAAGCCTGCCACTATTGTAGCTGAGAACGTTAATATTTAGCAAGCCTGGCTGACTTGATCACAGCACCGGTGTCCATCCCCGCCTCGCACAGCCGGGCAGAGCCCGCAGGCAGCGCGGCAGAACAGCCTTGCTGCCGTCTCTGCAATAAGGTTGCACACACCAGCTTCCCAAATCCACTCATCCTACCTTTTCCCTCCTGGCTGCTTACAACGACTACTTACCCATCATTTGGCAACAGGAGAAACCAAGCCAATACCCAAATAATCCCCTACCTGGGCGGCCACGATGGGCTGCAGCACTAAGTACACAAACCCCAAGTGTCCCCAGAGGGTCCCGGCACCCAGCCCATCGCAGACACAGGAGACCTCGCCGGGAGCCTAGCTGCTGCCTGATAGCCACCCATCTCACGTAATGGTAATAATAAATGACTTGCACTTCCACGGTACTTTTAACAAGAGGACTTCAAAGCCCTTGTCAATTCAGAAGGCCCTGTGACACCCTTAACAAGTACATCTTTAGTCTCAGTTTTATGGATGAGGAAATTGAGGCTGGGAGGGTAGAATAATTTGCCTGCGTGACAGAGGAAAGGAAGAAAAGCAGCAGCAGCAGCAGGAGGAGAAATCCAAGCGGTGTCTCTCAGCTCCCTGCCAAGACAAGCCCCCGGGGAGCAGCCTCCCTGCCAGGGCTGGGCAGAAGACACCCACGCCCCGGTCCCTGTCCGGGCTCCAAACCACGACCGACACCCGGAGCCCGGACCTGCCTTAYGCGCTCACCGGTCCTCAGGGAGCCCTTCTGCGCCGCGGGGCTGGAGTTACATCAAGCAGAGGGCACTTCACAGCGACTACACGGGAAAAGGGCTTTAATGAGCAGGTATTGCACAAGGGTTCCCTCTCCCTGCCCCAGCGCGTCAGCCAAACGCCGGACCAGGGACCTGGCGGCACCAGCTGCTCCTGGCAATTTAAGCGAGGGCAGGGAGGGAAGGGCAGCTCACAYGCGCTGCCGGCAGAGCCCAGCCGCGGGCAGCTCCCGGGTGCAGCCGGGGAGGCACGGAGGGCAGCAMGGGGAAGCCAGGACAGAAACAAAGATTTTTCCAGAAAGGCTGGGGAGGAGGAGGGCAGGACAAGCGGTGACCCAGGGCGCAGGATGCCCGCGAGCGTCTCCGTCTCCCGAGCTTGGCAAGGCTGCGGCAGGGCAGAACATCCCCGGCCCCCCCTATGAACAGTCTCGTTGACGAGCCTTGTCATTGTTCCTCAAGACTAATTTTTTTAAATTGCAAAATCTTACAGAGCTATTAACCTCAAAAGAGTTTAACATATGGCAGCGCAAGTCTCCCTCTTACCCTAATTATAAGGCATGCAGTAATGGGGCTGTCTTTTAAGTTACAGCTGCTATGCTTTTGGCTTTTCGCTAACGTTACATCCTATTACGGAGCTACATTTAATGCATGCAAATTGCCAGAACACAGAGTGCTTCGGACCAGCGAGGGGATGCATTTAAGCAACAGCAGCAATATCCCAGGGTCAGGCTCACCCTGCTGAGAACTCCGTACGATCCATCAATCAAACTCCACTCATTAATTAACTAATTCATTAAATATCTTTATAGATGAAGGTTCATCAAGGCGGAACATTGTGTTGACAGCGACGTCCTGTCAGCACTTATTGGTACAAGCTGCTCCCCCCCAGCCCCGCACTCACCGTGGCTCCACGCAGCCATCGCAGCCCCTCAGCTCCAGGGAAAAGAACTACCCCCCCCTCGCCCACCCCTTTTTATAGCCCCTCTGGCAGCCCCACAGCTGCCAGCCATTGCCATCAGCCCGCCCTGTCCACCCAATCTGCCCCACCTGCCCCCCTGCCCCAGCACATCGGAAAGCCACTGTGCGGCAAGAGCAGAGCTCTTCTTTTTTGAGGAACAATAATAAAGTTTGCAAATAAAAACAAATACGGGCTGAATAATTAATAATAAAGGCAAGGCGATGCTGGGGGGGACTCGTGGAGCGGGATGGGACCGGCTGGGGAGCGGAATGGGAAAACCCCCCCACCACAGCTGGAGGTTTCACAGCCGGCGCTGCCATGGTGTTTCTTTCTGCCAGACACAGCTATTAGCTGCGGTGGGTGTTGCTGGTAATGACAGCAGCTCCGAGCTGGGCCAGGTACTGCCCGGAAATGCTTTCCTAGGGGATTTTTGGGAAAGCCCGCCGCAGCAGTGAATGGCGTTTTCCTATCGTATACATCAACCTGCGCCAGAGATGCAAGGGGAACTGCCGCAGGCGTAGCTGTACCCAAAACACCCCCGGCCGACCCCGCTTGGAGCAACGAGGCCGCGGTGCTTTGCGCCGCAGCCGCTGCCTCCTGGACCCCACCGTACTGTCACCCCCCCCCGCCTAGCACCCTGAAGCATCACTGCAATCAGTCCCTCAATTCGCCGTGCTGCTGCGAGCAGAGCGCACGAGCACCGCGGCCCTGGCTCCAGCCCAAGGGCTAATTTACTTTCCTAAGCCTGGAGTTCAACCAGGCATATTAAAATGGTGCAGGAACCGCTGCCAACCCCCCGGTCTAGACGGGGCGCTCCGACCTGGCGTGTTGCGCTCCCGTTTCCCGCAGTAGCTGGGTATCATCCCGCTGCTCCGACGTCTGATGAAATCTGGTCACTAAAGCCTCCCCCTCCCCTCTCCTAACAGCCTCCCACCCGACAGCAGCTGGGGGAGAGGCCGTGCTGCGGTGGCGTGCAGTAATGGTAACCTCTGCATCAATTCTTGCTCCCTGAAGAAAAGCCTCCTGGCTTTAGTGCCACAAGCTGTAATATTGAAAATGGCTGTAAATTTGAAAAATTGGTACATTGTAGTCCAACAAGACAATTTTTGAATTGCTCCGTGCAGCTGTGCAGTTCTGGGTGCTATGCTGCCTGCATCCTAAACTGGGGGGTGGAGCATCTTCGCCGCTGAAAAAAACAGTCTTGTTTTGGTGTTTCCTTTCTGCCTGTCCGGGACCTGCGTGCTGCTTCTCGGTGAACTGTGGCGGGAGGACGCTGGGCTGGGCAGCCTGCGGGRACCCCAGCCCGTGGGGGCAAATGCACTGGGAGGGGGGAGTGAGATGTCCTGGGGAGAGAAGGACTTGCCCCGTAGTCCCCAGGCCCACCCAGGAGTTTGCTTGTGATGTTTGCCGCAGCCTGTGTTATAGTTTTACCTGTCCAGCCAAATGACAGAGACTAGCCAATTAGAAAATTTGATTKATTAAAGCAAGCGGCAAGTAAGCAAAACAGCGCTGGGCGGCCGGGSAGTCTCCTGCTCCGCCAACGGCGCGCGCCTCAACGGTTTTTTCAGTCCTCTTTTTATGTCCCCTGTCTCCCCGTCGGCCCCTCCAACCACAATCCGTTTCGCTTTCGTTTTCATTCTCCAGCCGCAAYCTCCCCCGCTCCCGCCGGCGCCTTTCCCGCCGGGGCTGTTCCCGCCGGGGCCGTTCCTTTGTCTTGTTGCTGGGGTTTCTCAAAGTACTMTGCACGCCGCTCCATCCTACCACACAGCCCACTCCCTTCCCCTATACACAATTTAACATTTGAATCATTATCAATTGCATAACGTTTAGCAGTTTTCTGACAAAAACCTTAGCTAACATTTTAAGAAAATTTCATCAGACACACATCACAGAATTTGATTGTATCAACAGAGTTTGATGAACMAACAGTTCACAGCTTATCACAGCCTGCATTACTGGTTTTTTTCCCTTTTTCCACTAAGGTTGGGCTAAGGTAACCGGGTGCGTCTGCACCCCGCAAGCGGCAAGGTAGGGCGCGGGAGGTGGTGCAGCTGTAGGAGCTGCTGATGTGCTTTCAGGAGAACCCGGCCCAGCAGCACCGAGCAGCAGCCCTACCGTCAACCAGCGTGAACCCGCGCGRTAAATGGAGGTTTAGTGCTAGGACGGCGTTAAGGGTTTCTGGGCACAAGGGACRGGGCAGCTGAGCGTCGGGGGAAGCCGGGACTGAACCCCTTAGCAGGAGGACGGGGCACCCGGAGTGAAGATGGCTGCAGGTTGGGGGGGGAGGCTGCTTAATCAATCTAACGACCCCATTATGCAAAGAGGGTCTGCATTTATGCTGGAYGGCGAGACCTTTCTGCTTCTGTGCTCTGAAGAGACAAAATTCTGGAATAAATAAATTGTGGCAAGATGAGAAAGTGAAAGAAAAGAAGTCAGTAGCTGCCCTGCTGGAGGAGGGGAAAAAAAACCCGAACCCTCATTTAGCCAGCCCTAATGAACTACTTCACGCGTCGTTTCTTCTGGTGAACAAAGAGTGAGGAGGGTTTGTGGATAATATCTGGAAGTCAGGCACCTTTCAGGAGCCACGCTTTTACTGTCGTGCGGTTCTTCTGGGAAGCCAATCAGACTGGCTCATTAAATTTTAGTATTACCTCTGTAGCCTTCTGCATTGTTTGATTCAAGTCTAATAACTTGTTTGGTGGCTTTTTCCGTGTGTCGCGGAGCCTTGCCCCTCTCTTCACCGGAGGCCTTGGGGGCTTGGGGTTAGGCGGTGGCAGGGTTTGCAGAGGAGGTCCGGGAGCCCCCCGGGGCTGCCTTTCTCCAGGATGCTTTTCTGCCTGCGTTGCCAACACCGGCTCCGGGTGGGCTCTCTTGGGAAGCATCATGCTCCTTGTCTTGCCCAAACACCCCCTGGCTCCATTGAGAACCTTCAGAGTGGACGAAGCCATGGTAATTAGTCTCCGGAATTGCTAGCCTGCAAATTGCAAGGGCTCTGAAAGCCCTGCCTGCAAAGTCCTTTCCATTCTTGGTGGCCATTGTAAACCTACCCACTTCTGCCTGCAAATCAGGCTGCCAGCAGGCAAGAGCACCTCCTTCCCAGGTACATACGTGAGCCTTCCCACTTGCAAAATACCTGCAGGCGCCAGACTGGGCACGCAAAATGGAGTGCCCGATTGTATGAAAACGCCCTCTGTGAAATTAAACGCTAAGTCTGAACGAGCAGAACTTTACCGAGGTGTTTGCATGTGCATTGAAATGCAGAATGGCCCCAAGCTGTTTGTCTTAAGATTTTAATGAAAACGCTTTCTTTATTGCGGTGTGTTGTACGTGTGAATTATAGGTGTACCTAATGCCTAACAAATGGAGCGCACTTCTGCATCCGCTGCCTGGGGGATTCCCGCTCACACACACTGGTAGCAATGCCAGGGAAGACAGCAGCCCGGTAAAACACAGCCCCAGCTCCGTGGCAGCGCGGGAACCTTTGGTCACCGGAGGTGATCCTCAGGATTGTGAGACTCTTCTAGCCCTTCCTGCGAGACCACCAGAGCACCTTGGTGTGCAGGTTGGAACGAGGAGGGCTTGGGTTGTGCAGGCGCCCACCTCTGCTCTGTAAGATGAATGACGGTGTCTAGGAGGGATGCTCGGTGTGCCGCGGAGAGATCCCCTTGGCTGGCTGGGGGCGACGGTCTGCAGGCTGGGACAGCAGACTCACCACCTCTGCCCTGCCATCCGCCTCTGCGCGGCGTGAGGCGGCTCGCCACGTTTTGGGGGGCTTAAGGTAAACGGGAGTTTGTAACTGGGAGGGTGAGCGCTACCACAGGGRTCCCCATCCTGCTGCCGGGGGGACGTGCCACGTCCCTGCAGGGCSCTGGGGACAGCCTGCAGCACGGCGCAGCCCTGTATCACCCCGGGGGCAACACGTACGGACCCGTCACTTACCCGGCAAAGTTTCACTTGACCCCCTTTCTGTGGAASTACAATGCGCCTTTCTTCTCTTTCCCCTTCTTTTTTCATGACAATCTGAAGCCATTTTCAGTATTACAGCTTTTGCTGCATAAACCAGGGGGATTTTCTTCGGGGAGTGAAAAATTGACTCAGAGGTTTCCATTAAGTCACATTAGCACAGCACGGCCACTTTCAAGGGCCGAGCTCGGCAGTGAGCGTATTGTAAAAGAAATGGGGCGTTTTCAATGCCCGACATCAGCGGAGTTAAGCTGGAACAACCCCATTAGGCTGCTTTTACCGTGGGGCGTGGGAGACGGCCTCTGGAAAGCCTGGAGATCAGCCAGTTGCTGGGACAGGGCTCTACTAATATTACGGCAGCTTTTTCCTCCTGCACCCCCACGACTGAGGAAACCGAGGCACAGGGAGATGAGGGGCTGGCTGGAGGGTGCCTTGCAAAGAGGAGTCAGCTCATTGAGCAGGAAAACAGCCACCCAGCCCCTCCCTGAGTGTCCCCATCGCTCTGTCAACCCTCAGCGCTGCCCTATAATTTCTCCTTGCTATTCCAGTGGTGACCTGCCACCAGCTGCCAGGTCACTCGTATTTTGGCTGCGCTCTCGGGAGCAGAGGTTGACGATAACACTTACTGATGCACTGAGACGGCGATCCCCTCTCTGCCGTCAGGCAGCGGCTCGCTGAACCCGCTCGGTGGCACTCCCAGAGTTCCTCCAGACTCTTCGGCAGCAGCATCCCGCTCCCTGCAGCCCCCTTCCCTTCCAGCTCCCTCGCAGGTGACGGGAGACCCCGGACTGCCAGATCCTTTGCAGGGGGCAGGCGCTGGCAAGGAGCCGCATGATTGATACTGCGATTATACGATTGCACCTTGGCACTGCAGTAATTGTGCTAGACAGAGCTGTTTAAATACCACCAGACAGAGTATTACTCACATGAAAATGAGGCCTTAAATGTCATTATTTGTGTCATTATTAATAGCCCCTAATTGTGTTCTCTAATTATCATGAAATTATGTTAATATTAATATTCACATCAAAACTGCCTAGGGAATGAGGAGAACTACTTTTTAAAAAAAAAAMCCCTACCATATGTCAATCCCCATTAATGTGAAACACGTGCCTCGTGCATAGGCTGCAAGGAGGGGAGATATGGATCGGTGCGGGGGGATTTCTCTGCACCTCCGGGCCCTGGGAAAGGCTCTGCACCATGRTGACCCACGGACTGCGGGTGCGTCTCGAAGAACTTGCGTCCTTAGACCATAGCGCTGTTTCGTAAGGAGCTTTATTGCTTTCGGGAGTGCTTCCGACAAGTCCATCGGAGGGAGCAAAGCTGGATTCTTTATTTACAGATGGAAATCTCAGAAGGTGCAGGACTATCACAACGTTTTGTAGCATTACTAGCTTTTAGTACGTATTTTTCCTATATTAAGTTGACTCTTTTCATTGTGTTTTCACCAGCAAAAAAATCCACCAGAGAGAATGAGCCCACCAAAGAAACGTTTGGAAAAAGCCTCCCAAAGGCATTAATTTTAATGGCTGTTGCTCAAGAACCAAACTCCGTGGATGTTAAGGACATTTGGCACCCTGTACAATCAGTAGAACTATTGTAACGGGTCCACTGAGGTAGCGTTTTAGGAGCCTTTACCAAGCCTCAGCCCCGTTACGGCAGGTGACATGCCCACAGACAACGAGCGGCAGGCTTTGCCTCCACCAGCTTCCCGTCCAGAAGGTACGATGYCTGGGGTGAGGAGGGTATCGGCCAGGTGGCAGGGAACACATCCTTTTCTGGAAAAAAATGGTAATGAAAATAAATCACTTTCCCTGCAATTTTCTGCAGTTCCATTTTCCAGGCTGCCTTACCTGCAAGTATCCAAATGCCTTACTTAATAAACCAGAGAGGTTTCTAAGTGCCCAACTATTATGGCGCGAGTTAAACAGAACTTCAGCGCACGGGCGGAGGGAGCCGCGGGGGGGGGGCTCGCCTGGATCCAGCGCTCCCGTCCCCCGGGACGGGCGGCAGGGCCCCGCCGGGCGCCCCGAAGCTGGCCGGGCCCAGGSACGGAGCCCGCCGCAGGCAGGCGGGGAACGCATTTTCGGGAGGGGGGCGAGCGCCTGGCCGCTCCCGGGTGCCGCCGAGCTGCTTYTTAGGGGCCGGGGTGAGGCCGGAGCATCCCTGGGGACACCTCCGGGATGGAGGGGCTCCCCCGGGCCGGGCACGGCACCGCACYCCGTGGCGGGCAGCAGCCGGCGGGGGGGGGCAGGAGCCGGCCCCGCGCCCCCCGGGGACCCCCGGCAGCCCCGAGCAGGGCTGGCAGCCGCCGCCGAGCACGTCGTCCCGGGCTGGGGGGGAGGAAGTTTGCGAAGTTATTTAACACTTTCGTGTGAATGATTTTTCCATAAAATATTAATGACGTATGTATAAYCTAATTGATTCCTTAGGGCAATAACCTCTGACAAAATGGGCCTGATTAGGAGATAATTGCGTGTGTTGAAGTGCGTCCTGAGAGAGCTTAATGTTGACAAGGTCCATTATCTCGTGATAATGACCCCCTTTTGTCAGGTGCTAGGGCCATTAGGAGAGACTTGGGGGGGGAATAAATCCTTCCGCTTAACTCTTTTGTCCAATTACACGGGTCGCTTTGCAAATCAAAGCCGATGGTTGCATCCTCGGTGGGCTGGCAGGAGCAACAGGCAGCAGCTCCTCCGCCGGAGGGATGGGATGGGATGGGATTAACTCTTTTGTCCAATTACACGGGTCGCTTTGCAAATCAAAGCCGATGGTTGCATCCTCGGTGGGCTGGCAGGAGCAACAGGCAGCAGCTCCTCCGCCGGAGGGATGGGATGGGATGGGATGGGATGCTGCACTCGCCTCCTCTGCCAGCTGCCTGCAAATGAAGAGATCCCGGGTCATTGGCGGGGAAAGGATACTATTCCATTTCAGAAAGAGGCTTTTCCTTGCTCCCTCTCTGCCTGCTTATTGCTGCCATGTATTGGAACTATTGCACTTGCTAGAAGASGGTGCTTGGCTTTGGTGCGAGAGGGCACCTAGATGCAAATCACGCCTGTAACTCGGTAATTCTGCATGCAGAGGTGGTTTCCCGGTGCCTGGCTCAGAGCAAAGCCGTGGGATGGGAAGGAGAAATTCCTACACCCCCAAGTCTCCCTGGGAAGCCTCTGCGCGATTCCCAGAGCACCTTTCTGGCTGGGTTCAAGTTTCCCCATCCCAACCCTTCACCAGCAGCGTGACAGCCAAGTGGGATCTCTTGTTGCAACTTAGGATAGTTTGGGATTGCGCATTCTCTGGGAAGATGCGGGGGAATAGGGAGAAAGGATGGGAAGCCTGGGGGCTGGTCCTGGGTGCTGTGGCTGAGTGCAAAGCCCAGGAGATGGTGTTTTTCCCCAAAGACGAATGCCTTCTGTGCTCTCTCCCAGACGTGCACATGTATGGACATTCAAGAAAGCATTAATGTAAACCACCATTGATTTCAATTTATATTAATACACTGTGCGGTGAACTGAGATGGCTGATTCACAATCCTCATCAGATTTCACTGCGCTGGGTAAATCAGATCCCTTGGTTCACTGTAGTTTAATTATAAGCAAATTGTAAGTGAATTAAGATAAATCGAATTAGAACCACTCTAATACTGAATAAAAACACCCACCAAGGAGTCTGCGAAGGTTTAACTAATACACTTCGAGAGGTAATTTGGATGCATTGGCCTGCGCGTCCCCATCCAGCCAAGTGCTGACGCTGGGGCTGGCCCGGGAGCCGGCTGCTCGCGGGCGCTGCCGGCCGGGAGGACCGGCAGGAGCACGGCCTTGGCGCGATGCAGGACAAACCATCGACCCCGGGCAGCTCTGCTCGCCCCTATGATTCCAGCCGCTTGCCAGGGAAGAAGGGCTGGCTGGTTCTGAGAGCAGCCAGCCACGGGGGAGACAGGGACCGGAGCCAGAGCATCACGAATGAGGTTGAAAGTGGGGGAGAAGAAGAACTGGAGTAGACTAATGAGGCACAAATTGGAAGCTGGGTGGGTCTTTCTTCTTCTTCCTCTTTTTTCCCTCCTGGGGAAGTGTCATTTGTACAAATTGCCCGTCCGTGCCAGCCTGGGGAGAGACCTTACAAGGGAAACCTGGAGCCTTCCCTGCTTTTCATGTGAGCGGATGCCCCTTTTATTTCTGAGCAAGGAGTAAGTGGAGAAGAAAGGAGCCCCTGTCACCCTCTGGGAGACAAATTGCTTCCTGCAGCCCGAAGTGGCTCAGCTCTAACAACCACCCGTTCCCAGAGGTGAGCCGAGGTGCCCCTGCGCTCGCCAGTCCCCCCCCCCCCACCTGCCGGCTTTTAAATTGAGCCCCAGATAAGTAACTAACCATCCTTTTCATTTTTATCTAGCCAGAATGATTTACTGGGCCGCTGTGTGAAAGTGCGCGGGGCTCTGCTGCTCAGGCRACAGAAAATACCGTGCTGCCTAAATGAAATGACCCTGCCGATGCCCAGGGTTAAAGATATATATGGTGCTCTTGTTCGCTGCCTCCTCTACATCAGCTGGGCTGTTATCTCCCTGTGTGCTCTCCTCTTCCGAGAGGGAGGTGGGCAGAAGGGGCCACCGGAGGATTGCAAGCCATAAAGTTATTAAAACAGTAGAGGCAACAAAGCGGCGCGGATTCCCCGCTGCTCTGACATTTCCAAAGGGTGAAAGGTAAAAACGCGGGAAAGATCTCATACTATATAAAAAACACAGGCCGGGGCTTTTCAGTTTCTGCTGGAGCTCTCGAAGCAGCTAATTAAACGGGAGGGACAAATCCACAAAGCAAACTCCAAGCCAGCAAATAAAAGCCTGGCCCGGTGGGGGAGCGGGGGGGCGGTGGGAAGGACACCAGCTTTTCTCCTTTGAGCCTCCTTCTTTCGGGGGAAGTGGGGAGCGGGGCTTGTCGCAACCGAAYGCCTCCGTTCACCGCCCCTAAGAATCCACCCCAATTCAAAGCGCCGAGGCCGGGAGCCAAACCGCACRGAAAGGTGCGATCAATGGCAGAACCGCGCCGGCAAGCAGCACGTCCCCGGACGCGCGCCTGCAATTCCCTATTTCCCCCCGGAGCCCCGCTGGCTTCTGCCCGGGCTTGCTGGCGCTCCGGGCTCCGTGTCCTCATGCTGGCACTCGCTGCCATCGCCCCGGGGCTCTGCCCTGCTGCCTGCAGCATCCCTCCGGGGGACGGGGACGGGCCCCCGCTGCGGGGGGGCGGCGGAGGCGGTAGGTACGGGATGCGCTGCCCTTCTGCGGGGGCCCGCACCCCCGYGCCGTCTCTTTGTGCAGGCAGATCTCCTCGTCTGATTGATCTCGGGTTAGCTGCCTGTCCGCCCACGCCCTATCGCTAATGGCCTCGTTAGTTAGGGAAAAGGGTTGCTGAAGTCAATTTTATAATATGTAATAATGAAAAACAGSAAAATCAATATCTCTGCAGAGTCAGGGGGAGAGTAGGGGGCCCASGAGCGAATTCAGACAACCGATGAGCTCAAAAACCCCACTCCCAGCAACTGGACTTGCCTTAAATACAGGCTCGTGAGCGTTCAGTTCTGGTGGGGCAGCCTGCACCCGCCGCTCCCGTTGCTCTCCCGGGGCCTCGGGCCAGCAGCGCATCCCACGGCTCCTCTTCCCTCCGTGGGGCCGTGCCGGCAGCCACCGTCCTGCGGGGAGGGGACCCGCTGCCTCGGGCTGCCCCCGCCGGAGCCCAGGGCTCGGCAGCGCAAGCGGTGCCGGCGGCGAGAAGGCAGCTACGGCACGAGCTGCCTTGGGTCTACCTGTGCCGGGAAGAGAAAAACCCGATTTAAGTGGTTCACCGATCTCTCCGTTAAAGGCATCCCGTAACGCCACCAAGGTAACAAGCTCGAGAGACAGATTTGGATGAGTAATGCAGTGAAAGCTACCCACAGCGGGAGCCATGGAGGGTTTCCTGTTCTGGGGAGACTGTAATTCGGGGAAGGATTTGTTCTTTTGAAGCATGCCCGAGTTCACGCAGGAGTTAATCCGCAGCAGCCGAACGTGCCGGGCTGTACACTGAGGGATCCCAAAGGTTCCTTCTGATCCGTGATCCAAAACCGCAGCCCCCCTGTGATACAGCCCTCTCTAAAGCCTCTTGCCAAAGATCTCCAATTAGTGGTAATTCCTTTTATAGCTGATTTCTACCATGCGGTTTACAAGAGCATGCGAGTCCCTGGCAGATAGCCTCTCCTCGCCCTGCTTTGCTCCTTTCTCAGCCGGCTCCCATCGAGCCG
Source organism: Oceanodroma leucorhoa (assembly GCA_030449065.1). Classification (NCBI taxonomy): domain Eukaryota; kingdom Metazoa; phylum Chordata; class Aves; order Procellariiformes; genus Oceanodroma; species Oceanodroma leucorhoa. The sequence goes on from JASVER010000188.1 coordinate 797,229, forward strand.
GTTTCCCCCTCCTCCTGCGTTCTGCCACCGAGTCTAAAGCGACACATCTGTTTTTAAGGAGAGGAGCGGTGGCATCGCCTTTGGCTCCCAGCACGAGGCATCCGGCCACCGCARCCGCAGCTGGGGTCAGGCAGCGGCAAAGGCAAAGCCCGGGCACTCTCCTTGCAGCGCTGCTGCCAAGCCGCCCAACCACGGTGTTTATATAGGGCCTACAAAAAACAGGAGTTGGAAAAAACAACAACAGAATGTTAAATGTGGGTTTTTTTGAGCTTTCCTCATCAAATTATGGCAACTCTTGAAATTTTCAGCTTCTTTTTTTGTCTTCTGATTGTGCTGTGAGCATCCCGCTGAGAAGAGTGACTCACCGCCAGCCACCATCCAGCCTGACGAGCCGGCAGCCCGCGCAGCCGAGGCGGCGGAGCGGAGCCGTGCCCTGACCCTCCTTCGGAGCGGCACGGGCAYGGCTACGCCGGGAGTGGCTCTGGGAGCTAGGGAGCCCACCGAGATGCCTTCCGTTTCAGCCCTGGCTCCTAACCCCCAAACCGTCCTTCCTTCCACCTAACTTGTGTTTTGTACTTATGCCCCCCTGCAACGATAAATCGGCGTTTCGGTGGCTCGCGGGGAGCAGGGAAAGGTAGCCACAAACACTTTGCAGAGGGGAAATGAAGCCCTGGAGGGGTTTCAGCCATGCCCCATTGACGGGAGAATGAGTTACGATCTCCTGTTTCCAGCAAGGCTTCTGCCGGTGGGCTCCCGGGGCCCGAGCAGGACGCCCCTCGCCCCTGCCCGTTAGCCGCTTAGGCTTAACGAAGCAGTTTTCCCATCGCCCTGCTTGTGCGCACACCTCGTTTCCCTCTTCCCTTTCTCTCACTATTCTTTCTCCCCATTATAAATTTTGCATTTCTAGCGTGCTTGTCATATTTCCTACCGGATTGGGTGTTTAATTAAAATCATAATTAAAATTGATCTCCTCATTAGCATGCACCTGCTCTGCTGCTCGCGGCCTGGCATTTAATTATACGCTGAAGATGTCAAGTCTGACAGGCGAGAACGAGACCCCGGCCAGCAACCCCTGACAGGACTTCCCGGTGACAACATCTGGACGCCGGGAGCCCATCTGCTGGCACGCTCCCRCTGCCGGGCAGGGGACGCGGCCGCTGCCGGAGCCAGGGGCGGGCAGCCCCGGGGGGGTCAGTGGGGTCCGCACCCCCGGCAGCCTGCACACCGAGCCTGGCTTCCGAGGCCTGAGTTACCTGCCTCTTTTCACGGGGTTTGGGAATTGCAATGGGACACAGACCCATGGGTATGGAGGGGCGGAAAGGGACCCGTCTGCAGCCTTGTGCCGCCGGGAGCGGYGAAGCGGATAAGCCAGCGGGACGAGGCTGAGCCCTGGGGCTGGCTTCGATGCCAGCTCGCCCTGACGGCGTGGGCAGGTCCGGCAGAGCCAGAGGCATGGCTCCCAGCAGTGGCCTTGAGACCGAATCCAGCTTGAGATCCCTGCCAGCGCTCCTCCGGAGAGCTCCAGCAGCCCGGGTTCTTCCTTGGTGGAAAAAAAGCTCCCCTTGCCTTACCTTTTGTTGGTTATTAATGGAATTATCGAAGTGCTTTCTGGTTCTTAAACTGCATCTGCTCCTTTCCCTGCGTGCGACAGGCAATAAAGCTGCCAAAAGGCATTTTTGGGGCCATTATAAATGAGGAGTTTTATTCCCCTGCACTTTGAAAGGCTCTAACTGATGGATGTAGGTTCAGTGGGATTCACTAAACGATGAAAGCCGACATCAAACATACCCACCAGCTTTAAGGCTCTCCCAACAGCTCCTCGGGGAGCTGGCGTGTGTTGTACGTACCCAGGGACCTGCCYCTCTTCCCCTCTCTCGGCGTCGGAGGGGTGCCCGGGCAGCACCGAGCTGCGCGCCGTCACACGTCTCCGAAGGCTTTCCGATGGTTGAAACTTCAGCTCAGCTGCGCTGAATGATGCAAGTGAGGTTGCTTATCAAAGTGGCTTCTAATGAAGAGTAAAGAGGAGAAGACCTTTACATCTCCCTCCCATAACACTGCTCGTAACCGATTCTCGTCATTCCTCCCCAGCCAGCAGCGGCTGGTAACACACGGCAACGCGCTTGCCTGTAGCAGGGTGCGATGGTGGGGAAACAATACCTTAAGGTGTAGTTGCCCTTACGTTTTTATGGCTACTTGTAAGGCTGAGGCCATCAAATGCCAGATACAGAGACCTTTCTGCGGTGAGAAGCAAAGCTGAGACTGGAGCCGAGGCTGAAGCTTTATCGCACCCGGGCTCCCCCGAAGCCGGCGCTGTTTGGGAGCATTCTGYGTGCCAAAGGGGGGAACGCCTGGGAAGCTGCAGACACACGGGAGGAGAGAGTCACCTTTGCAGGAATAAACTTTACACATGGCCAGAGAGTGAAAAACAGACATGCCCGGTTGGCTTTAAGGACATGTAGAGACTTTTAACAGTAACAACCGCTTCAATTTAAAAAAATATATTAAAACCCCCCCACCAATCCAGCCAGTAATAGCCATTTGACTACTCCTTAGAAAGACAGCGAGTCCCATTAATCATGAATAAGGCAGTAGGACATTATGAAGAAAAATACACAACCATTAATAGCCAGACACCAATACAGCATCCCATTGGGGAACATTATTTAYGAGGCTATATCATTGTCAATCCTGCTGGGAAAAATCCTGCTGCACGAAATGAGATACAGGAGGGCGGCAGCGTGTGTGGGGTGTAGCAGGGGTTAGTCACTTCGAGCCAGCAGCGTATGTCAGTGGCGATGTTCGCCGGCCAAGGATGCGCCTCCAATACGGACTCCGTAAGACAGAGCAGGATTATTCTGCCAGATCCTGGGGTGCTTCATTTGTGCAAATTCTCAGTGATTTTAATGAGATTTTGCATGAGTAATAATTCATCAGCCTTGAGTACAGGCTGGGGAGAARTGAAGTGTGGGCATTTGCAAGGTCGCTGTGCTGGGGAGAGGGTGACATTGCACAGGCCCACGTGCTCCGGAGCACGGGGTAGCAGAAACAAGCCCGACGCGCTGCTCTTGGAACGGGGCGAACCGAAGGCACGAGTGAAAAATGGAGCTTAAATAAACATTTGTTATTTGATTTCTAATTACACAATTACGTAAATGTATGATATTAGTAGTCAAGAGCCTGGAGTTTTCAGTAAAGAGTCCCTTAAGTAAATAAACGTTTTCAAGCGATTACACTATCGGGTTGAGATTTTAAAAAATAAAATRTTAAGAATGGTGCAGGATTACACCRGAAAGCAAGGGGGAAAACCAAAGCAAACCAGAAAAGGTGGCCGTCAGAGAAATGAGACGAGGGAGCTAGCAGGCTCCGCAGAGAGGTGGTTTATTTTCGGACCGCGGCCCCAGGAGACGGGAACTGTATCGCGAAGGCTGGCAGGCTGTTCTCCAGACCTGCGCTCCGGAGCCGCGGCYGGACTTCCCAGGACCTCGGTAAGGGATTTTTCTCTTCGGTTTCAGCGGAAAGCCACTGTCCTACAGTTCCTTCAACACGCTGCCACCTTGGCTGTACCAAAGTAAGGAGAGCTGGCAGGTAGCTGACAGCGGGGAGGGCAAAGTGGCTCTCCGTGGGTGGCAGCAGGCTCAGCGTCCCCCCGCGCGATGGGTACCACCCCAGCCAGCAGCCCCCCCTCCCTGCCTTCGCTCTCGCACGCAGCCCGCTCCGGATCAGGCAGGCAGCGAAGGCTGCTTCCCCCCTTCGCCTCTGCCTATGCGAGGAGCTAAATATTCATCGAGTAATTAGTCGGCGCAGATTAGCGGTATGAAAAGACAATTCCGTCTAATTATAAGAGATATCAGCTTGAAGATGCCACGCAAGGATGTCAGTCACGATGGAAGTACAGAATATAAATAAATATATATGTGTAAAAACAAACAAAAGCCTATCAAAGCAACCGAGAACAAAACCCAATCCCTGCATTACATTCAATAATTAAATATTTACCAGAAGAGAGGAAGTAAAATCCATTTACTGTTTTGGGCTAGTTGCAATCTTTCTCTTAAAAATCCTTTGCAATTAGTTTCTTCCTTCCTCGGAGATGGGAACGCTGAAATAGTCTTCAAGCCCGTCTTGAGCAAATTGCAGAATATTTTCTCCTCTGATTGGTATGTGCGTGCACAAGTGTTTCAAGGAACTTTCTTTAGCTTAGATCTTCCAGCGGAGTGTCCTTAATGACGGGTTGCTATGGGTTCTGCGAGCTGGAGGAGTCACGTTGTTAATGCTTGCCATTCACCCAGGGATTACCAGAAGTACCGCTTCCCGTATGTCCTTTAGCCTTGCGAAGGGCTACCGAGAGCTGTGCCTAAACAAGGCAAATTAATCTAAGCTCCTTCTAGTCAGTTTTTGGGGTGAGGGCTGCCTTCGCCGCTCCTCCGACGCCAGCTGATTTCAGGAACCCTTATTCAGGACACCGCTCCGCTAACATCCGTGGCATTAGCCGTCRCTTAGGAACCCAAGCGCGGGCCGGAAGAGGCGAGAGCGGTGATGGGGCGGACGTACAAGGACGCTCCTGCACGTCGGTCGACCGCAGCAGCGCTCCGTGCAGGCGGGGGCTTGCTTCTCCGACGGCCGCGCCGCGGGACGTGGCAGTGCCCCGCTGCTGCCTCCGGCGTGGTTTTCAGCAGCCCAGCTGACGAGGGACACCAGCTCCTGCCGCACCGGGAGCGGGGCCCAAAGCCTCGGCCCCGGGGCGCGGGGAGAGCCCCCGCTTCCCCCTCCGTCCTCTAAAAACCAGGACGCGAAGCGCTGTTGCGAAATTTCACATTTGCAATAATTGCATTAAGGTAATTGCCACTACAGCATTATTTTCCATTCCTAGGAGAGGATGAGAGGAAGGCTGAGTGTATTGTGTCTGCGTTAGCAGATTAATAATTACAGCCCTTTGGAACAGTGCTAGTTTGTATAGATTCACAGCTGCCGGATCATTACGAGGMAAACTTGAAGATACCCTATAGGAGCAATACACTGCGTGCTGCACAGTTGGTTTCTTCTGCTGCTTGGTCGTGCTTTTTCTATACTTTCATCAGATTCACAGCTTGTTAGAAATAGAAAGCGTTCACTGCCTGAAGAAACTGAGAGCTGGAACTGCGCAGAATGGCAAAGCGCCATCGGGGATTACCTGGCTGATACCTTTGGAAGGAAATATTCAGTCCATCACAGGAACTCCTCGACGGCAATCCCGTCAGTGGGAGGCTCTCTGGCTGCAAGCGGGAGTTAGCCGAGCCTCMGAGTACCCCCCACAATGGATAAGAAGATCTGTGCAGATCTTCCTCTGCTGCCGAGGCACAGCYGCCTCTGCGGTCACTCTCTCTTTGCTGCAAAACAACTTAGGAGAGGGATCGGAAGGCTCCCGTAGCCTATTGACAAAGATGATTAATTTAGGGAAGCTGGACGAAATTACCAGAGCAGGTTAACTCAACATCACAGAAAAGACAACATAGAAACTCTAACGATCCCGTAGCACGAGGGAAGACCGGTTCTGTGTCCCATCTAGTAGAGCACATCCCCCGCCACAAACACAAACAGCGTAGCGTGAATTCACGGCAAACTGGGACGAGGACATTGACCGTACGCAGAAGAAACCGCTCTCTTTAGCTCTGCTGCCTGATTAGAGCGAATTGGAAAGTAAAAGCATAAATTGTGAACAGAAAATTAGATTGATAAATTGATTTCAATTTTCACAATCTGGGATGTAACACAGCAAAGGGTTCATCTGAAAGCAAAGAACTCTGTCTTCCCTAATGGCGTCTCTTTCATCTATTGATTAACGTCTCTATAAAGCATACTATCTAATTTAGGACACAGTAAAACGATATTACATTCCTTCTGCAGAGCACCTTGAGGGATTTAACACAGAATTTTAGCATAGCGCGAGTACCGGTTATTCACAGGCGATGTAGTCGGTGTAGCAGGCCACGGAGATGAGGCAGGCTATTTCGGGAGGGTAGCGGGAACGAGGACGSATCCGCACGTCCATCCATCGCTGCTCTTCCCGTAGGGGAAGAACGGGGGACTGGAGGGAGCCYGGTTCCGGCATCTCCCAGGCCTCTAACCCCCCCCACGTCAGGGAAGGCTACGCAGGGCAGCGAGCAGGGGGGTGCCGAATGCTGACAAAGCTGAGGAAGAAGGGCGCGGGGGGCTCCCGAGGGGGCGGCCGTGGGGGGCCCGTGCCGCTGCCGGCCCCACTGCCCTGCACCGCCCCCGGCGGCACGCACAGCTCCCCCGCTGCAGGTCAGCCCCCGCCGGAGGGACCGCGGATCAAGCCCTGAGCTGGGTAAGTCCTTGTCGGAGCCTCGATGCGCCTGTACGGCCTCACGGCTTGACCTCTGCGCGTCRGAGATTATATTCCAGTCTCTCTACAACACCCAGTGGAGTACCAGGACTGAACACCTACAACTGCTCCGCGAGGAAAAGARGAGGACAGCTACATCTGTAATACCCAGCAGAGGAGAGGAGACCGCTTTCTTTTTTTTTTTTTCTTTTTTACATCTGCAATTATAGTGCTGAGCATTATTTGGATTTGCCTCCGCAGCTGCTGCTGTCCTGCCACGTGCTCCGGCCAGATTACATTTCAGAAATGACATTTCTACTCACAGCAGCACAGCCCGGCTCCCTCTGAATGGGAAGGAAAGGGACGTAATGGCTTTAGCATTTGTTCTTCCACAGAAGCAGCATTTGTTCTTCCAAAGACACAACCCRCTCACGACACGAAGGGCCAGCTGCCCCTGCCTTGCTGCTTTATAGCCGAGCTAGCTGAGGCAGATCGCTTGCAGCTGGAGGGCTGGGTCAGGAGTCACTGTTTAAATAGCAGTAGCTAATCTGGCTGTTTAATCTATTAATTCCCATTTATACTTCTCTATCTCTTTACCTATCCATCAAGGCTAATTACACCAAGCTCATTATCTTCGCATCTGATGCCCGCTAACCGTTTTCATACTGTCACCAGAATGCTTACCAACTTTCTCACAGCGTGGCAGGCTGAAGTGGCCCCTCGCTCGCCGCAGAAGAGCAGCAGAGCAAGCAGCAGACTGCTTCTGGGAGGGGGCCTTGCCCGGCTCTTATTTAAGCAAAACTGAAGTCATCGCCAGGGTGACGATGTGTTGTCCAAGATGATTTTACAAATTATCATCCCCCGAAGAGCTGCGCAGCATCAAGGCACGTGTAGCGAGGTCTTTGCCACGCTCACCATTAAATTAGCTTTCCCTGCTGCCACGCTAATTGCTGGCCCTTGGCAGAAAAAATGCTGCTGTTGTTTTTTCCTTGCTGTCGAAACGAAAAACTCTATACAAATCCTAAATCCTATCCTGTGTTTCCAGCAGTGTTTCATCTTTCCGCTGCTGTTCTCCTGAGATTTATGCCTCATGGTCTGGAGGAACCCACAGTATCCATCCCTACCTGTTTCTTGTCTATTYAAGTGGCAAGGGCCGGTCAATGCACGGAAGTTTCATTGATTTGCTGTAAGATGCAGGATCGCGCTGCTGCAGTCGAACCGCTGCCCGTGCTCCCGCTCCGGATAACGAGCGGTTCCTCTCACATTGGCAGAGCCCGGCCAGGCACTGACAAGGCGCCAGGACCGGAGCATCCTACGGAAAGGAGGGGGTAGAGGAGAGGCAGGGTGAAGGGCTGAAACGGTCTGCGATCGCATCTTCAGCTAAACCTCAGCAGCCTCAGCCAGCTCTGTGGTCCCTGGCAGAGGAACGGGGGCTTCTCCTTGTCTCCTCCTGCTCCGCGGCAGCTTCTGCTTCTCAGCAGCAGGTACTACAGGGGACCGCAGCATCTGCGATGTCTCGGAGCAGAAGGACTTGGGGATAAGTATGTGTTTGTTTGTTTTTACAGCTCATTTCAGTCTTCAGGTGCGCCGGCACCATTAAAAAAAAAAAGGAGCAGCATGTAAATTGGCTGGCTGTATGGCAGCACAATGAAGTATTATGTTTCCCTCGTTGCTGCATTTCATTTGAACAGAATCAGGAAAGGGAATTGGCCAGACACAAGCTCCCGCTTTACTCCTAATGCTGTGGAAATGAGAACAGAATCGCAAACCTCCTCTTTGTTCCAGGTGGGGGAAAGGGGTGGTTTGGTCCTGGGAGCTCAGGCCGTCTGAGGGCCCCCGGGAGGCTCAGGCACAGCGTCGGGAGGGAGGGAGGGTCGATGCAGGACGAGCTGGAGACGGAGCACGTGGACAGGCAGCACCGAGGCTCCACRGCGCGTCTCTTCTCCAGCAGACAGCAGGCACTCCAAGCACGGGAGGGGTTAGAAAGCTTGTAAACCCATTCCAGTTAATAAATGATTGATGCGGTCATTCTTCGGGGTGTATTTTAAGTGGGAGGATCTATGGTGGTTCTGAGAAGCCAGAAGACGTGATGGGAGAGCTTYTGCCTGCTGGAAGAGGAAGCATTTAAACCCCGATGTTTTCGTGCAGGATGGATTTGACATCCCTTGGCCTATCCCCCGCGCCCCCGCCTCGCCGGGGTGCCTGCTGCCTCCCCGGGCRAGCGTCCCCGCGCTCCCTCGTGTGCACACGCAACGCGGCGCGCGAGCCGAAGCCCTCCCCGCAGCTGGAGCTGCCGCCRCGCCGCGGGACGCCGCTTTACGGCCCCAGAACCCCGGCTCTCAGCTGCCTTATGGCTGATGAGAATCTGCCTTTTAAAGCCGTTGCTGGCTGCACCGCCAACAAACACCAYGTTGCCCACGAGAGCTCCGCAGCCGTGTTTTCTGTGCTGCTCCGGCTGTCAGCATCCCGCTCCCTTGTTCTCTGGCTGGCAGCGTGAAAGAAATGGTTAAAAAGATGTGAAGAATAAAGCCCTCGAATTTAGCTTTCCTTCCAGCTTGCAGGAAGCCTTAGAGGGGTCTCTGGTAAAGACATCCTTTGCTGTCATCTCTCTGCAGGCTCACCCCAAGAGCTGTCTCTCTGCCAAGCTGGTCACCTCCCATCCCGCTTCCAGCTCTGAGCTTCTCCTCCCCATCCAGCTGCACTGGGCAGACGGCCCCGCACCCCGGGGGGGAGCAGCYCCCCACCTTTCCCTTCTCCCAAGTCATCTTGGTGTAAGGGATGCGCGGGGATCCTAGGCGCCGGTCCTGACCCTTCTGAGAATCTGAAGGGGTGGAAGAAAAGTACCCYGAGGTCCTGCAATGAGAAATTTAAGTAGCAGCTTGATCCTCTTTCTKCTGAACTTACTAGGAAAACTCCTCTCGAGTTCAACAGGAGATAGATAAAATGCATTATTGTTACCATTACATATAAACACTGGCCAATGTGGTAAAATTCATCTGCGTTGAGTCCTGTCCCTGTGTAGGGAATGAATCAGGTTAGCAGCTACAGCCCTGGGCTTCCAGCAATCCCCACTTCGGTAATATAAACAGAAAATTGGAAAGGAAATGTCATCTCAGTGAGTTCATTCCTGAATCACATGTTTGATGAAATAYTCTTTATAAACCCTTAAACTGCCTGAAGCCATTTGCCTGAGGAAAATGTAACATTCCTCCCAGGAAAAAAACAATTAGCAATACAATTAGTTTTCTAAGAGGCAGCGATAAATAATTGAATTCTTTCTTTCATGGGGAGGGACGGCAATGGCAGTTCTCAGTTCCTTGTATTGACAGCAGAGGAAACAGCCCATGAAACCGGTCATTTGCGGGGAATTTTGATCTATCAGTTGCAAGCGGGGAGAACAAGAGAAGCATGAAAGATCAGATTAGCTGCCGAACCTCCCTTCGCTCCCGCAGCAGCAGCAACACGCAGCGGCCGCAGCCCGCTCGGGCCGTTGCGCAGAGAGGCGAGACCCGCGCCCGCTTCTGTGCGGAGGGGGCCACGTAACGCCCTGCACACGCATCCCGACAGGCTCCGCGCCCGCCCGWCCAGCGGTTGCGCACATCTGGAGGGACCCCCCGGTGCTGCTGTGGCTCTCCACAGCTGGCTGCCGGGACCCCCGGCTCCCCGGCGCTCTCCGCAGCCGCGCCGGCGGCACGAGGAGGGGGCACGGCGTGGCTGCGATGCCGGCAGGCTGCAGCCCGGCAGCCCCAGCCAAAGCAGGAGCCCGGCAGCACCGGGCAGCCTCCCCTCTATTGCCGCCGCTCCCCGGCGCCCAGGCCGGAGGGCAGGAGCCTGCCCGATTTGTGCACGGGCATCGCGCCCTCCCCGCAGCTGGGAGGGAGGGGAGGGAGCCACGGCACCGCGGCCCTGCTGCCGGTGGCCTTTTTCCAAACCGGTAAGAGGGAAACAGCCCGAGAGGGTCGGGGCTTCATCACAGCTACGGGCCCGGGCACGCGCTGAACTGCAGCGCCTGGCTGCGGGGGTGCGCCGGCGGCTCGGAGGAGAGCTGCTACGCATCGCGCCGGCTGAGGTTCTCGCAGGAAGGGGAGGTATRGATTTGTCTCCGCCGTCGAGAAATGAATGAGTACAGGCAGCACAATTCTAAGTTATGAATTTCTGATCAATAACCTGTTCCCATTGATTCCCCTACTTGCTGTAATGAACTGATTAAGAGAGAGACAGCTGCAAAACCCAGCGCAAACCCGGCTGCTGCTTTTYGCGGGGCAGAAGGGCAGCAGCCGGTGCTCTGGGACGAGCGAGGCTCGCAGGTCTGGGCACGTGTTACAGCTCGGCAGGGGCTCCCGGACCACGCTCGGTGATGGCCTCCGAGTTAGAAGATTTCCTATGCGAGCATCAGGGGGATTTGTGCACCTCTGTCCCACCCAGCGCACGTTTCTTCTTGGCAAAACACTCCTGTCCCACGGCCAGGCAGAAGCCAGCCCTTTCAGACCTCACAAAGACATGCAAACTGATGGGGGAGAAAGCCARCGTTTCCAACATCTATTAAGACGTGGCTTTTGCACTGGCAGCTTGGGACCTGCTCATTCTGTTTGAGCTAGTTCATTTGTATCTGCCCTCYCATCTCTCTTTGTATTCATTTGCTTTTGCTTAGCTTCCATCCTTCCCTACCCTTTCCAAAATAGGAGAGTGAAAAATACATATTTTGCCCCCTTAACTACTTTCATCTGAAAATAGAGCTCACATTGGCTGACCCTGCTGTGGCTGAATCTCAGCGTTTTCTGTATTGAATCCCTCCTGTAAAATTTATTAGATGGTGCAGCATTACCCTCATAAAAATGCAATAAACGGCCCTGTTTGCATTACACGCCATAATGACTCTAACCTAGTGGCATTCTTAGAAAGCCCTCTTTAGAAACAAAGGGGGAGAAAAAAAATGTAACAGAAATCTTTTGGATAATTAGATTGCTGGAGTGCAGGAACCTTTAAAATCATTTTAAATCAAAGGAAACCCAGACTTTAAATCAGAGGTTAACAGCATTYGGTACAGCTGCAAAACTCCACAGCCTCGCAATCTTGCAACATCTTCCATGCGCTCTGAGCGCGCTAACGATCGCCAGAGGATGACCTTCGTGCCCTTCYCTGGATTTCCCCATTTATTCCAGAGAGCTGGCAGGCTCTGGGGGAGGTCTCCTTTCCTTACGCCTCTGGCCGCCCGGGGCAGGGGGGGGGCCTGCATCTTGCACCGTGTTGTTGAGAGGGAGGGATGCTCTGCAGGGCGCGCTGATAGTTTGGGTAGGAAACGAGCACCTTATACCCGTAAGATCCACCGCGAGGTTCCGCGCGTGGGGCATTCGGCCRGGCGTGCCGGTAGGTGTGTTTGTCCGTGGGGACTGCCCGGCGGTGGTATGTACGAGGCTGTACGCGTGTTTGAGGTGATGCGTGCGCGGTTATTAAATTGTTGCTGAATTTATTTGCCTCATTTCTCTTTGCTAAGCTGGAGTTTGCCCAGTGCCTGCTGAAATTTAGCTACAAGAAAAGRCAGTATATTTCCTCATGCCTGTATTACGTATGCTATAAAATGTTTGTCAGATTGATTTAAAAAGAGATGTTGCGTTATTTACAAAATATTTAGCCCTATATGAAACGAGACAAATTTTACTGCATTTGAAATCAATGACGTAGTGCAATACGTTCTGCTGGATACGGACTGCCTTCCAATCACTTGTCTCTTCCTAAACAGCCGCACCGACGCGCACAAACCAGGCCAGGGGTGAGCTGCAGCTCCGAGCCGGCCCCTGCCTCCGCCCTGTGCTGCGCAGGGCTGGGACGGCCCCGGGGACCCCTCTGGTCCCACAGTGGCTCCCGAGCGGGGGCGGGATGCTGTGCCCCGTGCCGCTCGCCCTGGGAAGCCCAGCTGGGCTCGCCGAGGGCAGGAAAGCCGGGGCAGCGAGAGCATCCCCGGGCTGCCCTCAGAGACTTGCTCCCCAGAGAGGGAAAACCAGCTTTTACTCCACCTCTGAGGTCTTTCTGGAAGTCTCAGCACAGATTCTGGCCCGTTCTCTTGTGCCACGAGCACCCTTAATATCACGAGCTGCGTTAGAGACCTTGCCCGGGCAGGCAGGGAGGCTGGAGAGCGCAGCGGCGGGGCCGTGAGCGGGCGCGGATGCAGACCATAGCTGCTCAGGAGAGGCAGCGCGGCCGGGGGACTTGGAGGTGCTGCAAGCAGATCTGCAGGCCGGTGGGAAATGCTGAACAAATTTTTGTTCCCCAGCTGTAAGAAGCGGGAAAGGGAAAGCCCTCCTTGATCACGGGGGCATTAATCACTCGCACAACAACCAGGATAACCTTTCTAAAACTTCTGGGCTTAAGCATCTATTCATAGAATCATAGAACCATTAAGGTCGGAAGAGACCTCTAAGATCATCGAGTCCAACCGCTCCAGCCCGCGGTTCACCTGGGAACCCGTCCATCGGTCCATCACCCCCCGTGGCCGCGGGGGCTGGCGTGGGGACCGCCACCGTCCCCCGTGCCTTACCGCTCGCTGGCTGGTGACAGCCCGGGCAACGCAGTAATGTTTAGGAGCACGACGTATGCTSACGATAAAGGGCTTTCAGCTTTGCTAAACACTCTGCTGCTGCTCTGGTGTTTACCTGACCTGGCAGTCATTTATTGCTCTTTCAACTRCTCACTTCTAAACATTACGGCTTAATTATATTTTAGGAAAGCAGCACTTCAGAAGTATGGAGCTTGCTGTTTCCGTCAGGATGTGCATTTACTTGGCCCTCAGTTCTTTACTGGCTAAAGCAATTTTATCTCTACTTGACTTCATGGAGCTAAGTTATAAAGCGGAGACATAAAGCYACAGCGGAGGAAGAGTGGAGCGCAGCAGGGAGAAGGGAGAGGAGAAGGACCCTGCATCGGAGGCCGCCACAGAGCATCCGTGGACCTGGTGCTCATCTCCTGCCGGGCTGGGGGGGACACGCCTGCACCGAGCTTCTCCCCGTTCTCAGCCCCTTACTGCACGTGCCCCAGAGGAGGGGAGCGCAGGGAGAGGTGACGAAGGGGACAGGGGGTTTGTTCAGTCCCTGCTTGTTCACTGAAGTWCAGTGTGGTCTCGGATAAGCCCGGGCCCTGCAAGCCAACAACCGCGTGAGAACGGCCAACCCCAAATATAGCGCAGTAACTGGATTTCTCCCTGCGTTCCCCGGGGCAGGGCTCCYGTCCTGTAATTTACTCGGATGGTATGTGGAAATGAAAACAAAGAGAGCATGAAAACAACAGCTCGCTGCTCTGCAAGGCCAGTAATCGAAAACTCCTGACACTGAACAGAAATGAAAATGTTAATGGCAAACACCCAAAGCAAATGTATTCCATATGCAAAGGATCGCCATAGGCTGACAAATACAAATGTTGCCTTAGCTACAGAGGGAGGGAAGGCAGAAATGCTGCAGCAGAGAAGAAAGCAGACGTACTCCCCGCCACGTGCGGTGCAGCCCCCCGTCACCCCTGGCTCCCTTTGCTCTCCTGCTCTCCCCGGCCAGGAGCAGCTTGCGACGATTCCTGCGGCACCGTGGCGTGCGGCCGCTCTTCCCGTTTCCCACCCCTACACCTCGCCCTTTGGGAAAAGGCTGGCGCAAGGCGAGGGAGCCTGGACCCCTCAGCAGCTCCGGCGCTGGGGGATGAGCGTTTCCCCTCCGACCAGCGCCTTCCAGCACAGGAGGGGAAAAAAACCAGCCGAGAAGCAATATCCATTAGCGCCGGGCATTCGCCACCGCCGCGAATTACCACCTTGTTCGGAGGAGGCACGCCATAAATTTCTGCTGTAAAYGCTCTCGAGTCGGAATAGGAGGTAGAGGTTAACGACTTAAAAACAGTACACAGAAATACAGCCAGGATACAGAATGCCTTGTCGGCAAGCCCAAGGGAAATTAGCCTAATGCCTGGCAAATGTTGGACAGCAAGGGGATTACTCTTCCCCAGCCCCGGCTGCTGCCACGGGAGAGTTTATAGCACTTTGTCTTTTACGGCTGGAGCTCTTTGTGGCTCTGGGGGTTTTAATAGCGGCAGCGGTTCCTCCTGGCATGCATCTTTGTTGTCACGGACAAGGAGATCTGGTGATTAGSGTACTGACCTGGGACTTGAGAAACCTGGACTCGATTCAAACCTCTGCTCCTCGGCAGCTCTGCTGTCAAATCACGGCCGTATCGTCTGGCCCAGCCCCAGCTCGCTGAGGCCAACCTCGCTCACAGCCACCAAACCCGACCTTTGGTCTCACCCCGCTTTCCTGAGACGCAGGTGACGCTTTTTGAAACTCCTGAAGGTTTTTCTTTTTTCCCCATTTTTTTYCCCAGACTTGCTGCATGCCTGCAAAAACGGCCAATTTTCACACTTCTTGGGTTTCACCACAAGCATTCCTTCTAGCTCCATCTGTGAGCCTTAATTAGTGAATTTACTGACAGAAACTTTATTAACGCAGCATTTAGCTCTGCTGGCAGCGTCTTGCGCCCTTCAGAGCATCCTGTTCAGCAAAGCGCCGGCTCCCGGGGCAGCCGAGCCCCTGCGAAGGTGGCAGCGGTGCTCGGCACAGCTGGCCTGAGCGTATTTTCCTGCCGTTATTTTGCCTGCTCGGGGTCCAGGAGCACCCACCCCTGCCCCGTTTTGGGGGGAGGTGGTGGCAGACAGTCAGGCGAGGACAGCCGGGACCCGGGACGGGGACAGCGTCCTGCCTGGGGCGAGCCAGGAGGAGCAGATGGCAGCTCCTGCTCTGCGGGACACTAAAACGCCATCGTGAGCCGTACCCAGGTCTGTGGCGAGGAGAGAGGAGGCTCCGCTGTCGGGAATYGGGGGAAGCGGCTGCTCCGGAGCTGGGGAGCCAGCGCTGCTCCCCTCTTCTTGCTGCCTATTTCCAGGCGAAGGCAGGGGGGAGCCAGGGACGCACGGCTGCCCAGGGAATGCACCGGTGGCGGGGAGAGCAGCAGAACAGAGCCAGGCGACCCCTCGGCACCCGCTCCCTCCCCAGCCAGCCCAGGGGAGCGTGAAGCCATTGCTGCCTGGGAGGCTCTGGAGAGCCCGGAGACGGGAGCCACCGCTCAGCCCGCCAGCGCTGCCGGGTTCCCCGAYGCCATCACCCCCCTCACCCTCTCCCTCCACCTGCAAACCCTGCCGCTGCCCCGGCCGGAGCCAGAAACCGCCTGCGATCAGCGGGCACAGGGGCAAGGCCGAGGTCACCCCCCGCAAAGCAGCTCTGGGCTGTGGCTGCACACCCACACACGCGCCCGCACGCCGGCCAGAGTCAGAGACAGCTCCTGCACGACAGGCCCCTGAAACGATGCTCACGAGAGGTATAAACCAGGGTTTCCACTGGATCTTCCTTTTTCTCTCAATTTTTTTTTTCCTACTAGTTTTTTTTTTTTWAAAGACATTAACCAGAAATAAAAGTTAAATGTGAAGTCGAAACAATAAGGCATGGAAATAGCAGAAATAACTTAATTAAGTTTTTAAAGATTTCCATGCTTGAATAAATTAGCTTTCCTGCAAATGTCACAACAGTCAGAAAAAATGTGTAATCAATGGAGCACAATGTTACTTTGCTCTTTATTTAAATGAAAGCTCCGGTGGTGTGTTTCTCCTACCGCTTCCCTCAGCCTCCCGCCCTTCCTCCACGCTCCCCACTGCCTCTTTCCCCGCACGCTGAGTGCTCCGGGGGAAAAGCTCCAGAAAGTCAAACATCAGCTTTTCTCTGTGTGAGCAACGAGCTGGAGAGGTTTCGTTTGCTCCCCTACCCGCCACTTTGCCTTTCCCCAAAGCTGGCGGGGAGAGCGGCTCTGCAGGGAAAGCAGGATAAAGCACCGCTGCGTGCTGGTGGCACGGCCAGAAGGGAGGGGACGCTCCTGCTTTTTTGTCAATTAGGCAAAAAAAAAGGCAGAGTCAGCGGGAACGAAGGGCATTTTGCTGGGGAATACGCCAAAGCCTCCCAGTGCCGCTCGGGCCCCTGTCCATCCTGCTGCCCGGAGAGGATGCTGCTCCCGAGGATGGGRATCTACTGGGGACGGTTTTGGGGAGGGCAAGCAGAACAGGCAGAGAGTTTAAAACATGGATAYGTGATAAAAGTGGAGAAAATTTGGGTCTGCTTACTCTAGCAAAGAAAGATGAGGGGAGACATGAAAACAGGCTTCAAACATTTAAAGGAAAGCTCTGAAAAGGAAGAGAATAAACAGGTTTTCATGTTCGCTATGAGGATGACAAGATAAACATAAACCGCAGCAAGGAGCAGTCATGTTCGACATCAGGAACGCACTTCCAAGAAGAGCGAGCGCCCGGTGAACGCTGCTAACGGCACGGCTGGTGAATTCCTGGGACGGGCGGTCCGGGGAAAGCGTGGAAACTCTCTTTTCCAGGGACAGACTGGACGAGCAGCTGTCGGGAGCAGGTTGGGTGGAGGATGGAGCCCTGGAGCCGGGGACAGGTTGGATGAGCTCGTGGGATGATCGCCCGACCCTATCTTTTGCAGTATTGGTTTGAATGCAGCCAGCATGCAGCAGTGGGAGCCACAGCAGCTCAGGACACCGGGGACGAGCTGGGAACAGGTTAAAATCTTGGTGCTAAACTGRCAGTTCCAGAGCCTGCCTTGGTTTTTCTATTATTGCTGAGAAGAGAGGCAGTGACTTGATAACAAGTACATATCAGAAATAGACTGGGGGCGTCACTATATTTTGCACAGGGCACCCTASAGACATTGAACAATAAATGCTCTCGGTTACTTCAGCCGGGTCAGATCTGACCCCTGAAACCGCGGGAGAGCGCAAGGCTCGATGGCTTCTCCTCCCTCTGCTCCCTCGYGTGCTGGAACTGCGACAGGGCCATCAAGCACCCCAGCACCGCCCGGGCCCCGCTCTCCCTTGCACCCCTCGGCCCGAAGGCACGYGCTGGGTCTGTGCGCAGACGGCACCGGGCAGCGGCGCGTGCGGGCCCGCGGCGGCGAGAGCCGAGCTCAAACCCCGWGCGGACGGCGGGGAGACGCATTTTCAATCTGCGTCCAATCCACTCGGATAACGATAAGGGCGAGCCCCTGAACTGCTCGGCGCTCCGCCGGGAGCCGAATCCCGGGCTGGGAGCACTGCCGCCCGTTAGCTGCAGCGTGACATATACTTTCTAATAAAGGGAATCAGGCATGTAAGGTGTTGGAAGTTCTTCTAAGACCGTTTTGATTGTCCTCGAGGAATCAGTGGCCAATACTGGAATGCTGGGAGGACAGAAGCGGCTGCCAGATTAAAGTAAAGAGAAAGGACTTCTCTTCCTTGAATCAGCAGACAATTGAATTTTCCGCACAATAAAAGCGAAGGGCAAAGTGTTTGACTAATGGCTCTCGCCGGCTGATCGCGGTACTGGCGGTACCGTGCTGGGCTCGCGGCGCCGGGGCAGCCTCGCTGCCAGGGCTCCAAGGGGGGATGCCGGAGACATSCAGACAGCTGAGGAGCCGCAGAAAGGCCCGGCAAAGTCTGCGGAATGGGGCTGAAAGTCAGGCAGAGAGCACACACGGCAGGTTATTGATGCACATCCCTTCAGACCCAAAGCCTCCTTCAACTGCAGCCTGAACTTACCGTCTTTGTGTCTTTATCATTGACAGGCTTCTTCAAAATGGTCACTTTGGTGTGGTTTGCAGACAGCTTCCGCTTGCTTGTGCATTGCGRTTTGTGAGCCTGGTAAAGCAGGGGAGAAACCTGCCAGGGGGAACGGCTGGAAAAAGAGCAAATTCGGTTCCAAGATGTCCCACTGGACGGAGCTCAGTCTCTGCCTAATTTTGACCAGCTACATCAAGAAGTGAGGATGGACTAGCTGACTTTTACTCATCGCTGCCTGACTAACGAGAGGTGTTGCCAAGCTGGGGGGGATGGCTTCRTGGAAACGTTGCCTTTTTTTCCTGCCAAAGCCTCAGATAATGTTTAATTTGACTGGCAATATGAATGAGCTCGYGCTGGGCTGTGGGAATCTTGGTTTAACTTGAAACAAGCAGTCCTCACTGGGCTCGTTCCCATTTGCCCCTTTTTGATTGACAGACCCATTTCTGGTTTACAGACCCGTCCCGTGTCCGGCTGATAACGCCGACGGTGCACGGCCCCGCGCGCCCCGGCAGCAGAGCCCGAGGGCGGCGACGGGCAGGAGGRGGGGAGGAAACGCCATGGGAGGGCAGCTGGGAACAGGGGACGAGGGACACGGCGCTCCCCCCAGCACCCTGCCCAACAACCTGAGCCGAATATAAACGAGCAGCTACGGTCAGTGCAGCGCGAGGTAGGCAAGGCAAAAAGTCCTGTGGACTAAAGAGGTTTTAATTTATGGTTCTTGATTCTTTGCTGAGCTTAAAGCTTTGCAATGACAGAACATTTCTTTCTGACTCTGCCCTTCGCCCCCTTCAAGGCTACTGAAATATATAGGATAGAAAGARAGAAGATGGATCTCCCAAGCCCTCACAGATTGTTTACCAGAAAGACAAAAGCCTGGAAAGTTACGCGTGTTAATTGAAGATAAATCTTCCCTCCCCTTGCAAAATTTGGGACGATTGTTACTAACGACCTCTTTGGATCTGTGCCCAGGATGCAGAGATATCATCTCCCAGTCCCAGTAATGAGGCTGCAACTGATCCTGAACAAATGGCAAATTTATTTAATAATTATTTTGGAAGGTCTGCTCATGACCTTTCAGCTCATCAGGATAAGTGGTGCCAATTTATCACCAGTGCCATGTGAAGGGGCTTGATTATTCGAGATGTTTTTCCTGGCAGGAGCTTGTTTTTCCCCCTGTTTTCTGAGCCTTTCAAGGGATCCACCCTCTGTGAATACAAATACGATTACTGCCCGACCGCACGTGGCAATGGATTTGCGTCTGGGGACGGGGACATCCCAGAAAGGGCATCAGGTGCAAATTTCCACCGGAGACGGCGCAGATGAGAGAGGGGGATTTATTCCAGCACACGTTAGCTGAGCTGCTGGGACCCTGCAGGAAGGCGAACCGGCTGTACCTGTGTTCAGAGAGCCTATTCGTTCCCCGCAGAGCCCAAAATGTCGATTTTTATCATGATAAAGCACCTGCACAATACCCACAGAAGCCGACAGAGGACTCGACTCCGGCTCGCAAGCGGCACCTCTCCGGGTCAGAACACAGGTCCCTCTAACCCAGCATCCAACGCCCGCGCCGCCCGGGAATTGTTTGACGGCGAGYGGGAGATGCGCAGTTCCCGCTCCCCCGGGACCTCGGGCCGGCCRCTGCCGAGCTTCTCGCTTCGGGGGACAGCCGCCCAAAGCCTCTTACAAAACCGCCCGTAAGCACCCCCCGGCCCTCCTGTTTGTATAACYGTTCGCAGGCAGCCTTGCCTTTCATTTCCTTAATCTTAAATTGCATCAAAAAGGCAGAGATTAGAGGTAAAACCTCAATAAAAGACGGAACAAAAGCCTCTGCCCACATTGGATTCTCATACCTAGCTTTGCCGTGGTTTTTGTCTCCTCTTGTCTGACAGGCTGAGTAGCTGAACCTTAAAAAACTGAAAAAAACCCCCTAAGATTAAAACACTATTTAGAAAAGGCTGTGCCAGTTTGAAATCACCTGTGGTTCATACATTAAACATCAAATGTACATTAACTCTGAATTATGGTCATGAAAAGCAAATCCTTTAATACCATTTTCTGTGTTCCACGGGCTGGAGCTTAGCATTAATAGTCCCGGTTTTTCGCAAGCCAGTCAATGGAGTACGACTTTCCTGCCTGGTATTATTCCTCCGCCTTCGGAGGTGTTCAAACGTTCCCGCCCTGGGAAGAACCACGCACGAGGGAAAGCAGAAAGCAGAACCAAAAGCGCTGGCCGGGCGCCTCTCCGCCGCTGCCAGCTCTCCCACACGTTTCCAAGCGGCGGTGGCAGCTGTCGGTGCTGTGCCGGCCGGTGACGCGGCTTTCCAAACGCCAAGGAGATGATGCTCCTTGGTCCCCGTGAGCGAGCGAAACAATGCCAGGAGGAGAGGAGAGGGGAGACTGGAGAAGCCCCGGACCCCCCGCGTGCGAGACCCTGGAACCGATGCAGGAGCATCAAACCCCCGGGGATTTCCAGGGCGTGCTGCAGAAGCGATGGATGCACCTCGCCCATCCCTAGGAAGAGCAGAGGGAGGGAACGGCTCCGATTTCATGGGGCGAGGGCTGGGGAGCAATTCAATTTTGACAGCATATCAGCTTTATATTACGTTTGCAACATACCTCCTCAACAAAGAATTGGGTTTACGCTTAACAGCTTGAGAGAATTGCCTGACAGGCAACACAGCAATAAATAATAAATCCCCCAACTGCACTTTGCTCCTAAAATAACACAACAATTAAAGAAGAGGAGAGCAGCAGTGACAATGAACAGAAATAAATCAAAGCGTCGATACAGGTTAGTCAGTTAGATGTCCTCTTGGGTGATGGTGCTTTCCAGAAGGAAAATGGCGTCTGAAAACGGTACCTGGAAAGGCGAGAGACCGACCCCCTGCGCTGAGCGGATGGAATTGTCGTCTCAGGACAGCGAGGAGCCGGTTCCTGCCTTTCTTTCAGACCCTTATTGAAAGTTGTCAGAACTTGTCCTGCTTTTCTCTTCTTATTATTCTTCTTATTATTAACGTGTAAATAAAGCGCCCCAGGAGTGTTACCGGCACGCAGAGTCTAATCCTGGGAGATTAATTTATGAGCACGGAATAGGGTGAACCGAACCGGCGGCTTCTGCAAATTGCCGCCGGTTGCCGGCAAGCGCGCCCGCCGCCGCAGAGCAGGCAGGGCTGCTCGGAGGCGCAGGGGACGGGGAACCGCAGCCCGGGGAGATCGCCAGGCACCTGGCTCCGTGTTCCCGCGGCGCCTGGCTTCCCAGAGGATCCCCAAGGGCCTCGCAAGCCGGGCTCCAGCTCCCCGGCTGTCCCCAAAGGGGCGCAGCCAGCACCAGGCTGCCGGGGCTCTTTGAGCAGCGTGGCTCAGACCGTGCGTGGGGAAAAGGGGGTAGGCAAGACCTGCCAATTATTTTTCTCTAGCACAAGCAGCCGGCAGGAAGGAATACATCCCATTTGTTTCAGCCCCAGTAAAAACAAGCAACATAAAGGCCTTTCTCGGCATAGGGGTACGGCACGGACGCTTCCCCCAGCAGCAAGGCTCCCGAGCTCTCCTCCTCCTCTACGAAATCCCAGCTCCCACAGCGGGACTTTAACCTGATTTATTTTTTATCTTCCGAACATTTACTTTCTCATGTATAAATATTGAGTCGCGCGGAGGCTGGAGCAAAGGCGCGATGACAGCGGCGGCACTCTGACAGGGTTATGCTTAAATACAAGCTTTAAGAATTACGGAGCTCCCAAGATCTTTTATTTCTCAAAGTCTAATTCGTTTTTTCATTTGTAAAGACATAACAAAAATGTTGCCTCTGAGTTCGCTGATTATTTTCCTGTCTCTGCCTGTGGTTAGGTGAAGGGAAGGAATTGTTGCTTATATATAGGGGAAACCTTCACGCAACGCATTAAGCAAGCAGCCCCTCAGCTGCTCGAGTTCATGCTAAAGTATTACCTTAATAACGCACTCTGTGAGGCCAGCGTGGCAATCCTAGCAGCTGCTCTTGGGGTGCCCGCTTTAAAAAAGGTCGCAGCCTTGGTCATTAACACTGCACCGGAACAACAGCTTCCCCGTTTGCAAGAGCTGCTGCGGTCTGTCCTCATTTTACGGCGTCCCTCCCCTTCCCCTTTGAGGGAAACGAGTACCCTCGGGGTGGCAGGAAGGGGGGAGTGCCAAGACGAAGGATTCCCGAGGAAGGAGGGCACCCCGTGTTCCACCCTCATGAATGCCGCGATTTATTACCGACCGACCGCGCTCCCCCGAGCGATGCTCTGAGAATTGCACCTCCAGCCTGTTGCTTTCCAGGATACCCAACGCTTTGTAATTGCTGCTCATAAAGGCAGCGGACAGCATTGCCAAGGAAAATAGCTCCTGGCTCTAAATTTTAATAATAAAAACCAGCAGACCTTTGCTTTTCTATTTGGACGCGATGCCCCAGAGAAAGCTGCGCGCTGTTGGAACCTCACCCGGCCTTGCAGGAGGAAAAGCAGCTGGTCAATCCTTCCTGCAAATTCCCACCTCTGAAGCATTCCCTCCCGGACATCCAAAACCAGAGGCTCCCAAACTTGCTATTTTCTTTTCAAATGACAGGCTGGGAGCTTTCGCTGCCATCTCACGAGTTTGCGTCCACCCTAAGGCAGTCATGACCCGACACGTTAAACACGAGATGCCTGTTTCCCGGCCCCCATGAAACGGAGAGAACCTCTCCACAAAAACAGCTACTCGCACATTATCAGCAGTGTGTGTGTGTCTTTTTTTTTAAACCAAATTACATGGTTATTGGGTTTTGGAAAAAAGATACCCTCAGCTTTTTTAAGCAAAGTTTTCTTTCCAAACAGATTTTTCTATGCCTCAGAAGTTTCTGTGGGCAGAAAGATGTATTCCCTGATGGATACCACAAGCTCTCCCAGTGGCTAAAGGGCCCCTCGTGTAGGGGAGCATCAAGTCCCCCCGACAGGCAGTGCCCGGGAGCCCTGCGCTCCCCGGCACCCGGGGCCGGGGAATTCAGCCCGCACTTTGCATACGAAATACCCTCATACAGAAGTTGTCATTTCATACCTATCAGTCATTTGAAAGAGAGGATTTTTTTTTTTCCTTTTTTTTATCCGACTGCATGCAGTTCCCTTCCCCTCAACACCCTGTTCAACCAGGAGAATTCTGCTGCTGTTGCAAGTTGGGCGAGACAGAGCCGCCAAAGCCGAGCTGACAAAAGGGAAAGCAAAGCTCGAACAAGTCCTCCTGCCCGCCATCAACAGCTCACCCGGCACGCGAGAGACCGCTTTTGATAATGTTTAGTATGGCTGCGATATCACGATGTCATGTTACTTGCCACGACACTGGATCACTTCTGGCAACAAGCCCAAACCCCCCATGCGGTGCCTGTGCCTCGGGGCTGGAGGGAGCCCCGGCTCCCCAGAGCAGCCACCGTCCCGCCCCGGCCAAGCTCCGCGCCGACCTCCCCGCGAGACTGCTGGGGGATGAGACTCTGATGGGAAGAGCGGTCAATAATTCAAGGGTTATCGATTGAAACCAGCCCTATTCTTTTTTAATTTATATTTTATCCCTTTTTTTTTCCTACTTGTTTTATTTTTTTTCCCCCTTCATCTGAGGGCTCTGGGGTTTTCTCTCCTGACAAAAGCTCCTGCTCACCAGGGCTGGCTCATACTCAACTTACCGTTTTCTCCCATTCTTTAAATTGTCTGGGTAATTCACATGGCACTCAGAGAGGAGGAGGACTGGTGGTGCCCCGGCGAGGTCACAATTCGGCCRCTCACCGGCCGTCCCCAGCCCCGCGGGCAGCCCCGCTCCATGGCTGGCAGGCAGCTGCTGCTGGTGCCTGCCAGGGCTCGGGGGCTGGCGGAGCCTCCCCGGCACGGCGTCCCCGGCACGGCATCCCTGGCACGGCCCAGGGAAGGCAAGAGCCGGGAATTGCCTGGCAGCATCTGCACACCGGCGTCATCCCGTCCSCTCTGCTCTCCGCTACAATTCAATGATCTCCCCCCTATCCGCTTCACCTCGAAGGCAGCGCACAAGCTCCTCGTCACAAGCAGTTTAGGGCTGCGACGCCCACAACAGGACAATTTTAACCTTCATTCTGCAAATCACTCCTCGTACGTTACATTACATGAGATCTAAATGACCCGTGGTTCTTCCCTTYACGTTTTCCTGTCTCCCAGACACGRCTCTTGCTTTTTTAACCACGGTTTGGAGCACGCTTGCCTTTCCTTGCCAGGCAGGGGASCGGGTTCCTCCCTAGCTCAGCATTTCTGAATTTTTGTTTTGTCACACCGCTCTGTTCCTAATGAGCTGTTAATGATATGACCATTACCTATGCAAATTAAGAGAGTGGATTCAGAGGGTGTTTTTTACCTGGAGAGAGAGGCTGCTCCCTTAACATGGGAGATAATAAATCATGCTAGTGTTTTTATTAAGCTGCAACTCTTACGGGACCTGGTTCTCCACCGCGAGCTGCAGTGGTACAATCAACACCTTCCACAAAACGGCACTGGACAGTTGGGCAGGGAAGAGCCAGATCTACCTCTGTTTTAATTAGACAAACAAATAAAACGTGATGTCTAAATACCCTCGGCAGCCATAGCAAGCTTGCTCGGATGCGGCTGGCCTCTGCTCTGCCGGCGGTGAAATCCCCCTGCCTTTGTGAAGGACCGCTTCGCACCGCGGGATGCTCGGCCAGCCTTCGGCGCTGCCGCAGGCGCGGGACGGACGCCGCGGAGCACCCTCTCGCCTTCGCCCCCGACGCTGGCAGGGCTGCGTTCGGCATGGTGCAGCATCGCGAGCTCGAGGCTTCCAGCTCTCAGCCAGCCCAGCCTGCTCACGGGTGAGCCCCCACCAGCTCCAAAGCACAGAAAAGAACCTTTTCCGCCCCTTGCAGCGTTAACGTTTGCTTTGCAGAGGCACGCTGCTCCGGGCAGCTGGGGTGCCCGCGCCGTGCCGCTTGGCACCGGGCCGGGGACAGGGCTGCCTCCTCCCAYGGGAGCTTCGGGCTCTGTACCGACCTCCCGGCCCTTTTCCCCCGTTATTAACATTGCCCCTGACGTTGATATGACGGTAACACCCCTGCAAGACTGGAGTTCCCCTGTGCTCGGGCGGGCAGGAGCTGCCCGCATCGTCCCTGAATCGCGCCCGCAGCTCTGGCTCGCGATGGCTCCGCTGTCACCCGTGGTACAACCAGCACACGCACGCAGCACCCAGGAAAGGCGGGCTTTCTCCTGGACACCCCCAAACCTCGCAGCCCTGTCTTGGGGTGTCTCCGGGTCATCGCCAGGCACATGGCACGCAGCTGATGCCCAGGCACCCCGCCGAGCAGCTACAGGAAGATTCGATCTCAACTTTCACGTATCTTAAAGCCTGGCTAGGTTGTAGGAATTTATCTCTAAAGCACTTATCCTTCCTTTTCTTTTTGCAGGGTTTAATTAAATATCTCTTTGTTTGAAGGCAGCAGCTGGTGGTTATGAGCTCTCCTGTGCTTTATCAGCAACGGCAAGGAGATAACTGTCCAGAATCTCGCCTGACCTTTCCTCAGCTCACAAGAAACGGCATTCGGTGGCTTCGTTCTTCTATTTTCGTATTATCTTCTGCTTTTTTCACTCTCTGCCGCATGCTAATGTTTACGATAGCGACTGACGAGTTGCTGTCAGAAATATTAAGAAAAGAACCTAAAATATCCCTGGCAGTTTCTCGAAAGCAGAAGGGCTTGTCTCTCGCTGGCCATCATAAGCAGTTGCCAAGAGCACGGAAGGTCAGGCTTTAATGAACTGGCGAGAATTAAACAGAAGAAATGAAACCGAAAGGTGCCCCGGTGGCTTGAACCGAGTTTAAAGCAACTGACCTTTGGAAAGAATGAAACAATTTCGTTTCTTAAATGTTCAAGGCTTGTTTTTTATTTCCTCCTTTGCAGCCTGATGCTTCTCGGCTGAAAGGATGTGCCGGCCGGACCTCGGCAGGGGCGCCGGGAGGAGAGGGCTGGTGCTGGGACGGGCGGGCGGAGGGCAGTACCTTCCGCATAMGGATTTAAAACAAGGTTCCTAGACACCTCCTGAAGTTGTGCCATGGCAGAAGGGGCTGGCACAGGGACAGCCGTGCTCTCACACACAAAGGCATCCGGAGCTGTTGGGTTCTCCTGTACCTTTCACAGGCCAAACAAAGGAATAGGTAAAAATAACAAGGCTGGTTTCTTGCAGGATAATTGTTGCAGGCAGTTATTTATTAGTGAGGAGAAACAACATGTCAACAGACAGCGGGTCTAGCTGTAGAACCAATGTTAATGAAGGCACGGGTTAGAAACGAGCCTGGCTGCTGTCAGTCTGCGTTTGCTTAACTCTGTGATCGCCTATTAATTACCGCCGTTTGGATGTGCTCGTCTGCTGAGCGAGCGGCGTGGCCAGCACAGGTCCCTCTTCCGCGCTGCCCCGGTGCGTCACGGCGGCAGGCGGGCGGGGGATTGGGAAGGGGCTCCGGCACTTGCAAGCGTATGCCCATGGCACCAGRGGGAGAAGGAAAATCTCCCCGGCGCTGGACAACCTGAGCTCCGGGCTGCAGGGCAGAGACCTCACGGCAATCCAACAACACGGTGCGAAGGTAGAGCTGCATCGCATCCCATTTACGGGTATCTTGCGTACCGAGCTTTGTCTCTTTCCAGCCCAGGGGTCAGTTTTCTACATCTCCCCTCGTTACTGGGGGCCTTGAACGATTGCACGCACCTAGACAAACCAGCCCCGATGCCAGCTTCTGGACTCGTGCCTGCTGTACCGGGAACAGCCCGGTCCGTGGGCTGGGGACTGCCGAGGCTCCCGGCCCAGGCGAGGGGAGGACGGCGGACCCGGCTCTGCCGCGCGTGCTGGCTTCTCTGCTGTCCGCCAGCATTCGGGGACGATAAGGACGGGGAACAAAAGTTGGTAAAATGCAAACTTTCATTGAAAATATTCCTCAGCATGATGCGTATCGGCAGCAGCACAGTGAATAAATCCATTTTAATGGAATTATCCATTTCAGTTCTCAACTTAATTGAGCTTTGCCCTGTAACTTAGCACAAGGGTGCCTCTCTTAATTAACCCCATGCGGGCTGCAGAGTGTTTTACCACCGCTTACACATGTATCCAAAGGTTAGATTGAGAGCCGATACCTATGCGACATGATTTATCAGGGTTCGAAAGCTCAGCTGTCACTGGGAGAAACGTCCCCGTTTGTATTCAGCAGCGCTGGATAGGAAATTGTGTGGTTGCAGAGCACAAGGAGGAGTCGCAGAGTCTCTCGGTGGTTGTTCGTGGGACGGAATTGTCAAGTGTCGTTACTGGCAAGGTGTGTGACGAGCAGAGCCCTTAACAGCACAGATGTGCTCTGGCTCCGACCGCCTGTGCTTGCCTCACGCTGAAGGTAACACCTCAGGATAAAAATCAGCGCTGCTCTTAGGAGCTCTCACCCCGCCTCGAGAGCTGGGAAGACCACACACGTGCTGGTCCTTGGACGGAAAAGTTGCTCGAGCTGACAAGTTTCTTCCTCAAAGACAGTATCTCCTGCTCTCAGGGGCCAGCTAAGCCCAAGGAAGCCTGCCCAGCTACTTAATAAGTCATCGAGGATGTGTAGTTTAATTAACTTACCCAAAATTCCTCCTTTCTCTTTCCCATTTCTGCTATTAATATTTTTCTCTATCTGATAATGCAGCATAGCTAATTCTTTCTGGCTTTATAATGAACGATGCCGTGATGAAAAAAGGTTAGCRGTGCTTCAGGCGGCTTTTAACGATCCAGCTGAGCAGGTAAAAGCACTTTATTCCCTGCTTTCTCCCCCTGCACACACCACCTTTGCTTGGCAATTAACTGGGGGGCTCCTTCTGTACCACTTTGCCTTCCAGCGGAGGAAGCCGTGATGCTCACGGCCGCCCGCCCTCCCCTGCCGCCACCAAACAGGGGTCGGGCACAGCCTGCACCCGCTGCGGCTCTTCGCGGGGGAGGAGGATGGACAGACTGCCGTTTGCCAGAGCACAGACAAGAAGTCGGGGTGCAAAGGAAACTTCTTCCCCCCCAGCAAGCGAGAGCGCAGCTGAGGACCTCTGGCTGCGTGGGAAAACGCGTGCTCCTGCCGCCCCTGCCAGTGCAAATGGGGTCTGGTGCAGGCAGTAACTCGAATATTTACAGGGCTGCACGTACACAACAGCACATCCGTAAATCAGAAGCAACTCGGAGCAAAACCTTTTTTGGGTATAAATAAATCACTATTTTTACAAAATAAATTAGGTGCCTGGAATACCCATCGATCAGCGGGGCAGGTAAATCAGCTCGGCGCGAGCAGCCGCGAGAGGAGGGGAGGCACGGGGAAAACACGTCTCTACCCGGCTCCAGACGCTGACAAACCGGCCGGGCTGCGGCACCCCGTGACGGCGGCAGCCCTGCGCCTCCCTGCCCGGGGGTCCCCAAAGCCGGCAGCAGAGCCCCTGCCCTCCCCCAGCATCCCCCTCCGGGGGGCTGGGAAGCGGCGGCCGGGCAGCACGCCTCGCCCTGGCGAAGCCATTTGGGTCCTCGCTGCCGCGCAGGATTCATCATCTCCTGCAATGACCCATGAAAGCAGCCGTGTTACACGCTTTCCCGCCGAGCGTTTCTTTAGCTTGGCTTCCGCCGAGCTATTTCTTTTCATTAGGAGCATGACCCTGACGGGGCTCTCCGCACCGCACCCGCCAGCATCGCGCAGGTGGGGAAACTGAGGCACGGCAGCCGACGCGCCCAGCCCTCCCGAATCGGCGGCCGTGACAGATCCAGCCCCCTCCCGCCACCCTTCCCCGGCTCCCACTCCGCTCCCGGCCCTCGCCCCAGCCAGGCGGGTATATTTGTTTTCCTGCTGTAAGTCCTGAATGGAAATGTCATGAGGACAATCACCATGGTGACATTTCAGCAGCTCCATATAGAGCTACGCAGGAAATGAATTTTAAAAATCCCTATTAAAAATGGAAGGGCAAAAACAATTTTCTGGTGGAAATTTGTTCTGAGAGGGTTTATAGACTTGTTTTAAAGAAAAAGGTCTCCAGCAAAGAAAGTTGGAAGTCTCCAGGTTTTTAGGGTTTCATCACTTCTCAATGAAAGAACGGACCTTTTTTGAGAGGGACTTTTGTGYGTGTTGTTTTGTTGAACCATTTACCAATTTTTTCTGCGAGAAGCATTTCATATTTGGCTGCAATATAAGGTCATTGGATACAATGGAAATGCTTCCAGCATGGAAAAATAAACAAGGGTGGTATTTTCATACCATGGGGCCCCAAGACAGCAGGGAAAAACATGAATGCCCTGTAGCACAAAGTCAGGTAATTTGAAGTATTATATTCAATCCGSTAACATTAGAGAGCATCGATTAGTGCCAAGAGCCTGAAACGATGGGCAGGACTACATTAGCGTAAATGGCGTTATTTATTTTAGAGGTTGCATATGCAAGAAAATTTASGATAATCCTTTTTTGCTCTAGCCCGTTTTTTTCCATAAAAATATAAATTGGAAGATATTGGCCAGCTGTAATAGAGCAGCAGCACATCCACTTGCAGTTGGGTTGCTTCTGTTTTGATATTACCGATCATCTCTCCTTTAGAGCCACATTCTTTCCTGAAGAATTAGCTCCGTGGGACACCCGTGTGCCACTGCTGTCGGACAGTGCTGAGCGCTCGGGGACACCCTGGGAGCTTCRACGGGGAGGGGATGGAGATGGGCCCTGCGCTCGTGGCTTTTACAGGTGGTTTGGAGGAGGAGTTGTTGTTTTCATTAAAAAAAGCGGCCGGGATGTCCACATCCCCACTCAGCTGGACACGGGTGATGCTCCGGAGGGTGATCCCAGCCAAGGGTTTATTCTCCAAGCCCGCGCAGAGCTTGGCAAGACCAAGAGAGAGGCGGGTGATTATTTTAGTCCCTTGTTCCTCTGACTGGCTTGTGCATCACAAAAGAATGCTAATGTTCACATCTTTATGAAAGCACTCGAGTTCATCAGCTTTGCAAAGAAGAGAAATTAAATCAAGATTTAATTGGGATATGCATGTTTTATTCATGGTACTATCCACAGGAGAAGCCAGACAGCTGAAGGTAAAGAGGAGGGGGGAAAGAAGAAAAAAAATCTTTTGAAAAGTTGTTTCTCTCTGATTAAATAGAGAGAGTTTCCCACTTCAAAGGGAGGGCTCCTTTAATGTATTTTAAATGCTCAGATGTGCCGTTCCAATGCCTCCATGCCCCAGGCTGGCAAGGGCAGCACGGGCCCCTCGCACCCCTCCTCTCCACGGCCTCCGAAAGGGACCCGCTGCCCCCGGCGCGGCACGCACGGCGCGGCCGGGCACGCGCCCCAGCGAGGGCAATCCGCTGGGCCCTTCGCCGGGCTCAGACGGAGAAAGGCACCTCCTSCGGCACCAGATCTCGTGGCATCCAGGATGACCTGATGATTTGAGTGACCGGGTTGGTTTTTTGTCCTGCTTGTCCCCCGACTCTGGCACTGGGCGTGATGGGGCCGGGTGCTGCACATCGCCCGCAGCCATCGCCTGCATCCCTCCTGCGGTCCTCTCGGGTGCTCGGGGGGAGCCTGTGTCAGACCGGGCTGCATTGCGCAAGAAGTCGGGGAATTTGGTGGCTGACAGGTTCTGGAAGGCACATAAGGAAGAAAAACCTGGCTTAAGTTTTCAGATCCAGCTTTGCAAGTTCAGCGGCTGGGAAATGAAGCGCTTCTGCCTTTTCTGTGGCCGCACCAGGAAGCGGGGAGAATGAATTTCGTTTTCGCTGCCTCACTGCTGAGAGAAAGCCTTCCTTTATTTTYACTTTGCATATTTTTGTGTCTTCATTTTCAGGGCAACGGCAGGTTCCAGTTCAGAAGTAGCCGATGCAGAAGGCCGTGTAGYTCTGGTAGGAGTTTCTCCAGCTGGCTTTGGAGCCAGGCRCGTTTAGCCACTGGTCTGCAAAGCAGTTTGCGCTGGTGCTCCTCCTGGGGGGAAGCYGCAGCCCCAGGAGCTGGCGGGGCAGCGGGAGGGAGGACAAAGCCCAGCGCGGTGGCTGCCTCCGGCCCCGGCTCTCCCGGAGGAGCGGTAGCAGAGCGGCTGGGCGACGGACGCGTCCACTCGGGTTTGTCCCACGTCCTGCCCAGYGCAGGGACCTGGACTAAAGCCCCACCGTCGCAGTGGGTGAACAACCCTAATTTGTCTGTGGTGCTTTGTCCCCTTCAAAGCTTAATGCAGACACTGTGAGAATGGCTTTCTGTTTCTTGTTACGTTCCTTTTAATCAGAGGAGAGGGCAAAGCCAGCGGCAGGACGGGAAGGGGGGAGAGATGAGACCACRCAGGGAAAGGACCAGAGGACAAGACAGAGCTGGTGGGATGGAGGAGGAGGTGGGAGCRGACACGCAGCGCATCCGGCTAAGATGGGACGTTGCACAAGCTTAACGCCAAGCAGGTGCTCAAACAGAGCCCTGAAATGGCTGGTCTTGAGCGAGCACTGAAGTGCTTTCGCCGCACAACACCGCTGGAAGCCTTTCCCTCTTCCGCCTGGGTACTGCTCCAGCAAGGCACGAGATGGAGCGGGATGCTCCGAGGGGATGCGGGAGGGCAGGCGCCTGGCAGAGCGGGGAGGAACGGGGCAGAGGCAGGGACACCGATGGGGCAGGGAGAGGGGAGCGGGATGCAGGAGCCATGCAGCTGAGAGATGCAAAAGAGGAGAGAGGCCGAGGGAAGGTAGGAAACGCGACAAGTGCCACAAAAGCAAGGCCTTAAGGACACAGGGAACTTCTGGTTCGCTTTTTAGATTGAAATGTGTATGGGAGGCACTGAAAGATAGCGGTTGTAAGGGAGGAGGGGGATCTGCGCAGCAGCGTTCGTGTCGCTCCTGGTGGGAATTTTTCTATAAAGGACCGATTGTTCAGGAACGGCGCCTGACAAAAATACAATTGGAAAAGTGGAGGAGAAAAAAAAAAAGGAAGAAAAGAAAATCTTCTCTGTAACTTGTGCCCTTCAGAAGCAGCCCCTGTTGCGTTCGGCGCCTGGCGGAGCCGCCGCTGCCTTGGGAGCCTCAGGTCTTTGTTAAGAAAAGGACACGAAGAGAAACACGAGTTCTCCCGAAGGCTCATTATTCAAACTGCTCCAGACCCGGCATCGCAAGTGCCGGTGACTTTGGAAGATGAACAATCTTATCTCCTGGGTGAAAAGGACCATTTGTTGTTTACTGTCCGGGACAGAAAGCTCACAATAGGCACGAGAGGAAACTTGGAGAATATCTGGGCAAAACTTGCCGGGCGATGCGCGACGCAGAGCGAGCGATGCTGCTGACRGGCGCAGGGCTTCCCCGGGGAGGAACACCCCTGCTCCGGGGCTCGGCACAGGGAAGGGGTGCTGTCCTAGCAAATGCAGCACGGGCAGCATTCAGGGGAACGAATCTTTCCTTAGACGTTACATCGGTTTCCACTGAGCGAGTAACGGGCAAGGACAGAGCAGGAGATCCTGCCACAGCAGTCGCTGCAACGACCTGTGAGCACTTCTCTTCAAGGGCAGCCACCCAAAACCTGCCTGGCCACAAACTAAGTGATCACGAGAAATGCTTACTTTCTCCCTGACTTGGTTTGTCCTGAAAACAGGCAACACGGTACKTTGTGGGCCGAGGGCTGCCTCCTGCGCCCGCTTTCTCTCCCACTGCCCCGGCTGCGGGGGGTGAAGGGGGCACTTGCCAGAAGGCTGCACGGCAGAGAGCCACGGGYTAGTCTGGAACCGGCTCCTGAGTTCATCCCTGCCATACCCCAGGCTGCGGGCTCTGCTGGAGCCGCCTCCTAGAGCAAATCAGACCCCCCGAGCTCTGCTTAGCCTAATGTTTCAAGCTTTGTGCTTTTAATAAGGTCAAACCAAGAGTGCACTGTTATTCCTTGTTTCATCGAGAATCCTGCACATACAAATGGAGCTAAAGTACAGCACACAGGGTGTGAAACAGATAATTCATTCTACCAACGACATAAACAGCTCCTCCGAGGAAATGGCTCCTGTTTCCAAATTCCAAGACCTTCAGGGAAAGCCTCCRGGCACAGCAGGGAGGCAGAGGTGAGGGGTTTGAAGCACATGGRAGGGAAAAGACAAGATGGTTTCGTAGCTACAAGTGGGGAGGTGCACCCTTCACGYTGGGCTTTGCCCTTTGCTCACAGCCAGGTTGCTCCGCCCGGCATGCCGGGGAGCTGCAGGACCGGGCTCTGGGATATTCTCCTTGCGGGCAGTGCTCCTCTGCCCGGGGACCGGAGCTGCAGCCTCGACCGTAAGAGTGCTGGTGCTGATTCAACAGCAAGGCGTACTGGGTTATCCTGTCTTCTGGGGACAGGGAAGGGAGAATTCGCACGAGAAGAAGTTTTTCCATGCACGGGTTACTGCCCACCGCCCTGCCAGGGGAGGATGGGAGCGGGCAGCACGCAGGAGCATCATGGACCTCCTCCATGGAAGGAGGGAAAGCCAAGGGAAGAAAAGCTCAAGCTGAGCATTCTCACGCACCCTCCGGAGCCAAAGCCCCGGCAGCGCCTGCGGCGTGCCTGCTGGCAGCAGCCCTGCCTGGCTGTCCTGGGGCTGCCCGTGGATTTGCAGGCAAGTGTTTGCCTTTGTGGCTTGTTTATTTTAGAGACTGCAGTGCCAACTCCCTGCTCAGCTGGGGCATGGCGAAGACGGGCTTTGTGGTAGCTGGTGATCCAGGTCCCRGGAGAGAAGGCACCTGGGCAGAGGCGTGATTCATCACAGGCACAGATCTAATCAAGAGAAGCTTCGCACCCCGTCTCCCCCCCACCTCCCTGAATAGCATCTCTTAATGATAAAAGTCCCTGTGGTTTATAATTACCAGTTTGACAAGTTCATGAGTTCTCTGTTAATTATTATAATTAGCTCTCGCTGGGTGAGAATGCAGGAGTTTAACAACAATATTAACAATGGGAGAACTATTATTGAGGATTAACTACAAGGAGCCAACTAGAAAGGGTTCCTCCTGCCTGCCAGCGAGACCCATTAAGGGAGAGCCCTGCTCCCCCATCCTCCCTCTTGCTTAGCTCAGCCCTGGCTCGAAGSTTGGAGAGTTACAAACAGCAATTCTGTCCGCGGGACAGCGTTGGCAGTACCGGTATGGGACAGGAAATACAAACTCGCCTTGGGCTGCCCGAAATAGGGTSAAGATCCAGACCAGCAGAGGAAATCATAAGGTAAGGCTGCCAGGGCCGCAGAAAGACGCGTGGCGGCTGCAGAAGGACAGACAGACAGGGGTCTGCGGCACGGCCCCTCGCTCGGAGCAGCAGCCCTGCAGGGGTAACGCGAGAATCGGGCCCYGCAAACTTCTTTTAACGCCCGCTCTATTTCACGTGCTCCACAGCTGCCGAGCCGAGGAAATCGTAAGAGCCAGTGATTAAATTCCTGCGAAAGCCGTTCCTCCCGGGAGTACACAGCACGAGACGCTAGCCTGAGCAAATATTAGAAAAATATCAGTTTTTGGCACCCCTAATTTGCTGAAGATGAACGGATTGACTTCTCAAACACGGCRAGATCCCGAACAGATCAACACGGCTCGGCTTTCTTCCTAATTTCCGAGCTCCAATGTATACAAAATGTTTATCTGAAGTGCAGAAGAGCTTAGAGAGGCAAGCTGTGCAAATAATTAGTTATCTTAAGCGCCTTCACACCTGAAACAGAAGGCTGGAGGTTTTTTTGGTTTGCTATTTATTTTTTTAATTTATTTAATCACACCTTTGCAGAGCAGAAGCAATGACCGAGAAAATTTGGGAACGGGTATTACCAGCAGAAAATGCCTTTTGACRCCCACATAAAGCCACGTGGGACCAGGGACCCTTCTCGCGGAGCAGAGACGCGCAGTCCAAGCCTGGGAAACCCCAAGAGCCCTGAGGGCAGGAGCAGCCCTAGAGCCGTGACCCGGCTCGGCCACCACCGCAAACCACGCGGGACCCTGACGAAGCCTCTGTTAAAGGAGGAAAGGACCACGGCCCAGAGCCGGCGAAATTCATGCACAAGAAAACATGCCCAGACCTCCAGCGGGGCCGGTTGCCTCCCCCCGGTCTTGCCCGGAGCCAGGGAAGCTCCGGGTTTCTGTCCTTTGCTGGAAAACTTCATTTGCTTTTCAGACAAGAAGAGTTTCTACACACTTAGGCTGCTTGTGAGAAATACTCCATTTCAAATACATACACACATTTTTTTTTTTTTTAACTGCAAACAGGTTTTGAAGAAAAGATCAAAATCTCAGTGAAATATTCTGAAGCTGTTGGGATGAAACGCTTCGCTGTACATGATATGAATTTCCTTGAGTAATATCTGTTTGAGGGATTTACATTTGCTTTTACATCCCAAAAACAGAATGGGGAAAAAAAAGGTTGAAGCCGCCAAGAGTTTCTTAGGACAGCRCAGCCATTTCCCACCTACGTCAGCGGAGGGAACTGGGACCGGCCCGGAGAACGCGGCGGCAGGTAAAGGCTTGGGAGCTGCCTGGGGTCCGACAGCCTTCCCCAGCCCAATTACTCGGCATTCAGCCCTTTCTCCCTGCTTCACCGTTAGCGTCGGTAATGTATTCATGAAATTCCCTGGGGAATAAATTCTTGCAAACATCTTGACACTGCAGACAGAGGTAAGAAAAAGGCCCCAAACGAGTCAGAATGTATTTCGCAAGTGGAAATGCAGAGACACAGAGGAGGAGACGGCGCCGGGCAGGTTGTGCTCCTGCCTGGCAAGGATCCACTCTCTTCCCAGGGAATTATTAAAGGTTTCGTGCTGGGGAACAAATAATTTAAGTGAAGGAATCCCTTTTGCTTTGCTCCTGTAGCCAAATCATTGGTTAGCGGGAGCATCAGTGCGGAGATGCTGGGTTACTCCTCTCCCTACGCCTTCTGGGAAACTCCTTTGAACACTTACAACATCAGAGCAGAGGACGTGATTTGTTAGACAAGCCTGACTTTATTATTTTTTTAAAAGGGGGATATTATCTTCTGACTCCAAAGGAAAGGGGAAGAGGAGAAAGCCACTGATACGGAGGGGGGGTAAAGACAGACACAGAACCTCATTATTAAACAAAATAAATAAAATATACTAGCAGAAAATGTGTCTTGGCTTTATTACTATATTCTGTCCTCTAAATATTTCATTTCCAACTAATGCACAAGCCAAATGGAAAATTTCAAGCAAAACTGCACTACTTAGAATATGCTTAATTATTGATTCAGCCAGGAGGGAAAAAGAAAAAAAAAAAAACAGAGGGGAAGAAAAGGCACCGAGCCGTTGTCGAGTTCTCCATCCCGGAGCTGCTGTTTGAGACCCGCGCAGCCCCCCACCCTCCCTCCCCGGCAGCGCCGGGCACGGCTCGGGCTCACGCAGCGCGTCGCAGCGGCTCAGGCAGCACCTCCGCGCCCGCGCACAGGGCGGGCAGGATGCTCATGCCCCGTCTCCTCTGCCCTCGGACTGCCTGAGCTGCTTTTAGCTTGAGCTTTTAGCTTTTGGCTGAGATTTTAGCTTGCTTTTTTTTTTTGTAACCAGAAACGCTTCCTCAGGGGTTAAAAGCTGAACAGCACATTAGGGGTAAGAGCCTTGGCACCTGCCAGCATCCCTCCTCACAGAGCCCYGACACCAGCCACCTCCAAGGGTCAAACCCGGCCGACTCAAGCCTCTGACGTTCGGTTAAGGGACCACCAGTGTGCAGGGCAGACACGCGGAAACGCCAGTGCTCCGTCCTCCAGCAAGGCGGCACAGAGGACAACAGCCCACCGCYGCGGCTGGGCGCCGGCAACGAATCTTTCTATGCCAAAGCTTTGCAACCTGGGTTACGAGCCCTCGCGGAGGGGCCCTGCCCAAGACACCTCTCATCAGCCCACCGGCACGCAGCAGCGAGAGACGCGGGATCGGGAGCGACTCACCCTGGCCGTCCCCATCGCCGTCCCCAGAGCCAGCAGCCCCAAAGCAGCCCYGGCCCCGGCTGAGCCGACGGGAGGAGCTGCTCCGCACCAGGCATTTATACAGAAGCGGGAGCAGCTGGGGCCGGGAGCCGGCGGCYGGGCTGACGGGGTGAACTGAGCACACCTGTGCTCCTGGCCGCAGCAGGGAAACCGCTTCGGGAAGCAGGGGAAGGGGACGGAAAATAGGAAATCGATGGCAAGTTAAGGCCGGAGAGAGCAATTAGGCCTGGGAGCGCTGCTGCTAACTGCGGCAGGAGTGAGTTTTTAAGTGCAGATGAACCAGATTTATACACTTACACGGGGCTGGAAATCTCTCAGAGAAAGCAGTTTAACGGTGCTGCCATTTAGAGGGAAAAACTGAAGCCAGAGTGCGTTTGCAAATGGACTCCAGGGACCCAATTTTCTTCCCCTGCTGGGATAAGTCCAAACCAGCCATTCTGAAGTTACGGGAATTGCATCGGAAAAACAAAGGAGGAGAGATGACTGTGGCTGCGGATGCACACAAAGAGCTGCCCGGGTCACACCGGGGCACGGGACCACCAGCCCCCCGGCTCGGGGCGGCCRGGTGTTTACCAGCCCGCCCAAAGGCGTGCGGCAAACCCCCAAAGGTTAGGCAGAAATAGCAGGTGTAATGCCAGCTCTGGCAACGTGCTTGCTGTCCCTCCTGGCAGGTGTTTGTTGAAAGATGATGACAGTTTGGTCATTGTTTTTTCCTGGGTTTTCCCCCTTCGTATGTATGTAAAAGTCCTTTCTATTTGGTCTAGGTAATTTTTTGTGAACATCTTGTGGTCATGAGTCAAAGCTAAAAACGTGGTTTTGGAAACATGGCCAAAGCCATTTCTAATTCACAACAAAACATCCCCCTCATAAAAGCAGTTCAGAGTCCAATTCCTTACACGTGTGTCGATGCCGTCACCTGTATCTGTCCTCCATCTCCTACTCTGGAAAACCACCCACCTTCCCATATTCAAATCATAGAATCATAGAATAGAATCATAGAATCATTAAGGTTGGAAAAGACCTCTAAGATCATCAAGTCCAACCGTCAACCCAACACCACCATGCCCACTGAACCATGTCCCGAAGTGCCACATCTACACCGGAAGGGTTCCCAGCACCCTAAAGAGACCGAAGAAGGGGGGAGCATCACTGGCAGGGTCCCACGCGGGGGCTCGGGGGAGCATCGCAATGCCCAGGGGAGAAACTGTCGGCGTCGGCATGCCAAACACACGCTGCCCTAYGGTTGAGAGGTGGGGAACGAGCGAAGCAGTCAATTAGGAATTTCACTGAAATTTCAAATTACGGGCTTTTTTTTTTCTTTTTAAGCGACAGAATTATGCTGTGTTACAGAGAAAGTGACAGGTAATTTGGGACACTGAGGATTTCTCGGGCTCTATAGTTAATGGGGAGTTTAGCACCAATTCCTCTGTAATTTGCACTTCTGAGAAACCGCGTTATTATAAAGTCAGAAATCTCAAGCACTTTCAACTCGGGGATCTGCCAGACTGACGATGACCAGGAACTGAGGAGGCCYGAGTCCACAGGTCACCCATTTCAATATCTGAGGCTAGGTGACTTCCAAAAATGGCCGCTCCAACGGCGGAGCCGAAAATTGGAGGTGACATTCAGAAGTCTCTGAAAATTATAACCCTGACTTCCTCCTTGAAAAGCTTATCTGAATCCTGGCTTATCCTTTGATGAGGTTACTGAAAAAGCATTCTGCTCTGAGTACTTGAAAGA
This sequence comes from Oceanodroma leucorhoa, assembly GCA_030449065.1. Lineage (NCBI taxonomy): Eukaryota > Metazoa > Chordata > Aves > Procellariiformes > Oceanodroma > Oceanodroma leucorhoa. The sequence continues at coordinate 835,824 of JASVER010000188.1, forward strand.
TAACAGGCAATATATGTGAGCCGGTGCGCTTCTCCCCAGGGGGAAAACACTATCAAACATGCCAAGCATGGGACACTAATTAAATGGTCTGAATTATGCTGGACATTAAGGTCCTGGGGTGGCTTGGTTTAACTCCTTCCCGTCCTTGCACACCCGGAGCAAGCGTGCGTGCTCATCCAGCCAGGCTCCCGGGAGGACGTGCTCCCATGGTCCAGCGCGATCCCGGGCATCCCGCTCCATCCCGCTCTGGAGCCTGGCGTGCACGCATTTCCACGGGGCACAGCCCCTCGTGGGAGAGAACCGCATTCGCTGACCCTCGCTAATGGCTGAGCATCCTTAAGGAGCCCCTAGACTTTCCTTAACTAAATAAATTGCATCCAGAGAAGMAGCTCACTTCACTTCTGGAAGGATGCTAAGCCGGGGCTCTGGCTAATCCTGCCCATTGGTAAAAACGTGGCAACATTTAAAGTTTTGCTTAAGTTTAAGCAAATGCTTGGGTTTCTTGGATGCTAAACCCTCTGTTACGAGCAAGTGTCTTCCTGTCTTCCTGAGGAAGAAAGGCAAAGCGAATGGAGGCAGAAATCCTGTCGTCTTGGTGAGAAATGGTGAATTCAGTAATGCTTCACGGGCTGGCAAAGGGGCTATGAAAATTGACCCAGCTCTATTTGTGAGGGAAAATAATGGGGCTTCCTCTATAAAGTGGAGTAGCAACCACAGCTCAAAGGGTGGAAAGGAGGAAAGACAATGCACTAAAATATAAGGTATTACGGCAAAATCGGTATTAATTACGGGGAGCCAAAGTCCTGCCCTGGGAACAGCAGCGGCAGCCACGTCTGTGGGGAAAGGGTCCGGCGACAGGCTGGCGTCTCAGTTAGCACCCCCCTTCCGAAGGGACGGCGGCTGCCACCGCTCTTCCCCAAACACGGCGCACGGCACGGCGCTCGTCGGGGCGCCAGCTCGGGCAGGGCCGCTGGCAGGAAAATGCTATTCCAGCAATTTAACTTTTTCCTAACAGCAGATTACACTCTACGCAAAGCCTCTTTGTAAAGCTCTAACGTGCCTTCAAGATGCGGGGCCCTACATCACGTACTTTTTTGCCACTCCTCTTCCTCCGGCAAAACCTTTGAATTCGTGGCAGGCCGAATTACAGTACTATTTTTCTTTGCTTTCAACTTTGAATAACTTATGACAATTCCATGCCAAAGGTAAGATGGAAGCAAGGTTTGGAGTGTGCAAATTTTTGGTTATTAAATGGAAAGCACCTCGCAAGGGAGGTTTGCGTGTCCAGCCTGAACGGGTCAATCCCCGTGCAAGTATTTGATACGGCTGGTGGGCAAGTGCATTCGCCCAGTGCAGGGGCTCGTCCCCAGACAAAGCTGCCCTCCTCTTCCTGCTGGCCGCGAGCACCCGGTGCGCTCCTCTGCACCCAGCGCGGCCGCTCTGCCGGGATGCTCCAGCTTTGCCTCTTTGCTGGTCAGCCTCTAGCCCAAAAAGCAGGGAAAAAGAACAAAAGCATTTTAATGGCATAATTTATTTTAAAATGAGCTGTCTCTTAACATTGCCCCAGCCCCCAAAACACCAATAATTATTGTCTGGTTCCCTGCCATATCCCCAGCCAGCGCCTTCAGCGTTTCAGGCACTGCTGTGTGAGATTAGCGGGGAAGTGTTTTGAGTCCCTTACATCAAAGGGATTGAAAAACTATACATTTAACAGAAYGTATTATGCAGGTGAGGAGAAAAAAAGCAAGTTCTGTTAAAAAGGATGGCTCATCTCTCCTCATTCTGGGGCAGGGCTTAAGGCAGCTAATATGTCTCTGGGGGAAAAAAAAAAACAACGTTTAAGCGGACACCAGCCTGAAAAAAAGTGAAATGCCAACAGGTGGGAAAAGGACCCAGGTTCACCGCATGCGGGGAAAAGCGTTTGGTCAAAGGCGGAGGTGGGAAGGCGGAGGGGAGCCTCGGGTGGCCGGCACAGGGYGAGGCTCCTGGTGCACCTCTAAGAGCAGCCCCGCACCTTGCATCGCGTCCCTTCTCCGCCGGGCGCTGCGTAAATAAAGTYGGAAGGAAGAAGGGAAGATGAGAAATGAGGAGGAAAAGATGAAGCTAGCAGGATCGAAGGTTAGGGAAATGTTTTGCGAATTGCCCGTGACAAGCTCCCATCGTCAGTACATCCCTCGCCCAGCGCCGAGGGGTCCGCCGGCCGTGCCGTGCCGTGCCGTGCGGGCTGGTGCCGGGGCCGTTGCCGGCAGCCCGCGCTGGCTGCCTGCGGTGGCCGGGACAACAAAGCCCGGCAGCGCTGGGGGGAAACTGTTCAAAGGGCCCTCGCCTTGAAAACGCTGCGCGTTATTTCCACGGGCCCTTAARCAGAATAATTCATTAGTCAGCTCAGAACAATCAATATCGCGCGCCGACAATTTATACACCGACTCTGTTTACCCAGCAGACCCTCTTTGATAACATTATTTATGATTCTAAATAACTCCATCGGTGTTCAATAGAGCCGGGAGTACCTGGGGGACCGGGGCACAATCAAATTATGAAGACATATGGTTTACTCAGCGCTGGAAATGTTCAACTGCATTTCATTGCTGTTAGTCCTGCCGCAGTACCTTCCCCAATCAGTTCTACAACCTCCTTAATATCGTTTGCTGGATGGGAAGGCTTCTTCAGGGAGAGGGCCCTCGCTCAGCCGACGGAGAGATGTGGCTGTAAAGGGAATTTTATCGTGGCTATTTCTGCATTCGCGGAGCCGAAGGACACGCCGAGCAGCTCAATGCACCCCAGGCCACCGTGGCAGTTAAAGTCCTGCATTGCCGGGGGTTCACAGAGCAGGCAGGGAGAGGCAGAGGCAGGCAGGGCTCTGCCCGCGAGCGGCTCCAGCCCAGAGCTCTCCCGGAGAGGCTGCCCCGGCGTAGGCACCGACTGATATGTATGCGGCACGGCACGCTCCGCATCTCTTGGCTGTATTTATGTTCGGTGCATATACTGTGTACGTTTTAATAAAGCACTTCTGATATACCCACGAACCGGCCAAATGCTGAGTCATTATTATCGACAGAACATCGCATAAGTACTCTGCTGAGCTTCCTCTGGGCTTTGAGGGTGTATAAAGCTAACACTAATGCTATATTGCTCTATAAACCCTAGTCCTCCCTGCAGAGAAGCAATAATTAATCAGACGAGGCATGATATGTAACAAATTAAAAAGATAAAACTTCCCAACAAAAATTAYGGGGCTAGAGAGACGCGGGCTGTGCTTTGCAGCGAGCTGTCCCTGGCACCCCATTTCCCTTGCTCTACGGGCATATAACTTCCACGGGCCGGATCCTGCGAGCGCGGCGAGGCAGCCAGCCCTGCGGCTCCCGGCGCTGCCCTCGCCCGGCGCTCCGGCGGGAAGCACACYGGCCGCCTGCCCGATTTCGGCGCGTCCTCGGCGTTCAGCCTTCGCAGGGGACGGCCGTAAAATCGCGGGGAGCCAGGACCGGGATGCGAGCGCTGGGGACAACGTCGTGCTCCTTGGAAGCGGGGCAGATGAACGCCAGCGCTTTCTGCTTTTGAACGTGTCCTGGAAACTCTTCTCGACACTGATCCTGCTCCTTCCCAGCTTGCAAATAGGCCAGGCTGTAAAATAAAGTGATAACAGTTATCACTGTGGAAATACAATCTCTGAGAAAATCCCACCAGAGTAATAATTAAAAGAGATACTGAAGACTCTGACAACCCTGGATTTATTTTTGGGTTTCAGCTATTTCTGCTACGCGATTCCCTTTTGAAAAACCAGCATCTCCTTTCCATAGGAAACCCAGACATTTCAAGACCTGTTTTTGTTCCCCTTGAAGCGGGATGGAGAAGTAAACAGCGACGTTTCCTGTGGAACAGAAAGCAAAGGCATTTTCAGCTCAGAAGCGGCAGGGTTTTTCACTTCCATCTTCCCATGCAAACCTGCGGTGCTGCTGACACCCCGGGTTCCAGCGGGAACACCTCCGGCGGGGAAGCTCCAGGCGCTTAGGCGGGATGTGTGGGAGGTGGCAGAACTCTCCCTCGGCTCCCGAGCCGGCTACATCCCTCTGCATTTGCCAGCGGAGGACGATCAGGGAATAAGCCCGTAGGGGGGCCAATGTTTCTTCRCAGAAACATCCCCAGCCCCAGGCTGCAAAGAAAACCCATCGGCAACATTCACTGATTATGCTGGCAGTCGGCGGGGTCTAACTGTGAAGTCCTCTTTGGAAGAGCAGCCCTGCGAGACCCCCAGGACAGCGATATTCGGATCAGCCAGAGAAGCCCTTCCCCACCCCTCGTGCTGCTGCTGGGATAAGGCCCATCGCAGTGCAGGCGGGAGAGGGGCGAGGAGGCGGCTGTGGGTGCCCAGCGGCCGCCCACCCACGCAAAACYGCGGGGTCCCCAGTCACCAGGCTGCCCTTAAACGCTTTGCCAGGCTCAAGTCTAAGGAGGCTGTGTATATCACGCTGCTTTTGTAGCCTTAAAGGAGGTGTTTGGATATCTATATTTAGTTGTCCTCACTTCCTTTCCTCCTTGACATTTATGAATTTTAGATGTCTCTGACTCTGGGCCTCCGAAGGGCGTCTTGGAGAAATGCACGGTGGCCCCTGCGCTGCACTTTGTCTCCCGGTGAAGCTGTGCAAGGGACATCCCGCAGGGATGTGGCTTCAGCCTGTCTGTGGACCGTCGGTGCTCACCCAGCCATGGGATGCTCGGGTACCGCGGGCGCCGCCGTGGTACTCCCCAGCCTTTAACAGGCGTGTGGGGCTGCTGCTGGCTCCGTGGCTGCCGGAGGGAGGGAAGGAGAGGRAGAGATGGCTGGGAGCAGTGGAAAAAAACGAGAGTGCAAGGGATCAGGGAGGTGCTGTTAAAGTACATGGCAACTTACAGATGAAACGGGCAGCGGCTGCCTTGAGCTGAAGGCCAGTTTGGCAGGGGGCTTGCGCAGGAGCGTTGTCAGAGAACAAGCCTTGCTGAAGCGTGGGTGGGATGGGCACCCTGCAGACCCCCCCATCGCTCCTTGCGCCGGCTTGTTGGGACGGGGTCCCGCTCCCATCCTCCTCACCAAGGCCTGCTTCAGCACCACGCCGGGTAATGTACTTCTCATTCCTCCTGCTTAATACCCCGGACTCCTTAAATGGCGCTGAATCTAACTGAGTGGTGGATAAACATTAGTTTCACAGCTCACAAAGCAGAACTGCCGGCTACTGCCAGTCTAGACGTAATGAGTTCCTCCCAGGACCCCTGGGAGCGTTTAGAGTGGGCTCTTCTTTACCCAAGCTGCCAGTCAAGCTGGTGCCAGGGGGGAAGCAGCGCCGTTAATCTCTTTCCCACCATCCCAGCCATAGCTGAAATCCCTTCGAGCATGTAACGGTTTTATTTTAATGTGCTGTCCCACCGGCACGCGGACGGGAGCGGCGTGGGCCGCCCGCTCGCCGGCTTTCTGCTGCCTCCCCACCGCGAGCCCCTGCCGGGGAAGCTTTAATTTGGGGAGGGCGAGGTGGGGATGAGCCGACAGGTTGAAACAAACAACGAGGGAAAAGCGTTCRCGTGTTTTACTTTTCACCCAGGCTGGTGTTGTCACCTCCTTGGGTATCCTTTAATTAACAACAGATTGCTGTTCTGCGGAGAGAGACTAATTTAGCACCCAGAAGAGGAGCAAGGAAAGTTTGTTTGGCAGCCAGGCACCAGTGGCCAGGGACGTCTCCCACCGCGTCGCGCTTTCACCAGGACACTAAATCACTTGTCAGGAGCTTTTCCCCAAGAGCCGGAGCAAATCAGCTAATGAAGGTGATGTCATGCGGATTTTCAGGAGCGCTCTGATRGACCAGCCACGGCTGCTGCTGCTTCCCCGATGCTTTGGGTCGTCCTCTGGGAAGTAAGGCACTGCTCGCGCCTGTGTCACCGCAGAAGAAATCCACGGGGAAATCAAGATGGGATGCTACGGGCGGGCGAGGTGAGCTGGGACGGATCCTGCTTGTGCCCAGAGACGCAGCCACCTCCCTGGGCTCCTCCCAGGGGACCCCGCTGGGGAAGAGCCACGCCGAGGACCCCGGGCACGGGGCGTCTGCAGGCAGGCTTCCCCGAGCCCCTCTGCCCGTCCCCCCGCGGGCTCTGCACAGAGAGCTCAAGGGCCAGCGAGCACTGCAAATAAAGGGTCACTGCGAGAGCGGCCCTTCAGCACAGCCTCCGCAGCTCCCAGTGCCCCGCTGCTCTGCTCAGCACCGCTCCCGGCCAGCTGCTTGGGGACGGCGGGGAGCAGGGATGCGGCACGTACGGATGCTCTCCACAAAACCCGTGCCTGCTAACAAACACCCAGCGACAGCAAGTGCGTGGCACGACATCCCCTTCCGAGCAACACCGGCTCCCAGAGGACAGATGAAGAGAATCACAYGTGGAATTCATCGATTTCTGCTCTCCAGACCTCCTTCCAGAACAGGATGGACATATGAGATGGAAAAAAGGGAAAGAGTCGCTGTCAGGTCCTTCCCAAAAGACCGACAGACTAATTGCCAAACTCTAAATATATCCCCGCTCCACATGTCAGCCCAGGGCTTCTGCTCCCCCGTCCTCCACGTCAGCGGAGCAGCAAAAGCGCAAGCGAGCCTCTAATCCGCAGGGACGGGCAGGGAGCCAGCGTGGACTTTTCCATCCCTAACCTCCGAGAAGACGGACACCTGTGTCTCTCTTCTCTGCCGGGCCGAATTTAGCAGCCATAATTATACCCTTTCCTTCTATGTATAAATAACTGGAATTCCGGGTAAAATGTTGGGTTGCTTGATTTACATCCCCAGCGAGTCGATAAGGTTGCAACAAGGATAAATCACAGCAAAAGTGCATACTCAGAAGATCCGAGAGGAAGAAAGAGAAACTTCTRCCCCCCCGCTCTCCCATTACTCATGCTTGTTTATAAAGAGGCTGGGATAGTTTTGGCATTAAATAAACATTGTGCGATTGCCCGAGTATTTCATCATTGTCCTAAGTGCCCACGGAGAGTTGTGGGAAAGAGGCACTTGTTTCTCCTGCCTGCTTCTGCTTTCAGGCCACCAAGGACAGAGCCGTAAAGGAGGCTGACAAATTGAGGCTGCTGCTGAAGGTCCCCGTCTCCTCACCCCCACCGGCCTCCCAGCCTCTCCRGTTCGGGCTGGAGTTTTTGGAGGTGCCTGGGCAGGACCCAGCAAGAGGTGGKGAACRAGCTTCAGTTCCCCYGAAAACCCCWGCCCTGCTCCTTGAACCCTCCAGCCCAAGGGCTCCCAGGAATTTCCTCCACCRAGTGACCTTGCTTTTTCTTTGCAAACCAGCCCTGCAGCCGGGCATTCATCGACAGCTTCGACCTCAGCTGGGGCAACACAGAGACAAACCCCCACCTTGCCACGGATGCGCAGAAGCATCGTTAGTCTCAAGCCAGACCATAAATTGGCGCATGCAGCGAGCAGCCAGCAGCGAGGGAACATCAGCGGCACTTTGCGGCGAGCGCAGATCATCACTCGTCCCACTCCCTCCCAAGCGTAACACCATCCATCGCGTGGCCGGAATCGCCGGGCTGGGGACGGAGAGGCCAGCATCCGCCGCCCGCCGCCGCGCGGCATCTCGGCAGCGGGCTGGAGAGCCGCCCCGGGAGCGGGGTGGGGGGGCTGAGGGGGCTTGCCAGCCCCCTCCGTAAGGAGAGCGCTGCTGGGCTGCGTCTCGGGGAGCTCTCGAACTGGCACGCGGTTGGGAAGGGGTGGCCCGGCCAGGCAGCGGCAGGGAAGAGCCGCGGCGTTAACTGCGGCATTTGCATCTTTGGACAGCAGGCTGCGTGGCGGGGAGTGCAACGGTAGATGGACGAGTCTGTCCTGGATGTTTTTCAAGTGGAGATTAAGCACTGAGTGGGTTCTTTTTATTTAAGATGCCATATGTCTCTTCCCTCTAAATATCTCTTCCATCAGATACCGTTGTGATTCCCAGCCCGCCTTCCAACCCTGCCTTTGAGACACTATTGCRAACACTTCATAAAACCGTGTTAGATCGGAGATGGAAAACGCTTTGAAGGCTCCTTAAGTTCGTTCCCCCGTGTACATCACGCCCGAACGTACACGCAGCTGCTTTCCCCGCACTCGCTCCGAGCCTCGGGGCCGCAGCGTGCCCGGGAGGTGTGCGTGTCGCTGGGGGGAGGATGCCATTTCTGGGCTCGGGGCAGCGCGCTGCTTTGACTCCGGTGACTCATTTGATGACGCTGCAAATTCTCTTCCCCGCCTGTGAAATGGGGATAGCAACGCTATCCTTTTCCCCTGCTGTGAGCTTCAGTGTGTCAAGGATTGTGAGGCACTTAATACTATGTAAATGGGAGACATATCAGCTGTGCCTCAGATAAATGAATTTCACTTAGATTGATGGGTGTGAAGCACTTCCAAAATTAGGCCTATTCTTCTTAAATCAAACAGTTTCCCCAAGCCAGTTCAGCTCCATTGATGTAGAGGAAGTCATCAAGTTGCGATTCATCACCGGGTTCAATCAAAGACCTTCAATACGCTGACCCACCGCGTGCTTCCTCCTCTTTGCAGAGAGAGTCGGAGCTTGGCCAGACGCGCGAGGAGCAGGACCCTTCATCTCTGCGCACGGGGCATCCAAGGCTCGGTCCGCAAAGCCRGGACACGCTCTTGGTGGGACTAAAACCGCACCAGGCGTCTTACGCGGGGCTTGGAGAATCTCCTGGGCATTCAGGGTCATCTTCACAGCGCTTGCGTATCAGCAGACTTGAACTACAGGACACCGTTTTCCCCAAATATTTGCTGATCGCCCTTGCCCTCATAGCTGAATAAGAAACGGATAAATCAAACTGCAGTGTATCTGAAATCCCTGCCTCGCTCCCGTGGGTCTCTGCACCTCTCCCGCAACCTCCGTTGCAGGACTGGCACTATTTCTAGGGACTAGGGCTGGAAAAGCAGTGCACAGCAACCTGAGTGCTTGCTCTGATGCTTATGCTGAACTGTATTTCTGCCATTAAATGCTCTATAACATACAGATAATACCATAAACCTCGTTCCATTCAGTTAGCAAACAGTAAATCCCTCTCGCACGTAGGAACGTCACCATCCAACTAGATGAGTAACGCTGTAGTAAACCATACCAAGCCGTTCACTGCAGCTTCGTGCTCGCCTGCGTGGCGGGGCTGCCAGAGGGGAGAGGGTCCGCAGGCAGCCCGCTCCTTTCCGGGCTGGAATTTCTCCTCTCCTCTATGCCAAACCCAGGCACCTCCGGACTACAAGTGTCTGTCTGGTGTTTATGTGTGGAGGAACTCAGCTCTCTCCAACTTTTTAACTGCAGATAATCAACAAAGCTGGGCAAATAATTTAGTGCGTATAATTTATTCTATGAATTTTGATTCTTTGCCCACAAGCAGCTTGTGCTTCTCACAAAGGTATTGGTCCTATGCAATTATGCAGGGGAACCGCTGCCTTGGCCTATAGCTCGTTCAGCTGGCTGGCAGCGAGCGTTCGACACCCCGAGCATCGCAATGCTGGCCGCTTGCTTGGTTTCGATTAGGTGCCTCGCTCACATGGTATTTCTTCTGCTGATAGCCTGGGAGAAATCTAACCTTAGAGGGCATCTCCTACGGGCAGAGCATTGTAATAGAAACCTCACCCGCACGCCTAGGACAGCTGTTGCCGATCCCTGATGCCGAATTAGGCATCTGAAGGGTAGGTACAACAACCGGCTAGCTGAGTAATCGTCAAAATGTGGTCGCATCATCCATATGTTTGTGTCAAAATGCCCCATACTGTCGTTAAATGAGACTAAATATACCTAGGAGCAGCAGTAAGCACAGCTGTGCTGTTTTTCCCCACTGGCAGAGGAAGGAGGGGATGCTGCAGCCTCACACGTAACCGCGCTGCCAGTTACAAACTTGCCTGACATTCAGATGTTGAAGCTGTGAACTAAACCGCACCTGCTTTGGGCCGGTTTTGCTGCGTGACTCGCGTCCTTCCAGCCATTCCCCGTGCCGCGCTCCCTCCGGCGCGCTCGTGCTCCCGCCAGAAGGTGCTCGCGGGTCTGCGWGGGACGCGGGGCTCGCCGGTGCGCGGCAGCACGGGGTAAGCACCTATGGCTGTCACGGAGGGCGGCGTGGCTGTCCCCAGCCGTAGCTCTGGCCGCAGCGCCCCGCGGCACTCAGCAGCCCCTTTTTACGCGTGACAGGCGTCGGAGTAGCTGACGCAACCTTTTGTTAGCAATTCTTCCAAGGTGGGAGTTAATGTGTTTGTAAAAAGAATGCTGCATCAATGTGTGACTGTAAATCATCCTACTGGCTCTGCACTAATATCTTGATTTTTGCCATTGCCAGCGGCAGGGCGTTCAAATGGCTGTCACTCCACGGATGCCCTCCGTCCCCTTTCTTTATCTTCTAAACATTGTGATCTTGTCGTCTGCAGGAAGAGCTACGGCCCTTCAAGTTAAATGTGCCTGCCAAGAAAAATGTTGATTTTTTTCTTCCACCTACCTTCAGGTATCTGAGTAATGCAATGCAAGGAGCAAGGAATTAAGCTTTTTTTTTTTTTTTTTTTTAAGCTGAATACAGGAACATTGATGTAGAAAAATACTGTGGCTGTCAGAGCCGTCTTGTGACCAAGACAACCTTAAACTGTGTTTTAGCCTGGTTTGGCATGCTAGCTTTTAGGAGCTACATGGAGAAGTGAACTAATCCCAGGACTTAATGAATAATGTTCAAATCCAACTTCCATTTTCAAATCCGTCCATACATTCGAGAATGAGTCACAAGGTGTTTGTTGTGCGGCGGAAGAATAGACAAGCTGGGAAGGGTATTTTTATGTGTTTGTGAATCATTGTATATGATATTTTCCTGCACTGTGCCTCTCTGTCCTAGCAGTTTTCTGCAGAGAAATCTATTCAGCTGTACTGGAAATGTAGGCACTTTATAGAAAATCTTTAATAGCGCTAGCACAAATGGATGGCTCTTATTTCCTCTCTGCAAAGTGGCGATTTGCAAAACCACTGCCGACAAATATTTACCCCCCTCCCCCAAGCCATTAAATGAAGACCGATGGCGATGCCTCCCCGCAGGGGCGGGCAAGGCAGAGCTGCCGGCGGCAGCCGTCCGGCACCGAGGGCACGCACCCCGAGGGCAGGCACCCCGAGGGCAGGCACCCYGAGGGCACGCACCGCTGAGGGCAGGCACCCCGAGGGCAGGCACCCCGAGGGCAGGCACCCCGAGGACAGGCACCCCGAGGGCACGCACCCCGAGGGCACGCACCCCGAGGGCACGCACCGCCGAGGGCAGGCACCCCGAGGGCAGGCACCCCGAGGGCACGCACCCCGAGGGCACGCACCCCGAGGGCAGGCAGCGCAGGCAGCAGGCTGGGGAAGGCGCGCGCCGCGGGCCCCTCTAGCCGGGCGCATACGTGGGCGCGGACACGGAGGGTGTGGGGCGAGGTGGGGGTGCACAGCCCTACAGCCGCAGAGATCGACGTGGAAACGCGCTCCCTAAAGCGCGTACCGGCGGGCGCGTGAGCACATGGCTGCCCAGGTGCCAGCGTCTGTACAGACACGCAGAGGGAGAGGCAGGGAACCGCACAGATCCTTTCCGACTCTTTCCATCCTGGCTGTCGTGCCTGTTTGTTTTCTGGTACACTCGTCTTGCTGGAATTTTTAACATTTAATTAGTCGAGCCAGCTGCTTCTGCTTTGCCAAGGGCCCTTTAGTTTTGCCTCGTTTTAAACGTGGGTTTCTTTCRTTAGCAGGACCAGTCCGGGCTGCGGCCGAGCCGCACAGCCCAGACCCCAGCGCCYGCCGCTGCTCACCCGGTGCATTGTGCTCCCCAGGCGGGTTCAGCGCCGCGCTGGGAGCTGCGGGCTTTGCGCGGCTGGCGGAGCCAAGCCACCCTGGGCTCCGGCCCAGGCTGCGATAGCTGCACGGAGCTGCCACACGTCTCCTCTTCGTCCCTCTAGAGAGACTGGAACTGAGYGCGACCTTACGCTCTGCAGATTATCGTCCCTTGGAAACGGGATGAAAACCAGAGGACTCAGCGAGCAGAAGAAAGAGATTTCTACCCAGCTGTGGTGGGGCATGGATCCTGCTCCCCCAGCAAGGCGATTCTCACCGGCCGAAGCATAATTGCCGCCTGTTTGGATGAAAGATGCTGAATTTTTACCAATGGTGCTTAAAAGCCCTCATAGGGAAGGACCATAGGAGAGCTGTCTGGTGACAAGGGGAGGCTGCATCCCCGTGGGAACCCGCCGTCCCACGCGTGGTGGGCGCGGGGCAGAGGGGCTGCTCCCCTGCGCGCGGGGACAGCCACAGCCCGACCCGGGACAGGGACCTGCAGTATCACAGTGCCCGTTACGCCGGGACCCTCACCCGAGAGCAGACCACCGGCAGCAAGCTGCGCGCCGACTATCAATTTTCCACTGTGTTGGCCTGTGCAAAACCCTCTGGGAAAACCAGAGGGGGACCGAGAGGTCCCTTTCATAGAGCGGCAAGGGATGGTTGGCACTGGTCATACTTTTGTYAGCAGAGAGGCCAAAACAGCAGAGCCCGGAGAGGAGGCACCACAGCAGCACGGGGACGGGTCGTGCACAGCCCAGCACGAGCAAAAGGGTGCTGGGAGAGCCCTTCCCATCAGCTCTGCACGCACGCACAGCCCCAGGCGCACCCGAATCACCTGCTGCTCCGGGCTGCGCCCAGGCGGGCAGGGATGGTCCCCAGCAGGCCAGCCAGGAGCCGGAGCCGTGTTTGGTCCTGTCCCAGGCTCCCGACCCCCGGCACAGCGGGCAGGAGAAGGCTGAACGCTCGCASGCAACGCTGACGGAGGAGATCCCCTCGCCCAGCGCGGGCTGCGGCACCCGAGGTTCGCTCTGACTTGGCTCAGCCCTGGAAGGAGGTCACAGCCTGTCCTTAAATCTTTTGCCRAGCTACATGGCAGGCACACAGCTTTGACCGTTTCCTAGGTACTGAAGACAGCCAGAAGCTACATTTATTTTTAATGGGTGTAGAATAAGCGGCATGAAGTTTGGGATGGATACGCAGGTGGCAGSTTGTTTGAAGGGTGATGTTGTGCCCTTTCCTGGGGCTCTTCCCCCACACGCAGCATCCTTCCTCGCCGGGGAGGCTCTGCCCCTACCTCCTCAACAGCATCTCGGCTTCAAGGCTGCCTGTCGCTCCACCTCTCCTTGATTTTTGGTAAGGTCTGCCCTCCTTTGGTCTGTCAAGCCTGGCCTTGGCCTTGCTTGCTTTGTCCAACTCCACATGCTCATGTGTTCTTTCTAGTCCTCTGTAGCACATGGAATCATTTTGTTTTGAYCATTTTACCCATTTCCCTCCAGTATGTTCCTTCTTGTCCCCGGTCCCTCTCCCCGCTCCTTCCTTTACATTTTCTGCCCGCAGGTTTGGGAGGCTCCTTGCCGAAGGGCTGAGGACGAGCAGCTCCGGGCATCGCCAGGGTCCCTTCCTCCAGCAGCCCTGCCCCAGGCTGGCACTGCRAATTCGTCCCTGGCAGAGATTAGGAGAGGGACGCTGGCCCCAGTACAGTGGCTGCAAAGAGCCCACTGAGTTCAGGGGAGCTGGGATTTCAGCCTGATGATTGCTACCGCTCATGAAAACACTTCTAAGGCGTTTGCCTTTGGAAAAGGGCAGGTTACYTCAAATGTCAGGTGTCAGCAAAGCCTTTCTGCATCCCTGGGCGGACTCCCCGCTCCAGCTTCAAATGACACAAAAGGACCCTGCGCGGTTCTATTCATACCAGATGCGATCTCCTACCTTTAATGCAGAGCGAAGTTTGCCTGAAGAGAGACATGTGAACTTTTTTCCGRTCGTTCTAATCATTCCTTTTCTCCGGGGAAATAAATTTTTAATTGTTCTTATTCTTCCATATCACCTTTGAAACGCATTTGCTTTTTCATTGAAAGTCCAAGATAGAAGAATACTTAAAAGTTTTCAATTTTCAGACCCCAGCAAACCTATCGCTTCTGACATAAACAAACAAAGCCCAAACATGTTTAATGAAACAGTTTTGGTTTTCAAAATGAACGTTTTTGTTTTGATCAAAAAGCCATTTGTAGCTCCAATCCCAAAGACGTTTTCCCAAAACCCATTTAATCCAGCTCTAAAAGTCTCTTTGCAGAGCGCGGTGCGACGTATACTTGTTTGCCAGCCTGGGTTCGCTTCCCCCTCATCAGAGCTGCCAGACGCGAGACTTGGGCTTRGGGGGGAACGAAGACGCTGCCCGGCAGCTCGAGAGAGCCGAGGGAGCACGGTGCTGATGGCAGGATAGTCCTCCGATAAAAGAACAAAAGCAGAGCCCGGCGAACAGTATCTAGCCAACAATAATGTGCATTTTCCCTCCGTTTCCATTCTCCGGTTGTCGGGGAGCAAAACTTTATCGTTTTCTCCCATGCATGACACAGTCATTGCATGGCCGACCCCATGCAGGGATTTCGGTCCCGGCCGCACCTCCCGCGGCTGGCACATCCAGCACCAGGCTCTGGTCGACAACCCTTCTCTTTGTGAGCTAAAAATTCATTTCTAGCAGGCACTGACTTCAAAACTGCTGTCCATGCAGTTGTTCCTGCCAGCAAACTCATTAGCAGAGATATTCACCGAGAGCGAACGTACAGGAGAAATGAACTCGGCCACCCGGGCGCTGCCGACTGCGGCTCCCGGGGTAAAGAAACAGCTTCGCACACACGCACGTGCTCCTGCCTGCCCGTCACACCAGACGACGGCCACCTTCTGAGTCTGAAACACCGAGGCAAAGCACAGCAAAGGAGCCTGCAGTGCTCTGCACTGCGGCTCTGGGGTTCGGGAGAGGCTGAAGGCGGGTTGCCAGCAGAGAAGTGGCGCAAAACCCAGGTGTTGTTTCTGTACCAGCAAAGCCGCGACCTTTCTGAAGGAGCCAGACATTGCTGCCGGGTAGCTCAGCAGCTCCTGGCAGGACCTGACCCCCCATCCTCCAAGGAGGTGCATCTACCCCCTCTCGCTTCCYGGCCCTGCAGCGTTGCTCCCACGGGAGACCCGCACCTTGCCTGTCCCCGCAGCCGCCTTTCCCACCGCCGGAGAGCCCCAGCCGTGGGGCAGGGACCGTCTCTTTATCACCCAGCCCACCCCTCCGCTCGCCCCTCCTTAATCACCTCCGGCACGGCCCCAGTGATGGGTGGTACCCAGGAGAGCGGCTGCCTGCCGTCCCCCAGCCTCGCCCCGAAGGACAGCCAGCCGCTGCTGTGGCAGGGCGATGGGGGTTGCCCACCCCAGCTCCCCACGGGCAGCGCGGGCTCAGTCCCAGGTGGTGCCCGAGGCTGGGCGCCTCGTCRCCGCGGGGCTACACCCGCCAATAACTCCTCCGGCACGGTTACGCCTCAAAGGGTCTCACTAAAAGCAGGCAAAAAGAGCGTTAAAGTCGAGTGGAAACAAAGCCGAGAGGGTTCGGCAGGTCTGACTTACGAGAGGAGACGAAGGAACTTAACATATAGGCCTGTAAAAGAGGAAAGGGGCAGAGAGGAGACATGAAGAATATGAGAAAACTAGACAAATAACAGCAATAATAAAAATAGTGTTATTTATAAATTGCTCACTTAAGCGCTCGGAGGGACCCAAGCAGACAATTAAAGCATGATAATAATAAACAATAATAATTAAAACCCCATAAAACACGTCATACGAAAAGGCAGCAAAAGGCAGCAAAACGGTCTAAAGCTCATGAAAGCTTCCAGAGGACATAAAATAAAGGCAAGGGGGAAAACTTATCCGAGGTTGACCGAAAATATACCACAGACGGTAATGGGTTTCTGCTGAGGAAAAAGAGACAGAGAGAAGGRAGGCTCAGACTAGAGAGAAGGGAAGATGCCGAAGGGCCACCGGCAGTGTCGGAGGTGCCCCGCRAGGCACTGCAGCAGCCGCCCATGCTGAGACGTCAGATGCGCGCTCGGCCACCTGCGAAAGCACGACTGCACGGCAGGGATCGCTCAGGTCAGGGGCCGCAGCAGGGCGAGAGGAGCCCCGGGGCTCCTCCGGACCTGACGTGCCCCGGGAAAGCACCAGCGTGTGCTGGAGAAGGCGGGATCGTCTCCTCGCCCTCCGAGGCATGCCGGAGAGCCGCTCCACAAAATCATTTGCTTTCAGACAGTCTCTAATCTGCTAGCTTTCCCCCAAACACTGGGTCGCGTTCCAGGAAACAGTGGGCATCAAATGTAAACCCAGCAGGACGCCTTTAAACGATGTTGCCTTGGTAGGCTGTCATGTCCCCAGCTTCCACGGGGCTCGGGCCGGCGGGAGGAGAACGCCTCCCGGTTAGGAAGTGAAAGACAAGCGTGAGCTCCCGCTCTCTCCCTGCGCGCGTCTGTGCGTGTACGTGTGCTCAGATCCTTCTTGTATATTCTGTGGAGACAGGAGTCGGAGATCAGGGGAGTCTAAAATGCAGCATGACTACAGCACATACAAGCGGGAGCGCGCCAGAATGCCTCTGACAAGTTACACCAATTATGTACCAGTTATTTGTCACAGCTGTTAGCTCATCACTTTGCATTTCAGGCAGGAGGCTACGTCTGAAGAGAAGACGGCAGCAAGGAAGAGGGGCAGACTGACGGTGCAGGAGGGGCTGTTTGTGAGTCCTCACCCGGCGCCAGCTCTCCCTGCCCCGGGATGATGCTCCATAAATATGCATGCGGCGTGGCAACGGGGTCTCTCTGCGTTTTGACATGTATTATATGTTGGAATAACTCCGAGGGATTTCTGCACAGTATAATAACGAGCGTGCCCGGTAATAGCCGGCTCGAGGAAAGGAGACAAAGCCGGAGTTACCGCACCTGCGGTTTAATAGTTGGAGAATTGTGATCTTAGAAAACCAGTTTGCCCTAATGACATTAGCCATACAGCGAAAGCCTCTTGTCTCGTTTAAGCTGGCGGTGGGGGATGTTTGCAGCCAGAGGACTCTCAGAACGGATACGTTTTCTGACAGTGAGAAGGTCACCCAGCCCGAGAGCGCTGCTGCRCCTTTCTGCGGCATTGAAATCTCCCTGCCCTCCTTTCGGCTTCGCGACATCGGCCGAGCATTAGGGASGGGGAGGCCAGCCGAGAAAATGCTTTTCTGGGGGGATCGAGCGCAGGAGAGCGTCCCCCCCTCCTCGCCCTCCCGCCTGGCGGGATGTCGCCGGAGGAGCGGGGCAGCCCRTGTGGGGAAGGCTGGGCTGGGAGAGTCCTGGGAGGGCTCCGCACATCCCCTCTCCCTCCGGTCGGAGTCGTCACCCTCCAGCTCTCCCAAGGTGGCTTTGAATCACTGAGTGCAATTACACGGCCATGATTTGAGTGGCACGCCGGTCCATCGGGCCTTACACCTCACCTCCGGCAGCAGCCGGCGTCCCCTGCTTTGGAGGTGAAACCGTGACTGCTCACAGAGTCACCCGGGCAGCCGCGTGCCACGGGGGAAACCCTTCCCGACCTCCGCTTGCCACCCTCGGCGCGAGAGCTGATTAGCCCTCTGTCTCCTATGCACGCTTACAAATGTTATTATTGATCACAAAATTAGGCAGCGCCTCTTTAAATGCGGCTACGGTTAACTCCATGACCTTGGGCAGCCGCTCATTCTGCAACTGCCGACGTGCCGGGTGAGGYCACGCGTACCTGCCTGCGCTCTCCATCACCGAGCGGCCCCACGCTCTCCCGCGCTGGCGAAACGGGCAGCACCTGCCTCGCATTTTATTCACCCTCTTCTCAAGWACCGGGGGCGGGTGTCCTCTGCCCCCTCTCCTTCCCGACTTTGCCCTGGGCAAAGCGCACCTCTGCAGGGAGAGCGGGGACCGGGAGCAGACCTGGCCCCAGGGAAGACCGGCATGAAGATGCAGGCACACGTGCGGATGCTTCCAGGTGAACCCGTCCCTCCCACAGCAAACGAAGAGATTGCTTTTGAGGGTTTTTCCTTTCCTCCGCCGCGGAGCAGCCTTGTACCTTTTGTACAGAGCGCCTGTAAAGACTTCGGGGAGCAATTCCAACATTTCCTGTAGGCACAGGTTTGTGGTTTGCTTTTTTTCTTTTGCCCCCCTCCTCTCTTTTCTCRAGTTTGCTCATTCGGAGCCAGAACCGAAGCGGGGTTTCAGGAGGAGGGGGCTCTCCGGTTCCTCAGCGCTCGCCTGCARCGTGGGTGCTGTGCCTGGTGGGGGCAGGGACGCTGTGGGCACAGCCGGGCGCCCACCGGGCTGACCCCGGGGCACGGAGCYGCCCTCGGCCGGTGGCACCCTCTGAGCTGCTGCCATCCGTGCGCTGCACCCGGTGCTATGTGGAGTCACGGCCTCAGAGCTGATAAACTCAGATATCTTTCTCTTTCTAGAATACAGCAGAGGAGGGTGGTGTTTCTCAGGCCATAGGATAAGCGTGCCCGTGTCAACGCCTGTCCCTCTGGGGAAGCAGCAGGTGGAAGCGTTCGGGAGAAGGTTACCAGCGGACTGGAATTTTAAAAGCAGCCAACGCCGAAGCATGTTTCCCTCTCTGAGCTTCCCCTTGCGAGGGGCAGGGGGGGCGCAGGAGTTCGGCTTTTGCATTTACTGCTGGCAACAGTTCTGTGCCAGCTAATTGCATCCAGCTTATCTCTGGTCCAAAGAAAAGACTGATTTAAGTCTCGTTTCTATTGGAAGTGGCATTGCTTATGCACAGCCGCACACATACTTCACAGGCTTTGTACCGGCCTCTGAAGTGGCAGGGAGACTTCAGCATGAAACAAGCCTACACAAAAAAATAAATTGTATTGTATTTAAATATTCCTTAAGTCATTTTAATGTAGTTAAGTCTTAATTCATCTTCTCAAAGTTCCTTTTCACTACCCTAATGTGATGTGTTTGACAGAAAGATGAATGACATTATTAAAGAGTCTCTCTGGCAAATTTCAGTAATAAAATCTCCCTTTTACCTCCCGCTTCTCTCCTTTTCCAGACACACAGGCCTTTTGCTTCCTTCAYCTTCACAGATTGTTTCTGGAAGGGGCTCCAGGACACCTCCCGCATCCTTCCTGTGCAGATAAYTTAACCTCACGTGCCCACGTTGGGATGCCGTGGGAGAGGACCTGGCTGAGCAACGCCGTGTGCCCTTGGCGAGAGAAGCCTCCGCACACGTGAGGGGTCCCAGCGGCGCAGCAGCACGTAGGTAACCGCGTACCCTCCTCATCCTCRCTGGCAGCAGCCTCAGCCAGCTGGTATGAAGGCATCGGGGGCCGCCCGGGCTGAGCCTTGCCTTCCTCCATGCCAGCCCCRCGCAGACACCCTCTGAATTTATGCGCTGCTTCCCCATTCCGTCTTGATTTATCATTTCCAGCATGCCGGAGAAGTCACATACATTAATCATCCTGACTTTTAAACCATCTCCCCTAAATCATTTTTCACTCTGGGCACGAGCAGCGGCCAGCCCCTCTCTCTGCTGGATGCGGCGTCCCAGCTGGGACCGGCGGGCTTCGCGTCCCCTCCTCTCCGGTCCATCCCCGCCAATGCAACTGCTCTAACGCAGAGCCGGAGGTCCGGCCAGGATCAGGCTCCACCGCGCGTATGAGGACTGTGAGCCACGCTGGGATGTGCAGCTCGGGAGCAGCGCGCGCTGGTAAAATAGAAAAAGTCAGGTCGAAATTGCTGAAAGAACTCCAGGCTTGGTGTGTGCTTAATATGAAATATTGAAGAGACAGCTCAGAAGGGAGCTGTCGGCGCTGTGGGAGTCRGAGAAAGAGCGGGGAGGATGGCTCGGCTCTGCCTCTGTATTTGTTCAGCTCTACGGAGGGAGATTATACGGGGAGAGGCTTTTGGGGTCACGACTGGGTGGGCAAGAAGGGGAATCCCTCTGCTAACATGCTCTCGAGGGCTGGAGTGGGAATCCTTCAACTCAGGCAAGCAAAAGGCACCGTGGACCTTGAATAACGTCAAGGGGAAGCAAGGCACACGGGCAGCCTCGGCGCTGGGGGTCTCGCCTGCCTCCCTCCACATCGCCCGRTGCCTCGTGTTCCCAGCACGTGAGGGATTTTATTTGCCAGGCTTTTGCCTTTGCAGGTTTTGCTCTTTGCCCTCAACAGGAGGAATTTAACTAACTTTATCTTCCRAATCCCAGCACACAGAAGAAAGGAGAATAAAAAAGTGTCACGACCTCCTCTGTCTGACCTCAAGCAGTAGAGGCAGGCTGCAGACGCAAGCGCACCCTGCATTTTTGCCCAGGAYGTGGAACAGCAGCCAGGGAGCCGGCAGAGCCCCGGAGCCGGCTTTCCAGCTGAGCCGGAGGCTGGGAAGAGCAGGGCATCCTCGGGGTCCTGCAGGTCGGGCTGTCGGAGGGGGATTGCACAAGCACCTCAGTAAAGGGAGGCATTGGGGGGTCTCAGACTGTGGAGGGCGTAGCTGCAAGCTGCCCCGCGAGGGTCTCGGCATCGTGAAAATCCGTACCAGAGAGCAGGCTCTGCGCGCGCTGCCGCTGTGCTGGGGTCACGCTGGGCGAGATGAAGGCAGAAGGTCAACCCCCTCTGCAGAAGCATCTTGCTTGCAACAAAGAAGAGATCTCCYGCTCTCTGGCTGTTTAGACTCTCCAAAGCTTCAGTGATCTACCTATATTAGGACTCAACGATTTGAATTTCTGCTCCAGGTAGTGCAGCTGCTCCTTGCTGAATAAAACATGCCGTTCACGCTGCTGCACCCCAAAGATGAGCTCCAAGAATTCTTTTATTTCTTTTCCTAGTCAGGCACGTGCTTATTTTTTTGGCAAATGCCTGTGAAGAGGGGCACTGCTTGTTGCTCCTCTCGGGTTATTTCGTGCAGGGAATGATGTCACTATTTACATAAGCCTCCATCGCTTGCCCAGAAGATACGGGGTGCTGGCACCCACGCCGTGAAGAATGCCATGAGCTCCCCAGAGCCATCAGCGGTTCCTCTGCTCACTCGAGGCAGCAGTGGGGGGATTTCCAAGGGATGCACATCCAACGGCACCCACGGAGCAGCACGGGGACGGAGTCACTGCTGACACCGCCTTCCCAGCTTGTCCCACTCAAATTGCTGCCTTATGATTTCCCAGGCTTGGGGTGAGCCAACAGAAAAGCCAAGGCCAGGCTYAAGGCTTGTTTTCTGCCCGCTGCCCATAGCTCCATTTATGCTTGAGCTAAGGTGCAGCAAACTACTCGGCCGAGACGTTTGTACATCTTCAGATGTACATTTAAACCACTATTCGTTTCCATGGCCGTTGTTACCGCTTAAAAATTATCTACCAGATAGCCAGAGGAATTTTCTGCCTGTTATATTTGGTCCAAGCTGTCCACTCAGAGTCTCCTGACTTGCCCTTCTCATATACTTACAGGGAATACGGCCAGAATGGATTGTTTCTGCTTTGTGCTAAAGTTTTTAAGTAATAGGAAACTGACAGTCAAGCAGTGACGGTGGCAGTGCAGTTGTAATTAAATGACCAGACAACGCAACTTCTGGAGGGGATGGGATGGGTGTTTCAGCCTGGCAGAGCAGGAGGGCTCACGCCCACCCGCGCATGCAAGGGGAGCGGTGCCATACGCCGGCGCGGCCGCAGCTGTGTTTGCACATGCACGCGCCCCTGGGCAAACATTATCCCCGCCCTCCGAACTTGCCAACGAGCTCCGAAACCCCTCTGCAGCACTACAGCAAGTGAGAGCCTTTTTATAAACATGCAGAGATCTAAGTTTGGCATCTGCTCCCGTAATGATATAGCAGATCATTACAACTTGTGACATCCCACTATAAACAGAAAGCTGTAAAACCCTGTAATTTAGAAAGCTGGATCAGGTACTCGTGTGTTTTGCATAAGCCAAAAGATAGTGGGTTTCAGGCTCAGTTTKCCTTTTCTTTTTCCTCTTTTTTGCTTGCTTTCCTTGTCTTGCCTTCTGGTTGACATGGTAACAGAATCCTGAGGATGGGGTAATAGGACACGACACATGCGTTCGGGTAGACTCAGAAATCCACTGATGCCTCCTGGAAAAGTATGAAAAGCAAGCTGTTTAGAGACAATTCAGCTGCTTTGTCTTCTTGCGTGTGTCTCCCTCTCCTATTTCCAAAGAGGTATTTGCATGAAGACGTCGCTTTCTTCCTGAACTCGCCACCCGCCGCTGTCCTTTCCCTACCCAAACCCTTAATTCTCTGCTTGCGCCATCAGAGTCGCTTCTGCTGCCACCCACTGCTATGGCAGAGGAGATCCGGGCTTCGGGTGGGGAAACAACCGGCGGTGGGAGCAAGCGCTTACAAAACATAGATGGAGGCAAAATTGGTCCTAAATTGAATATTTTTCACAGTTCTTCGAAGCAGTGTCTGCAATGCTTTAAGATTATTCTCTCCCGGGGGGCCTCATAAAAGCTGTAAATACTCTGAATAGCTTTCAAGGCTAGCCTTACGACAGTTCAGTTCTCAAGAAAATATATGCTAATGTGCATCGTCGTCATTATCTGGGAGACCTCGCCRCAGACGCTTTTGTGTCTATGAAGAAAAGACTTCTGATTGCTGGTGTTTTGCTAAAAGTTAAATACATCCAGGCTGTGAAACTCACTGCGAGGGTTTCAAGGCAGAAATTGCCTGGTAGTGGGTCCCGTCTGCCATGTCCCAGTTCTGGGATTTGTTTAAAGACTACGGATCGAATTTTCCAAGAGCTCGCAATCCCTGGAGGTCGATGGGAATGGGATGCTGTGCTGCACCGCATCTCTCTGGAGGCAGAGCGGCTGCGTGGTGCAGCGACTTGTGCCCCACGTGCGCCGGGTGGTGGGCAGCAACATGCGCGCTTCCCGCCTGCTGAATTCCAGAGTCTGCAGTTGTGATCCATTTTCAGAGCCTTTCTCGTTCGTACCCATGGAGCTTGGGCAACACACCTCAGGGTTTTGCAGAGAGCACAGGAGACAAAGGAGTTATCAAAAGCGGGTTTCTGTAGAAAGAGGAGCGGGTTCTGCAGCTTGTGCACACATGGCCTCCTCGCTCTGACTCCCGGGGAGTTTTGTACCTTGTCATCAGCACTGACATGCAACAAAATGGAAACAAGGCTATTTAAAGGTTCCCGTACAGTATGGTGCTTAAAAAAAAACCACGCTCGAGTGCAAATGTCAATGGGACTACGACTGTAATGCAGGCACATAGTAAGCTATTTTACTTAATTGAGGCTGAAGGCACTGAAAGGGAAGAAAGAAATAAATCAGGGAGCCGTGCAAATGGAAGCAGCAGATTTACCGCGCCTCCTCGGGCACAAGGTTGTTCGAGGTGGCCTGACGCAGGCTGATGTCGGAGGAGGCATCCACGGGTCGTCTTTAAATCAGTGCTCGTGGGTGAAGGAGCGCACAAGGCTGATCCGAAGGGAGGGTCGGGCTGGAGCAGGGGCCACTCCGGAGGCAACGCGGCCATGGCTGCAGGCGTGTCCTCGGGAGGAACGGCGCTGTCGCCAGGACAGGAGCCCAAGCCYGAGCCCAAAGCTTGAACCATCTTCCCTTCTGACATGGGTTTGCAGCTCCCCTTGGTGGAGGTAAGTGGGGGGACAAGGGAGAGTCGGTACATGAGGTGCAGAAGGACTTCTAAGGTCCTGTGGAMAGAGAAGTCCTCGCTGTCCTGAAAGGCTCCCCAGAAGTGATTATACCGATCCAGAAATCTGCAGGGTTTGGGGATACTTATATCGGTCCTGAGTGTGGGATGTTGTTTACAGCTGACTCGGTACAGCGGTTTCTGCAGTAATCAAATTCTTTCATCCCGGGGRAAAACAAAGGTGCTCAGCTTGCAGGGCAACCCAGTTCCTCCAGGAGCCACTGCTGGGGGGTCACCTCTCCGGCATCACCCCGCTCCGGGGGAACCGGCTCTCTCACGAGGTCTGAATCAGCCCTGAAATTCCTCTCTCCCRTTCTTTTGAAGTGTCCTTTGCTTTCAAGCTGTGTTTATCATGCATGATTGATATTTGACATTACGATGTACCGGGAACACACACAGCATCGCTCCGCTGGGATGCGACGCTCTTCCTGCAAACGCATCCATCAGAGCTGCGAGTGCCGCCCCGGCAAGAGGGCAACGGAGGAGCCGTCCAGGGATCTCGCTGCGCGTCTCTGGGCCTGGGGAGCAGAGGGAGAAGCAGGGAGTTGAAGGCTCCCGCTGTTAGGGTGCTGCGGAAAGCCTCTCCCAGCCCGCCAGACCCGTGGCGTGGCTGCCATCAGCCAGGCTGAAGGATGCTGTCTGCACTCCACCGCCCCCGGGCTGCGAGTGCCCTTGAAAGATGGCTGAGAAGTCCTTGGCGAGAGCGAGGGGACAGGAGGGCCCCGGCGTGCCTGGCTTTCGCAGCCGAGGGGAAGGAGGGAGAGCAGCACGCGCGGAGAGCCAGAAACACCACAGTCTTTAGTGGCTGGAGATAACGGGGAAGTATTGATCCCCATTTGCCTTTGCCGTCCTTTGAGAGGCGATGGCTGGAGGACCGCATTATCTTTCCGATCCGTGCCTGTGTGCATGCGCATCAGGAAGAGATGGGATGTGATTCATTAAGCAATTCTGCTAATAGTCCCAAGGTATAAGAAGTAAAACGACCTCAGCTAAATAATTCGAGGGCCTGATGCTCATCGCCAAATGAGAGCTCTCGGGCTCCGGCAGAGGAAGAGACCCTTGTGAAGGCGTAGCTTCCCAGCGCCGTGGGACCAACGCCCCGTGTCGTGGGGAGGATGCCCCTGCCCCAGGGGAAAGGGCTGGCCGCAGCAGCTCGCCAGGGCTGAATCCAGCTCCACAGAGGACCGGGGAGCTGGCCGGAATTAACAGGTCCGCATTGATTTTTGTTTAACTTCCCATTTATTACAATGCCGTGGATAGAGATTAACTTTCATTGCTTGGTATTTATTATTGTTTCACCTGCTTTCAAATGGAAACTGAAGGCGCTTTGATAAATGAACCGAGAGCTCTGCCCGGCTGCGCCGTGCCTCCGAGGCAGGCGCGTTCCTGCCCATGCAGGCGCGGTTTGGGTCCCTGGGGCCGTCCCCCAACCCCACCGGGCAGCAGGCGGTAGTCAGACCAAGCCGGCACCTCCTCCCTGGCAGTTCACGCTCCCAAGGCAAATCATTAATGTGCAGTTCTCTGACGTACCGTAAGTCACTCGTGGTGAAGTGCTGCGTCTAATTGATTTGAGATGCATCAGCCGAGCCTCACGACCGGCTCTGCTGGGCCCGTATGTAGTAAGTGCAACGCGCTGGAAAGAGGGGAATTACTCTTGACACTGGGATTATATCTCTGCCAACAGCATCAATATTCTATTAAAGATATGTGATAATATAACACTAATTACCAATTGAGGGGCCATTAAAGGGAGCCTACAAACAGCAGTTCGATCTCACCTTTCAGATTAAAAACCCCACAATGATTTCCTGTTYCTTGTACTTTATTTCTGTTTTTTCTGCCCATGCATAATGCAGCAATGCAAATTGCCAGCTAAAACCTAGAAGATTGCTGCCTTCACCTGCCGGCCAAGGGTAATGGCTTCCTAAGCCTGGACYGAGCCAGGAAGGAGATAAGTCACGTCTACAAGCCGAGAACAGGATGGAGAAAGTGTCCTCTCCCACTTCCATTTGGCCGCGTGCCTAAGGGCAACATCAGGAACGGCCGTGACTTCGCAAGAGAGGAAAACGCAAGTCGTACGGGATGAACCGGGACCAGACTGGCCCTGCAGACCCTTCTGCTAACTCTGCGTTCAGCMTGTGGAAGAAACACAGGTTTTCTTTCCACGCTCCTACCCCGTTCCCCATGGTCCTGCTGGCACCGACAGCAACTTGACAGAAAACAGTTTAAAAGCTGATTGTCACACGCGCGCTGGAGGGCTGACGTCCAGCACGGCATCCAAAGCTACCGAGCGCTGGCATTTAAACGGCGTCTCCACGCAGCACCTTAACAAGACGTTACAAATGCCCCTAAGCCCGAGGGGGTCCGGCAACCCCCAGCCCACCACCGCGCTCCTCCCGCTGCAGCCCCGAGGCAGCGCTTCGCATCTGCCAGACCAGCGCTTCCCCGTCTCCATATGGAGCACGACAGCAATTTACCGCKCCCTCTGCAAAAGGAACTGCAAGGCTCAAGTGTTCCTGGAGCAAGAACAAGCCAATTAGGGTCTTCCAAGGCTTCTGGGCTTGAAGACGTTTGTCTGATTTTGTAGATGGGTTTTTTCCTTTGTTTTTTCCTAAGGCTATGGAGGGCAGACAGCCTATGACAGTGGTCACGAGGTTAATGAAATTGAAACAAGGAGTATAAACTCCAAAACACCTCATCCTGCAGGGGCAAATCTGATCCTGCCGTCAAGCCGCAGTGCCCAAAGCGGCAGAACGTTTTGCGGGATGGGGCCCTGAAAGACAAGACCGGGCTCCTGGGGCATGCCCGCCAGCACCAGCRCATGGCAGCAGATGCAGCCTCTCTTGAAATTTAGTTACCGGTGAGAATAACAGGAACATAATAGCTAAAGAGGGAATACCTTTCCTGCAGAGAAACAGAGGAATTGGAATCTGCCTCCTACTCCCAGCTGATGTTAATGGCATGATTTAGCTCAGAAGAATCCTTTCGGAGGGCAGCATCGAGGAGCACACGTTAAATAAATGTCTAATAAAGGATGGAGCGAATCTCCGCAGGACGCTACAGGAGGCGACGCGGGAGCGAGGGGTGGCCTCGGCAGAGGGAACTCCCCGAACATTTGTTTTCCTGCGTGCAGCGGCGCCTGCCAGCCATGCATTATTTTAATGAGACACAATAATATTCTATCAGTTCTACAAGCTATAGATTGAAGCCACAAAGAGAAATCATCTGAACCTCCATATGATCAATCTTGTCAAAACATGTTCATTTAATCCCTTACAAATGAAAGGAAGATGTGTTTAAAATGTCATCCTTGGGGTMTGGGAGCCAGGTTCCTATAAATCAGTCAACCCAGGTAAACCGCATTATTTAGGAGCGATTTGACAGCAGACGTGCCGAAACATTTTTAAACTATGCACACGAGGTTTACATCATCTCAGACGTAAAAATCAGATGCTTTTTTCTTTTCGTTTTACCTTTCTGTGACTAAGCGCCCACCACGCAGAGGTATAGAGGGGAGAAGATGGGTAGGCGGAGGTTACGCAGGGACGCACACAGCTCACAGCGAAGCAAACGCATGGGAAAACCCAGGGACTAATACGCTCACAGGTCTGGCAAGAAGGGACAACCGCGTAAGGAATGTCAGGCAATACCTTATTCTGCTGGTGGAATTCAGCCCGTGCCCAGCAGAGGCAACTTCTGCAGCCAGGACCCAGCACCCCGGCGCACCCCCAGGACGCCCCGGGCACGGCGGTCCCCAGCCCCCGGCGAGCGAGCGGCGCTGCCGGGAGAGGCGGCACGGCGGCGGCTGCCAACGCGCCGCGCTAACGCCGTCCCCAGGAGCAACGCCTGGGGAAAACGCGGGCGCCCTCGCTTACAGCAAGTKCACTGCTCTCCGGCAGCAAATGCATAAAAAAAATAAACAATCTGGGACCTTTTTCCGCGACACCGACGGAAAGGACTGACCTCACGGCTCAGCTATGGAGCTGGGGCGAACCAGGAGCATCAATTTTCTTTGTACCGCCGGGTGAAGCGCTTCACCTCCCGAATCTCATTTTGCTTATGGGCTCACTAACCTTCACCCTTCGCAGAGGTAAGTTGTAAGGCATCCCCTGACATCCAAGCCAGCTGCCCAAAGGAACTTACGGTGAATCCCGCAACAAGTACCCCAAGACCTCCTCCTGGGGGACCGAGGCAGTGCGCTGGCCTTTTTTGGGTGAACACCCACGTGCCCATTTAACAGAAAAGATGTTTGACAGATATGACAACAGGCAGGGATCGGTTGGGTTCTTTATTGGTTCTGAAGGTGCTTATATTTAAAACAATTTGTTAGGCTCCCCATGATTTACTGCCGTGCTGGAAAATGGGGCTGGGTATTGATTCTTTGCCTTTTCTATTGCAAATGGGTGTAATGTTTTATAGTGTGTCAGAATAATAGCAGCGGGCACTTTATCAATGTCAAATGTTAAAAATGATCAGCTATTGTGATGTAGGAGATTAAATATGAAAGCTTGATGGGCATATAAAAGCAAAATGGCAATAATAAAGGGATTTTTATGTTCARCTCGTTGCTCTCCCAAATCTACCTGGGGAGCTATTAGAACCAATTSTGCTGATCAGTGACATATCACCATGGGTTAAAGGACAGGAAAGTGCTGGGTTTAACTCCCCMGGGGGTCTTTATGTGTTGCTCAGCTGATATGGGGGCTGAAAGTTGAGCCCTGCCCTTCCCTGCCAGGACTCTCGGCAGAGTTCCGCATCCCTCCGAGTTGCGCATAGCTGCTAAACCTAGGCTTGGAGATGGGACATCCAACTGGCATTGCAGAGCCAAGCAGCTCTTGGAGCCCTTCGCTGCCCGGAGGGGATGAGCCACCAGGAACAGAGTTC
The DNA here is from genome assembly GCA_030449065.1 of Oceanodroma leucorhoa. NCBI lineage: Eukaryota > Metazoa > Chordata > Aves > Procellariiformes > Oceanodroma > Oceanodroma leucorhoa. The sequence continues at coordinate 864,218 of JASVER010000188.1, forward strand.
CTCCAAGGAGGAAGCCACAACACAACAAGCTGGGATTTGGTGCAGAGCAAGCTTAAGGACTCCTAGACTGCAAAGCCAGAAGGGTTTAGGGCTGCCTGCATAATGCAAACGGACCCCTCTCTGCAATTAGCCCAAACCAGACCAGAAAACCCTGTGTTTCTCGTTGTTCCCACACATCTATAACCCAGACAAGCAAATTAATTGCAGAGTCACTTAATGTATTGGCTGGAAAGGCTGAGATGCAATAACTAACGCAAAGCATTCAGCTAGGACGCGGCCCCAGGACCTGCTGAGAGCCTCAGCGTTGGGTTTCAGCTCTCACTAAAAACAGTTTGCAAGATGCAAAGCACACCTAAGCGKTTTTTTTAAACTCAAAAAGGGAAGACCTTTCCATGAGGATATCTTCAAGACTAACTGGCCCTTGCATTTTTAAAATCTGAAGCATAAGCATCTGTCAAACACCTCTCTTCTCCACCAAGCAAAGCCTAGTGAGTTGAGCTGGTTTAAGCTGGCTGCTAAAATAGCCATGGGAGAGTCAGTCGCAGAGAAGCAGAAGCAGCTGTTTCAAGAGCAGAGAAGAGCCTCCCACAGCACAAGTGCGAGGGGGAAGCCTTGAGAGGAGCCTGGACCCAGCGAGCGCCGAAGAGCCTCACCTCCATGCCCCACGCCGTGCTCACCTCCTGGGCTTGCTCGCTGCCATGCGGTCTCCATCGCCTCGTCCAGAGAAAGCACCACAGGTCTGCTAGCTGTGCCTTGCTGAAGCCCTGGTATCAAACACTTCTAAAAAGAATCCTTCCTCTCTGCTCCTGCCCTCCCTCCAGCACACAAACCTCCCCCTCAGCAGCCAGAGCCCTCCATGCCCCGGCACCAGCCCTTTTATAGCCATGGCAGGCCCTAATTCCCAACAGCCGGCCTGCGACTGCCGGCTCACGGCAAACAGCTGTGCTCCTCCACCAGCCACGGCTGCCCTTAACTCCTTCCCCGCCGCCCTGCTCCTCCAGCGCCGCCCGGAGCCGGCGAGCTCAGTTAAAGAGCAGCAACTTTAGAGAAAGTACTAAATTGGCTGGTGAGGGTCGCGATTGTCTGGACGGGCGAAAATGAAAAATTCTATCCAGTGGAAAACCACCGCGCCGGAGTCGTTTTCTCTGGAGCCAGGCGACGGGCACGGGCAGCCGTGCGAAGCTAACGCAGGATGCGAGTGCGAAATGGCTGCTGCGCCGCACGCCATGGGCCGTCGCCGCTCGCGGCAGCTGTCAGCGGCAGCGTGAGGGTGCGGGGGGACGGCGAGGCTTGAAATGCCGATTTCTGGCGGAGTGACAGGCTTCTGGGCTGGAAGCGAAGCGAGGCTCCTGCCTCCTTACCCAGGAGGAGCGCCAGAAAGACACGTCGCTGGCACCGCCGCGTTTGCTGCAGACAAGAGATGCTCCCCGAGCGCATCCTTCCCGGCACCCCGGGGGGAATCGGCTGCTGCGGCTGCTTTTGATCCATCCCCCGAGAGCCAGCGCGCTCCTGCTCGCCGCGCTCCCCACGTCGGARAAAAACGCCAGAAAGAGGAGGAAAAACTTTCAGAGCTCCATCAGCAGAGACAACTTCCACTAGTAATCATTAATAGTCTCACCAATATTTTATTACAAAGGAAGAGTAAAAAAAAAAAAATAAAGCCCAATAATTCTTGAAGCCTGGACTCCAATTAATTTTTTTGAGTTGTCATAAGCAAGAGGAAAAAAAATGCACAGGCAGGACAAATGTTCTCCTAATTACCTAAACACTTTATTAACCAACACTAATTAAAGCATCTCTTGGAGTCTGACAAATGTCTGGAATTACTCAATTTAGAAGTTAGTTTTGACTCCAGTAATTTATACAGCGTTGGAAAGTTACAGGGGGAAAAATATCGTTCAACTCATGTTTTTTTATTAAAGCTGACAGCAATAATTAGTTATTTGCTACTAATGGGGCAGCCCCTGGAGGGAAATTTGCCGAGATGGATGGCTTGGGCTCATGCCAGCAGTAATTGGTCTGAGCCTTGGTCAGACGCTGGCAGGTTGTCCCGAACACAGCCGCTCCGCGCCAGCATCYACCGTCGGTCCCTGCCTCCGGGCGCCCCGGCCGGCTCCGTGCCGGGAACGGGCCGTTGGGCTTCCGCCGATAAAAGTCACACTTTGGAGACAGAGCTGCTGAACCCCAGGGTCGGCAGGAATGGCAGCAACTCGCTTTCTCCGCAAAGGAGGCTGCGACTTGGTAATTGCAGCCGCAGGTTTGCCGGGAGCGCCGGGAGTGGGTGTCTTCTGCGGGGCCGGCCTGGCAGCCAGCCGTCGCCCCGTTAGTGACGAGCCACTCGTCACTAGCAGAAGTAATCCACATTAAAAACTCCATTCGTTTTCTTCCGGAGAATAATGGATCATCCTTTTAGAGGACCCGTGTGAAAGGCCTTGGGCCTGAATGTACAGCTTCACCCAGCAAAGAGAAGATGGGTGAACGGTTCCCACGGGCTTTTACATGGGTGTTTCTCGTCAATCCCCAGCCGCTGGAGGCAACCGACTACAGCTTTTCTTAAAAGTAGGCTTCTAGTTTCCACAGACAGGGAAAAAGCCCCGAACACGGGAAACTAATGAGCTCCGYGGATTCAGAAATCAGAATGCAAAGAAAGAGGAGCCAGATTTTCTTTTCATCTCCCTTTTTTTTGAGCTTGACACATAATTTTGGATGCTTGGGTTGTCAATACCTTTTGTTTCTCATCCTTCCTATAAACTGCGAATGATCCAATTATAGAGTAAAAGGAACAGAAAAGGGGGAAAGCAAGAGAAATGGAATAATCTGTGGGGGAAAGAAAGTAGCTGAGATGAAAAGCTAACGAAAAGACAAATGTAGCACCGCGAGAAGAATTAAAGGGTATTTGGCGTTAGAGAAGGGAGGGCAGGCCAGGGGTGAAGCCAAGGATTCGGGTCTCACATTTGGCCTTCCACACCTCCGCCTGGTCCAGGCTCCTTCCCTCAGGCTGACGCCCGAGCCCACGCGGGATCACAGGCGTCACGAAGCGGGGCTGCCCCGAGCTCCCTCCGCAGAACGGCACCGGCCACGCTGGCTCCGTCCGGCGGGGAGGCAGCCCCGTGGGGTCACAGAGATTTGCTGTCTCGGGAACCCGCCCTGAATGCAGCCAGAGAGACTCTCTGCAGCCTGACGTGGAAAGGTCTATTTTCCTTCTCTTTTTTGCAAGAGAGAGAGGAGAAACGTGCCACAGGCCGAGAAAGGCGCTTAAGCCGCGCTCGCYGGAGAGGTTAACTGGGAAGCCTTGACAGGTATGCTAATGCTCTGCTGTTTCGGCTGTAGGAACTGACATTAAAAGGCCGCGGTTAAAGACAGGGCTCAGCGTCTGAGCAGTGTAATGAGGTGTTTCACATCGCCCGACCTTGTAGGAATGATCACGGCGTTCCAAATGTTTCGGGTTGCGTTGGCCGCTTGCTCCGACGTCTGGAGGTGCCGCCGAGCTGAGCGCCTTCCCCCGGCGCGGGCGGCGCGGGCGGCACGGCCATGCCCGCGCGAGCTATACGGCAGCGACGGGGTCTCCCCCCTTSCAACGTCTCTCATCGCCCCGAAACCTCTCACCCCAGACGTGGACTCTGGAACGTCGGCACGGACCCAAACGGCCCCGTCCCAGCCATCGCACCCCTGCCTGCGCGCCGGCAGAAAGGCTTCGCCGGGCGCAGCATCACCCCTTCCTCTCTTTGCCTTCTTTACTCCCATTCCTCTGGAAACAAATTAGCGTGGCACATTTTAGCAACAGGCTCTGGGGACTCACACTGCTTTGGATAAATAGATATACGAGCGAGTGTGCATTTAATATCGTAAAGTCCCGGGGAACGGCACAGCATGCAGCGCTTTGCTCAACTTGCGCGCCGTGTTATTTACAGGTTGCTGCGTTCCCAGCCGGGAGAGCCTCGGGGTCTCCATTTCTCTTCCTCTCCTGGAAGCTGCTCGTGGAGGCACTGCCRGCCTCGGTGGCATCGAGGAACAGGCAGCTGGGACGCCAGCTCRGGTGGAAATAGGCACAAAGGCTGTTTCTGAGCTATCCCGAGGCTTCRGAAGCTCGGCACCCATGCGTTTCAACCTGGCTTGGACCTCCACGTCCTGCGGGAAGCCTGGAAGACATTCATCTGAACTTCAGTGGTACAGCAGGAGCACGACCCAGGCGGGTAACCTTCGGCAAGTCCCTCGCGAGACCCGTGGGRTTTTCTCCGGGCTGCGGCCCCTGCACCAGCCCCCGCGCACCCCTGCATCCCCGGGCTCCCCGCGAGGGTCCCTGTGCCCGCGGAGCCCGGGAAACACCAGAAAGGCAACCTAGGAGCAGAAAAGCCACTTTATTTTAAAGCTTTCAGGGGAATATTGGGAAGAATGGAAAGGGGTTTTGATCCTTCTTTTTTCCCGAACTCACAAAAAAAAAAAGCTTTTAAAATAAATAGCTGACAATGTCTCTTATTTGAGTAATTCTTTGCCAGCAATAAATGTGTCACTCTAAAGTGCTTTATTTAGAAGTAAAAAAATGTTTTTCTTTGTAGAGCACTCCGCATTACATCAAGTTAAAGGCTGGAAGCGAAATTCTCCTCCTCTCGCCGCATACCCCTCCCTGCTTGATACATTCATATATTCTCCTATAATCTGATCTAGGTTATAAAAATATAAAAAAAAGAAAAAAAATAGAGAGACATCTGGCTCTCCCACACATCTGACATTTCCCTTTATGCCTGGTTTAACTTTTTTATGACTGCCTGGGTTCGCTTCATTGGAGAATTTCTCCCTTCAAATGAGTTTCCTGTTTTATGTTAGAAATTTTCCTTTAGACAAACCTGGTAATTTTTCAAGCTAAAATGTGTATGCTTTAAGTACTTAGGAAGTTTAAGGATCCGACTGACGGGGACATAAATCTGAGTTTATTCACGCTGGAGTCCCTATGTCTAACTGATCCTTTTAAAAAAAGAGAGAGAGGCAAGAAAGAGCCTGGCGTATTTTTTACTTGTTTTACAGTAGAAAAAAAMCCCCAAACTGTCAATTCAGTGAGTAATTTATTAGCTCACACTTCCAAGCCTTTATGTGCTAATGCCGGTGGAAGGCAGTACTTGCGCTTTCTTGAGCATGTTCTCGTTTAATAGCAAATGAAGCRGGGGCCGATGCGGTCTCCTCGCTATTGACTGTTCCAGGGCCACCTTCTAATCGGGGCGATGGAGGGGGCTGCCCGGGGGCCGGAGCCCCGGCGCTGCTGACGGCTACCGCCGCATCCCTCCCGCACCCGTCCCATCCTCGCTTCAGCTCCCCGCTGACGTCGAGCTCTCGTATCGCAAGATCACGTAATGAACACAAGCAGGACAAGGCCTATCGTTCGGTAATGAGGAGGAGGGACAAAAAATGACCAAGAAAGGCAGGGACTTAAAAGACCAACATTATTTCTCAGCTAAAGTAGGGAAGAAAACCCCCCAAGATGCCTTATCGCAGCGGAGAGCAAGCGCTGTGCAAAGGAGTGGGCCCGCGAGCGGCGTGCGGGTTGTTTTGATCAGCCGGGTGACACGTCAGGGACCCTTCCACCGTGCCTGCGAAAGGCACTCGCCACAGTGCATGAGAATCGCTCGTTTGTGCCACCGCAGGCTGGGGAAAGACGCCGCTGAGGTTGTGGGGGGTTTTTTAAAGGCAATGTCCCCAGAATAAGCCCTTCAAAGCCAGATAAAGCTCATTTCTGAAAGGCATTGAAACACGAGAGGAAAGCAAAGCTTTAGGGAAGAGCAACAACCCAGGTTTGGAGAGCTCTCCTCCTCCTCCTCCTCCTCCTCCTCCTCCTCCCCTGACCCTGCTTCACTGGCTCCGGTCGCAGCCCCTGGAGCCGCTCCGGCTCTCCGGCCACCATCCCAGCACGCAGGCATCCTCCCCTGCCTCACCCGAGGCTTCTGCCCGCGGACCATCCGAGGAGCCGGCAACACGTGTGTCCTGGTTTCAGCTGGGATAGAGTTAATTCTCTTTCTGGCAGCTGGTGTGGCCTGTGGTTTGGGTTTGGTAYGAGAGGAACGTGGATGGCACATTGATGCTTTAGTTGTTGCTAAGTAGTGCTTACGCTGGGCAAGGACTTTTCAGCTTCTCATGCTYCRCCTGGTGCATGAGAAGCTGGGAGGGAGCACAGCCAGGACAGCTGCCCCTGGCCAGCAGGGTATTCCATTCCACATGACRCCATGCTCAGCATATAAACTAGGAGGTGTGGTCCGGGAAGGGGGATTCGCAGCTCGGGGCTGGGCCAGGCATCGGTTGGCGGGTGGTGAGCAGCTGCACTGTGCATCRCCTGCTTTGTATATGCTGTTATTGTTGTTGCTATTATTATTATTAGTACTGCTCTGCTTTGTTTTATTTCAATTATTAAACTGTTTTTATCTCAACCCACGAGTTCTCCCACTTTTGCCCTCCCGATTCTCTCCCCCATCCCACCGAAAGGGGGAGTGAGCGAGCGGCTGTGTGGTGTTTAGTTGATGGCTGGGGTTAAAYCACGACAACGTGCTGCTGGGAGCATGGGCCAGCAGTTCCCCCCCGCCTCTCTGTGGCTGGAAATTGAGAATGTATCCATGGCTTTTTGCTGCAATTTAGCAGAGAAATCGCTAGCCTCTACCCTCCAGCTAATCCTGCAGATTGTTCAGGGAAAAAGCAGCCRGGGAGAGGCTTTTTCTGACAAATGCCCTTCCATTTTCGTCCCAGTTCCTCCTCTGGGAACAAACGATATTCTCTGTCGGTGGTGGAGGCGGCTGCATGCCCCCCCCGGACCGGGGCAATGCCAGCCTGTGCCCCCCTGCCCACTGCAAAGTGGCCTTAGGAGAGCGCGGCGGGGGGGCAGGGGGCTCTTGCAGACTCAATTTCGGCAGAGGCTCAGCTTTCGGGTCTCGTCCAAGCGCCTAATTAAATTTTCAGAGAGCTAACTGCTTGGGATCCAACACAAATAGCTGCAGAAGCCAGAGGGGAGGCAGGGAAAGGATGGAGGGGGGGAGAAAAAGGAGGGAGAAACCTAAAATAAATAAATTAATTAAACAAATAAATAGGGAGAGAAATAACAGAGGGAAAACAAACTAAAACCACCGGCAGCCCTGGCCGCCCGAGCACTCATTAGCAGCGGGAGAGGAGGGAGGGGAAGTGTCTCGTTGTCTGGGGCTGTCATCCTTCATCCTGACGAGCACTTAGAGAGTCGCGACCCCTTTCAGCATCTCCATACAGACAATCAGCCCCTCGCATCGGTCACTGCCGCTCGCTCGCCACATCCCTGCCTTATTACAGGGATATGGGGAAAGAAGGATATTACACCATCGAGACGCGGGGAGGTGGGGAAGGCTCCCGCCCCCRCTGCCCCCCCACCTGCGGCTCGCACGCTGAAGGTGGGCAGGGAAGAGCAAGCCGCCAACGCGCGACCTGCCGAGCCTCATCCCCCCCTTGATGCCCGCAGCCCTTGGGGTACCCCCGGTCCCCCTCACCCTGGCAGGAGGCACAGGGACTAGCACACCTATTTTTGCGCACGCCTACGCGGCGCTCGGCTGTCTCTGGGAGGCCGAGCTGTCAGCAAACAATGATTTCAACTGGGTTTAAAGGGAAAAAAATCCAGTGTCATCTGCTGCGAAAGAGCCCCGGAGCAGTTTGTGGAGAGGCCAACAGCTGGGGAGATGGCCGCCACGAACGGGCAGCAGCGAAGGAGAATTTGCAAGCTGCTGTGCTTTCGGTGCTCCGCAGACTGAAGCTTTCAGCTGAGGCTGCTCCCCGGCAGCACAGCTTGTTACCTTTCTGCCTGAGCTCCCTTTGTGCTTTATTATAATTTGAAAGCGTGGTTAGCGCCTGCGAGAGAGGCTGAATTGACAGCCCCAGAGCGATGCCTCCAGCGCGCTGCCCTCCCGCTCGGCTCGCCGCTGCTGTTTGCCGAGCGCTGACAACAGGCGGATCACTGCCCGGATAATGGGAGCAACCCCTGGCTCGGCAGGTTCATCGCCGAAAGGGAGGAGGACGCGGCAATCCCAGGCTTGTTCCGGCCAGGGAAAACCACAGGAGCAGGGCGCGGGGCGAGCGGCTGAAAGCCTCTCTTTTCTAATTAGCTTGGCCACTCGATGACTCAGCAGCACAAGGAACGGGCTTGCCAGAGGAGGGGATGCTCTCCAGAAACTTGGGTCTTGCCTGCATCACCTTGTGAAGCAAAATAGTTAAGCCCGTGCAGCGTATGCTCACTACGGGAACAGCTCGTTCCTTCCCGACAGACCCTCCCACTCAGCCTGTTGTGGCTCACATCGGAGACAGCTCAGCTCATGCCAAAACCGGCGTCGTGTGCTGCTCGGCACCAGCTCGCCTCGCGGTGTACGTCCCTCCCCTCGCCACCCCGGGATGCTGCAGCTCCCTTGTGTGGGGYTTATCATGAGACGGAACGGGCAGCGTCCGCGTTCCCTCTCAATGAAGCGACAGCTCTGAACACACCGAAACGCCTCCGGATTTCCTCTGCAAACATTGCTTGTTGCCGGGAACTCGTGTTCCGCTGGACTGTTTGCTCCTCGGCAACCCGGAGGAAAGTTGGCCGGGTGCTTCAACAGCTCTAGAGCAAACACTGTGCAGTTATTTAAGCAAAAAAAGCAAACACATCTTTCACTGAAACGTGGAGGGGGAAAAAAGGGTGAGAAAGGGACATGCCTATATCCTGCAGGAAGGTGCAGAGCACCAGGACCACCCTGGCGCTCCTTCCCCTGCGGAGCCGAGCGCCGGCAGGGCTGGGCGCCGGGGGGACGCGGGCCCCCCGTTAGCTACGCTGCACTCGTCGGGGTCCTGCCCCTGGCTGGGGAGCCCCTGCTCCGGCCCGTGCCCTGCATGGGGTGTCACCGCCGGCGGGCAGTGCCACCCCAGAGCCACCCCAAGGCACCTCGGCTTCGGAGCCGCTGCCGCTACGGGTCGGGCTTTTAATTTTTATTTATTTATTTCCCTAATTTTACTTAGCAGAAATTGAATCTCCGTTCCAGTTTCTTCTGATTCCATAAAGGGATATCAGCTACACTGTAAGTCCAATTTATTCTTCTCTATGTATTCATTAAATCCCAGTTAGTTACTGCATTATTTAATGGAATGGATGATGTAATTAAGCTACAGGCAGACATTAACAACCAGAACCGTCAGGGAGGTTTAGGATCCTTTACTACGCTGTTCCCGGTGTTATATGGCTTCTAATTTCGTAACAATTATTCTAACTGGTTGGTTCAAACCGCACACTTCACGCATACTGAACACCCAGAGCCCCGCTCCAGAGCAGCCCTGGGTGCAACATCGCATTGCCCTCCGCTTCGGCCTCGCCGCAACATCCCCACACGCATGATGTATCCCGACGACGTTCTGCAGGATGGCATTTATGCTTTCTTTGCTTTGCTCAATGTCCTCTACCCATCTAATTCAGAACACAAATTCCTTGAGAGTATTTTCTTTTTTTTAATACAAAAATGCCCATGCTGGCTTCTTCAGAATTAATCCCGATTTACACCAACAGAAACTAGAAGAGCTCCAGCCCCCTCTCACATCTGTAACCGAGATGCATGAGCCTCAGGTTTCGTAACATGGGAATAATTATCCCATTTTATTGCTAGGGGCTGGAATAACAGGAGAAATTTGGGACAGTTTGCAAATTACTCCGAGATTCACAGATGGGGCGATGTATTATCATTCTTAAAAGCACATCAGCTCCAAAGACGTGAACACCTCTAAAGCGCATGCCTAACCCAGTTTTCACTTGTATGCAGGAAAGTTATTCCAGCAGGGAGGCTTTAAAAGGCCGATAGTCCTGCCCAGGCACTTTCCTGTACAGAAATCCTCTTCTTCCCCCTCACAGTCAAATCTGCTCTGGGCCCTCCACTTCTTATCCCCTGGTAGAGGGATGTGTAAACCAAAGACATCAGCTGGAGCACTCACACCGTACCCCACGGCTAAAATAAAGGCAACACCAAGGGGCGTCCAGCGCGTCCCTCCTCCTTGGCCTTGCAGAATTCCCCCGTGCTCCCCCAGCAGCTCCGGCTTCCCACCAGGCAGGGTGCAAACACCTCCCGTGGCTTAACCCCGGCCGGCAACCGAGCCCCACACAGCCGCTCGCTCGCTGCTCCCGGTGGGATGGGGCAAGGGTAAAAGTGAGAAAACTCGTGGCTTGAGATAAAGACAGTTCAATAGGGAAAGCAAAAGCCGCGCACGCAAGCAAAGCAAATCAAGGCATCCATTCAGCACTTCCCACGGGCAGGCAGGTGTTCAGCCATSCCCAGGACAGCCGGGCTCCATCACGCCTAACGGTGACTTGGGAAGACAAACGCCATCACTCCAAACGTCCCCCCTTCCTCCTTCTTCCCCCAGCTCTATATGCTGAGCGTGACGCCATATGGTGTGCGATGTCCCTTTGGTTGGTTGGGGTCAGCTGTCCCGGCCGTGTCCCCTCCCAGCTCCTCGTGCACCCCCAGCTCCTCGTGCACCCCCAGCCTGCTCGCTGGTGGGGTGGGGTGGGGTGGGGAGCAGAAAAGGCCCTGACTCTGTGCGAGCACTGCTGAGCAGTGACTAAAACATCCCCGCGTTACCAACATTGCTGTCAGCACAAATCCAAAACCTAGCCCTGTACGAGCTCCTGTGACGAAAACGAACTCTATCGCAGCCAAAGCCGGCACAACAGCCTGGCAGATAAATTCTTGGCTGCCGAAGTTTGCCCGCCAGCAGGAGGGCTGAGCGTGGGCTTTGCAAGCCAAGGAGGAGACGTCCGTCCCTGTGCAGGGGCTGGGGCCGAGGGGAGCTGCCGTGGGAGCTGCAGCTCCTTCCCTTCTCCCGCAGCTGTGGCCCCAGCGCAGTGCCCGACGCCGAACTTCCCGAAGGCTYTGCAGGACGGAGGCGAAGCTGTAATAGTAACTGCCTGCCATTGCACTRAGAGATTGCTTCCTGGTGCCTTATCTGCCCAGAGATATCAGCAGCAGGGATCTTATCACGCCGTAATTACCAGGCCTAGATTTGCACTAATTGGCTCTCTGGAGTAAAGTTACCTGCGATCTGTGTGCCATGGGTGCTCAGCAGGAAGGGATTTACAGCCCAACGGGTCAGGTGGGATGACCTAAGGAGGATTAGCTGCAGCTACCATCAAGGGGCAGCTCCACTCCCCACCCTTGCCAGAGGTGGGTTCGCRGGCTCCCGAGGAGAGCAGCGCTTTCGGGAAAAACCGTGGCCGTGGGCTCTGTTACCATCTGTGCACGGCCCGGACCCAGAGGACAGAGCAGGGCAGCTCGTAACTCTCGCAGCGGCTGCTCTCCACGGCCAGATCCTGCTGGGAGGGCAGGGAGCTGCCCTGCAGCCTCCTGTCCCCCCGGTCCCAGCCTTCGACAGGGAACCCAGCACCAGCCCCCTGTGCYTGTCCCGCCAGCTCACACGCTTCACCTTCAAAAGCCTGGCGTGCCTCCCAGCTCGGGTCCCRCTGCCGGGCAAAACGTGCACCGCGGCCGGAGAAGGTCCCTGGGAAAACAGCGGCGGCGGAGCGAAGCTCCCGAGCCGGGCTCTGCCTTTGCTCTGTAATCAGCCTCTTTGACTTCAAGTGATATTTAGCAGGTTAGAGCTTGGGACCCTGATTCCTCCAGCAGCATGATAAAGAAGTAGATGGGTAATTGAGATGCTGCTCCCCTCCTCCGGGATTGCAAACCGTGCTGCCCTGATCAGAGGTGGGTAAGGAGGCCGGGGGATGTGCACGGGCGCACCCTCAGCTCCTGCTCTGTTTGTTAACGATCTGGCTTTTGGTGATGTTTGGTTTGTCTGATAAGGTAATAACGTGAGGGCCTTTAAGAGGGAAATGAGTCCAAACTAGGGGTGGGGGGATCGGGGGCCCTGCAGGAGAGGACAATTCCCACGCCTGCCCGCAGGACCGGGGGGCTGGACGGGCTCTCGGGGAGCGCAAGCCCCTGTCCCAGCACGGACACAGCCCCTGGGAAGGGCCTTTAACTGCCCGTGGAGACCCTCAGCTGCCGAGGCCCTTTGCCCTCCCTTGGTGGCCGGTTCCAGCATCGCTCCTGWAGCAATCTAGCAGCTGACCCGCAGACCTTATTTCCACTAATTTCAACTGATTTCTTCTCGTCCGTCCCCAGTGTCCTTGGAGTGGCCACATGCCATCTTTTCGTGTCTTTTTTCTCTTTCTAAAATACTGTATGTTTTGGAAGGCAGGTATCTCATGAACAAGCCCGATCCCTTCCTTGCAAGTCACCTTTTCCAGCGTGCTCTACCAGGGACGCAGCTGTGTCCTCCCCGCTCGGACAAGGTCGTATTCTCAACGCYGCCTGCTAAAACAGCATAACAACATTACCTCACCCGAGCAGGACGCTCCTGCTAATCGCAGCTTTGCTGGTTTAAGCGCTGCTACACCAAACGTTTTGCTGGCCCAGCTGCACCGCTCAGCGCAGCGGCGTCAGCAGAGGAGCGCCGGGTAGACGCGGTTTCTGCAAATGCATTCCCAGCAGCTGCATTTCGGGCTTAAACCCCGACAGACACAGAGACTGAGAGATGCGTGGGCGGGTGCCAGCCCCCCCACTGACCGAACGGCTGCCCCGAGCCCCTTCCCCTTCTGCCTGGCTCTGCCGAAAGCACCGCTTCGTGCCTCGCAGGAGCTGCAGGCTGCACCGCGAGCCGGCTGCACGGCAGCGGTGCGTGGAGGCACGCGGCTCCAAGGCGCCCCAAAATGAAATGCGCCGTTTAAGCACGGGAAATTACCATTCTATTTTATTGCAGTTACAGCTAAAAAATAGGAAATAAGAAAATCATAAAGGAGAAGCTAAGTTAGGGATGTGGGTTTTGTTTTGTTTTGTTTTGTTTTGAAATCTGTTTTCTTTACTGCAGTGAAAACGCCTCAGAAAATCACAGAATCATCATCTGGGCGACGGGAGCCGGTAACGCAGAGCGGGGGCCCTTCCCTGGGGCAAGATTTTTAATAACTTCCTAGCTCTGGGAGGCTGTTAGCGAATCTCAGCTGGAAGATTTTTTTCACCCAGCTGGATCTTGCAGTCTTGTTACCTCATTAACTCACCGAGATAATTTTTCAAGAGGGGGTTTGTTTGGGGTTTGTTTGATTTCCTTCCTGACAAACCTTCCAGGTAAATCTCGGTGCTTTTTTGTTTCCCGGAGGAGAAGAAAGTCTGATGTGGCAATCAGTTTGTCCTGCTAGACCAAGGCACGGGCCAGCACACTTTTCCCAGGTTAGGGGTTACCGACGCCGAGTTCCGTGGCTCCTTTGCCGGCCTCTGCAGAGGGGCAGCAGGACGGGTTCCTGCCTGACGGTTTCTGGCTGCTCTGCTAATTGCTGTCCTTGAAACGCCGGAGCTGGGTCTCAGCAGGATGCCAGCCGAGGTGCACGGATGCTGGCGTGGCACCAGCCACCCGGTTGCCGTGTCCTGCTCCTTAGCTTATGCTTAAATTGACAGATTTGGGGTCGAGAAGAAATTTCTCTTTCAGATCCCATTAACAGCAATCATAGTAGTCTTTCTTTTTTCTTTATATCTAAAGAAATTCCTTGCTATTGCCAGGGCCTAAGGTCAATGCTTTCCTTTCTCCCGCTCTCACCAGCACACACTGTTATGCTTCTCCTTTTCTATAGATCTGAAGTTTGTAAAGGCACCRCGAGATGTTTCACGGCCTCTGGTAAATGAAGGTTTTCTGTAACTCCCCTGAACTGTTGTGTGAATACCTGAGATAATGGAGGACTTGATCCTGCCGCTGCGCTCCCCCCTAGTCGCAGGAAGAACGGTCTTTGCCGCACCTATAATAGGTTGGGTTTTTTGTTTGTTTTTTTACCTTCAGCTGAGGACTTGGGGRTTTGCTGCTTTTTTTCATTAATATCTAGTTTCAAGAGCCGAGGGTGCAGAACTCCACCACGCAAACAAGACCTGTGATTTTGGGACCGTTTGGGCGTGCATCCGTCTCTTGAACGCCGTAGGTCTGGCCAGCTCCYGGTCTAGTAGACCACTTACAAAAGTAACACCACTCATATTTTTAGTCCTTACCAAATTATTACTGGAAAATGACCCTACAGCCATGAGCCTCCCAGGTAATCTAACTGCTGCTCTTGCATCAGTTTTAAATGAGTTGCCTTTTAATTCTACCGAGCCTTCGCTTGGGCGCAGGGAAGGATAAATATTGCTCCTGCTCCAGGAAACAAAGTGGCTTTGGCTGAGAAAATGTGCCTGGGGGAAAATCGGTCTGGAGTGGCTGTTAGGGATGACACAGGTACAGGGGGAAGGTCTCTGTCGAAGGCTGCTCCCCCACGCACCCTGTCCTGTCTACATGACTCATCCTTGGCTTAGAGGGATTACTTCAGAGTGACAGGGGAATTTGATCTCCATTAAAACCAAATCATTTGTCACTCCGCAAGGAGCGGTGACAAGGAGGACAATTAGTGCCAACGAGGAGGCAATGTTTATGATGTAGAGCCTTGTCCATTAGTCAAGTGTTTATCCGTGTGGGTGTTTGCCCATCCCTGAAGGGTAATGAGGGAGTTTGGTGGGGTCATCAGAAGGCCTCTCCATCCTTCTCCAGAGCCTCAGCTTTCATTAAAAAGATCATAAAAATAAAATAATAAAGCAGTTCTCCGGCTGTCATTTGCAGCAAAGCGCTCCTCAGGAGCRGAAGCAGACGGAGCTGCTGCCGCTTTCCCGCCTGCGTTTGCAGAGAGCCTGAGCCAGGGTCTCCCYGGCAGAAGAGCCGCAGCTGGGGCGGGCAGGGGGATCCCCCGCCGCGGGCGTTTGCAGGGGGTCCCATGCATCGCCRTTCAACGCAGCGGGGGGAAGGAAGATTATGCAGACGTGCCTACTGAAGAGCCGTTGCACTGTTAATCCTTTTAATCCTGTACGAGCACGGGGYCATGGGAGGAGTTTAATTTCTTTAAGTGAGTGTAGACTCAGTTTACAGAGTTGGCTCAGGAAATGGATTTCTTCCAAGCAGAACAAAACTGCAGGGTCACTACAAGAAAGCAGTGTAATAGCAAACGGCACGTCCTTCCTTTCCAGGTAGCCCTGGGACCACTTCTCCTGTTCTGCAAAGATCCACCACTGACCTTTTTMATTTCTTTCTTTCAGCGGACAGAGGAATTTCCCGTGTTTGGCGTATGCAGTCATCCTGCTCAGCTTGAATTTCCCAGCGAGGCCGAGGCTGAGACCTGGGCTTCCCAGGGATGTGTCCCATTTTCTGCTTTCTGCTCTAGCAGAGCTAGCGAGCCTTCGGTGCTTCGGGGAGGGATGCGCTGTACCGTTCTCTGCCCAGAGCTCCTCTCCCGTCAGCCTCACTCCGGGCTTTCAGTTGTTTGTTGTACCTGTGGGCAGATGCGGGACTCTTTGATCATCCGGGATTACTGCAGCATTATGAGCTTTCAAACAGAAGTGGATGCTCTGGATACAGAAGTGGGTCATGTGCGGCAGTGTGCTGGAGATGCTTTGATGCACAGGGAAMGGGGAGAGGCTGGAGGCACTGACTGGTGCATGGTTTGCGTGGTGCAGGCTCCAGCGAGCCTGTGCCCGCCTGCCCTGGCTGTGCTTTACATGGAATTACCGGGAGTTTTCCTTGGTGCGCTTGCATGGCTGCTTTCTAGGGAAAGGGAAGATTGCCCGTTTCCAGAGATAAGGGGGAGATGCAGGGGATCAAGGCACGAAGCAGCTTCTCCCCTGCCCAGGGCTGAGCTTCTTCCTTTCCGCTGCACGCAGGCACTGGCCCCGCAGTGCTCTGCGCCGGGGTACGCGATGGCAGGAGTCGCTGGGAGGTGGGAATCACGCCCGGCCACATCCCCATCACGTATTCCCTCAGATGTGTTCTGCTGCTAATGAAATAACGTAGGAGACATCATTCTCCGTCACTTCCAGTTACACCCCCCCACGCAGGAGCCTGCCAGCATAACCTTCTTTGCGAGTGTAACAAACCTCTGCTAAAAAGAAAGGCCATTAATAATAATTACCTACAAAGAAGAAAAAAAAAATTCTCTCTTTCTCTCTTTTAATGAGCCCTAAAAAAAATAAGTTTCTTAACTGAAAAGCTCTCTGCTTTGGAGACAGCACCAACACTTCAGAGAAGTCCAGCCAGCTCCGGCAAGCGAGGATGAAATGAAGGAACGTGTCAGACAGCGCCTTACCGGGGTGCGAGAGACGGACCTCAAAGTCAGGGGTCACACGAATGCCACCGCGGAAATTCAAGGAACTACCAACAAGGCACTAATTGGATTGAAAGGAGGCGGCAGATGGAAAGAAACAAAGCAGGAAAACAGCTTTGGAACAAACATCATTAGAAAGAGAAGTTTCGGCAGGCAAGAGGAGCAAGTCCCGGGCCCAGGGGGTGAGCAGGGTGCGACTGCCGGAGCCCCCCGCTGCCGCCGGGGCGGCTCGCCCGTGGCAGGGGCTCCCGGGGCCGGGCTCGCTCCTCCTGCCTCTGCAGGGCTCACCGTGCCTCGGCGGGACGGCCCGCCGCCGCCGCAGGGCGGCACGGGGGGATGCACGGGGGTCCGTCCGCGGGACCTCTCCCTTCAGGGTTCTTATGCAGCGGCCGGAATGCAATTTAGAGCGAAACCCGTCGAGGGCAGGGAGTAATCTTCTCTCGTCTGGAAGGGGCCGGAGGATTTATGATCCCACCTGTCTGGTGGTGAAGTGCCCTCTTGGTAAATGGTTTGCTGGGCGTTCGTTCATCTTCCTCCCTCCCGGTGCCTGGGCGAGGAGGGCAGCACCCTGCCAGGACCGCGAAGCAGGGGAGGGAGGAGGGAAGAGGCAAGAGGAATACGGATGACGGCAGGGACGTTAGCGGGGACGCTGAGCCTGGTCCAACGCTCGCCCTCAGTTCTGCAGGCTGGGACTGGGTATTGACACACAAGCATGGCAAAGGGCACCAGGAGAATTAATTTAAAGCATTGCTCTAAAGCAGGCAGGCTGAGAACCATGAGCCATCAGCACGGCACGCGTTGCACCAGGCTGTTTCCCATTTCCAGTTCATAACTATTAAGCTAAAGCTTTATCAGCCGGCAAGACAGACCCCATTGCTTGAGCACCTACCGCTCCGAGTGCTTTTCTGAAAGGGTCATTGAGAATTGCCACGGCCACATAACCTCTATAAGTTATGATAACTCATTTCCCCCACCACACACGTACCGGTGCGGGGTGGCCTTTCTTCCCGCGGCATTCACCGCCTGGCAACAGCCCAGCCCCAGGCAGAAAACGCTTCCACTGAGGCTTGATCGATCGCCTCTCACATTTGGTTACTCACTCGCTGGATTAACGAGATGTGGGATCCAGGATGTGGCAAGGCGCTCTTCTTCCTAACGGCATCGATGCGGCCTCTCTGCCCGTGGGCAGCCGGGACCCAAGGCTATAGCTCTGCGCGCCCGGAGCAGCGGGGCATCCTACGCATCACGGTGGGGAGCTGTAAGCGGCTACTAGTCAGAACACCTGCAGAAAGCACAATGTTTTGAAGAAGATAGGAAGAGACAGGGTGGGCTCAGCACCCGGACGCTTTGATGCTCCTCTCCCACACCCTTCCGCACTTCCAGTTTAAACCATTCTGTGCCCTTGCACGGATGCAAGACGTTGCCCAGGACGTCTCAAAGTCCTGTGGAGACGTTGCTCACGTGCCCAGGGCATAGAGATATCTAACCTTGACCTTAATCTTTAAGGGAGTCTCAGGGCAGCAACAGGCTGGCGGATGCTCATCCATTTCCCACGCAGGCATTTTGCCTCCCACTTCTCAAAGTGCTCCCTGGATTCCGCTCCGCTCCCTTCGTGTCTCTCCCATAATTGTTGCTCTACCCACTCATTTCAGAGGCAGTGCAGGCTTTTGCCTTGCCAGAGTACTGAGCAAGGCCGTAGCGCTTCCCAGCAGCAGATCTTCCCCGCTCTTCAACTCCTTTCGACGGTGAGGGTTTGCTCTGCCAGTGCCTGCTCCCAAAGCCTCCGAAGGTGAGTTGCTTTTCCTGGTCACCCACTCCCCTTTTCACCCACCCGCGCTGGGTGCTGCAGCTGCTGATGCTATTGCTGGATTGTGTAATTATGGCATAGCACATATATAACTACCAGAAGCCCAAAGTATCCATTTCATTATTTTTATGCAGGCAAATGCTCTTCTCGTCAGACGCCACGGCTCGGCCGATAGACCTTCGCTGCGCTGCTCCTTAAAGCAGCTATGCAAATTGGACCTTTATATCGTTCAGATAAATGGTTTAAGGAAGAAAACGGATACAACAGTCTGTCACAAAGCTAATGTTGGGCTCTGCCTCCCAAATTGGCTCAGAGAAATTAACAGGAAGGAAGGAAGGATGAGACGAAATAATAAACCTGCTTACCTGCTCATTAACTTAATCTTTTTTCTTCCCCACTTCTAGACTTGTGGTTTCTATAACTATACAATAACTAGAGAACAGCAAAGTCCTAGATGAAAGAGAGACTAGGTCTGGAAGCACAAAGATTAAAGGAGAGTTTTTAGGATTAGTCTTTGATTTTTTTTTTTTTTAATCTTGGGGCTGTGGTGATTATTCCTGCTCCTCTCCGAGCAATCCTTCTGGGTGTATCCGAGGGAGCACGCAGGCTCTCGAGCAGGTTCCAAGTGTTCTTCCAAGGACAGGAGCGCACATGTGCGTTAGCAGCGGCGCGGGCAGCCGGAGCCCCGCGTGCCACCGGGACTGAGCGTCCTGTTATCTGCGGCTGGGCAGGGACGCAGCCTCCTCCCGGGTCACACCCCAAACTTGGAAGCACCTCTGCCTTGCCTGCCTTCTCCCAGCCCTGGAGAAACGAGAGGCATTTTTTTTTTTTAATTGCAAGCGGACCAGAGGGACCGTGATCTACTTTGCGCAGGGTTTGCTGCTGGTGGCAAGCCGAGCTCCAGCCAGAGCAGGATGCCCCAGAGAAGCATCCTGAAGACGACAGCCGCCTCAGCTCCGCTCAGTTTCTCAGGGGAGGCAGCTGGCGAGGCTCACTCCCCGGCTGTCTTTGCCCAGGGTTTTTTCCAACCGTTTTGCACATCGGCCCCTTCTCCCTTTCCCCACCCTCCCATCCCCGGGCTGCAGCTGGAAGCATTCCCTTCAGGCAGGTGATTTAGTGGCTGGGAGTTTGCAGGCTGTTAGGCAAGCAGGGAAGGCAAAGCAGTTTCTAAATCACCCGGGCTCAGATTTATGGAAGCGGGATGGCGGGGGAGCCTAGCCCACGAGGCAGCGGCGGCATCGGGAGGGCTCCTCCGGCCGCTCCGTTCCTCCAGCGCGGGGAGGAGCGGGGAGGGGGGCGCAGGGCTGACCGGCGTTTCGGGGACTTCTCCCCCAGCGCTCCTTACCCGCTCCGCCGGCGCAGTCTCTGGTGGGAAGGTCCAGCCCTGCGTAAGAGGAACAGGTCCCAGCTCTGCTCAGCTAGAGGAGGACAGGAAGAGGCCACTTTAGATAAATTCCTGCAAGGGATGCGCACCGTGGCCATGCATACACAGGCGGGACTTTATTGGGATCAGCTTCTTCCTGGGGAATTGGGCTTTTGTGTCCAGTCTGGAAAGCAGGCTGAGCACAAGGAGGAGGGCTCAGGTTTTGGAGATGAAGGCCCAAAGTGAGCTGTGGGGCACGAGCTGCTGGGGGTGGCTGTGGCCCCAAGCGGGACACGAGGCAGGATGGGGAGGAGGCTGGGCAAAGCCAAGCACCAGCAATTAATTAGCTTTTATTTACCCAACATCCTTGGGCTGTTTCCAAAGCCAGCGCCAAAACAAACAAATAAAGCAGCAAACCCAAGTGAATTTCCTTGCTAAAAAACACAAACCACTTCCTTGCTAAGGAAAACAACCAGAGGACATCCCCGGGAGCCTGGAGCACCGCCTGTCCCGGCCAGGCACGGCACAGCCCGGCTCGGCACGGCCCGGCCACCTGCTCTCTCATGCAAGGGAGAGCCGCGGCAGCAGATCAATGAAGCATCGAGAGGGAGAGAAGGCTGAGCGGGGCTCGGAATGTGATTTATGATCTCGCAGACAGTCTGAAGTGGTGTGGTTGGGTTTCTTATTGTAACGGCCTCTCGGTGAGCAGTACCCAATTAGGTGACCCCCCAGGCCTCCCTATTGATTGGGGGGGGGGAAGGGCGTACTTTTCTCATTATGCCTTGGGCAGCAGCRCCGGCTGGGCTGGGGCGAGAGGCCCTGGCAGAGGAGCAGCCTCTGGGGGTGCAGCGGGGCTCGGGGGGTCACCCGCAGCCTGGCAGGGCGGGGGGGCTGCCCGCACAGCCGGGGCCCCGCCGGGCATCACCCCCTCCCGGGGCCGGGGCCGCTCTCCTACCTGGGGAGGTGGGCAGCGGGGGGTGCCAGTCCCCGCTCCGGCCCGGCCGGCTGCCTTCGCTGCTGCCCGTCGTGGTGTCACCTCTCCCTGCCACAACGAGTCCTCCGCCGCCAGCCTGGGAGCAARAGGTTCGTTCCCCAGGTGATCCTACCTCCCCCTCGCTCGTTAAACAAAGGAGGGGGAAGAGCCCAAGACGACAGGGTTCTTAAATTAATCAGCAGTTTTCTAACTAATGCCCTTTATGTTTTACATAATAATATAAAGCTTTATTCAGAGACAACAGCCTCCTACATCAAAGATCCCTCTCTCCCATTCTGAACTCTTGAGCCCTTCTCCTTGCAATTAACRCAGAAAGATCTAAATCAAGTTACAGAGAGCAGCTTGCAGATAACATCTCGAGCGAGGAGGCAGGGCTGGCTCTGCTCGGCGGGCAGAATCACAAAAGCGGCTCTGCTTGCTGTTCCCTGCCTGCAGGGACCCGTTCTGCTTTTGTTCGGCCGGGTGCGCGTGTGTATAAAGGCGAAATTGCTGGAGCAGCCACGGTGACTGGGGGTTGCGGTGCCCTTTGTCCCGCCGAGCTGGCATTACCGCCGAGGAGGCAGCTCAGAGGAGGATGGCGTTTAATTCCATTCTACTATCTCAAAGCCCGTGCCTGGACAGCTTTGCATCGTGCACTGCRCAAATACACCGGGACAGGCTCCGGTGCCCTTATTGACGCTGCTCCCTGGCCAGGCCTGCCAATGCTTTGGAAGCTCATTGCAGGCTGATGCCTGAGGGCATATGATCGAGGGCCCCCACCCCAGCCCTTTGTTAATTAATTTAGGCATGAAGCTTTGCCATGAAGTTCAACATTTCACTTCAGAGGAGCACGTGCATGACTCGCGGTTGCTGCCAAGGGCTGCGAAAGGGAAGGCAGCAGCGGGCACAGCCACCCTGCACCCAGCAGCAAGATCTGCACCCTCTCTCCAGCCGAGATGAAGACTCCTGCTCCTAACCCTTCATCCTCCACACGCATCATCCTTTTGGARAGCCCGGCCAGCCCCGGTGGCTGGGGACCGCGGCTTTGGTGACCTCCCGAGCCCCCTCTGCCCCGCACCAGGAGCTCTCCCCCCACATCCCTGCAGGCTGAGCTCTCCCATTGCTGTTCTTGGATCTCTGCAAAATGCTAATTGCTGTGCCTGACCTCCCCGGGATACCAGGGGAAAACCTCCTCTAATCAGCACTGCAGTCTGTGGGTGAGAAAAACAAAACGTTGACTGTAGAGCAGCTGCACTTACTGTAAATTCCAACATATGCTGTGGAAAAATCCCGCCTAAATAAGGCTTCAGAAGCAGGGGTGTTTAAATAATAATGAATACCCACTGCTGTTTACTACAGAACAGAAACGTAATAAAAGGCAAAGCTGTGGCTGCTTTTCCTCCTCCCTACCAGGACGCGCTGCGAAGGGCCGGCAGAGGAGGAGCGGGAATCCCAGGGACACAGAAACGCGGCAGCGGGAATTCCAGGTGCGTGCACAACGTTTGCGGGCATTAGCTAACGAGGCCTTCCAGCGTCCCTGCGAGCTGGGCAGCTCTTGCTGCCCTCATTTTGGCAATGCAGAGAAGGTGCTAAAGGGGCAGGTGGAAAATTACCTGCCCGGGGCCGCGCTGCACGACACGGACGGGGAGTTGAAGCACCCTGGGGTCCCACGGAGGGAAAAACTCTTCTGCTCTGGGGGGGCTGAAAACGGGGGGAGACCAGTTACAGTTCGGAAATTGGAGATACATGGAGCAAAAGGGAGGTGTGGGAAAATGTGGCGGACAGAACCTGCCAGCTTCAGCTAGGGCTGAACTCCTTTTGAGGTAGCACCATTGACCTGCACAAAACCCCGGCATGGAAATTGAGCCACCACTGTCTTCTCTACAGGTGTGCAAAATCCCTCCCGSTTTTTCACCTACTGACACACATCCTTCCACCTCTAGTACACCAGGACGCTGGAGGTACCAGCACCTCCTCAAAGGAGCCGTCCCTCCAGACGAGTAACCTCCAGGCGAGACCGTCGCCCRCTTCAGCACGGTGCTGCGGCCCCCGCGGGACCCCCGTGCTGTTTTCCAGCCCACGTGCAGGGACAAGGCGGTGGCAGCAGCAGCAGCCAAAGCGGCTGCCGTGTCCCTTGGGGGACCCTGCGGGGCGGCTGTGGCAAGGACTTGCAGCCGGYGAGGAGATGTTCTCCAGCACTTCTGGGTTCCCACCGGTCACTTGCGGTAGTCCAAAGCATATAAAATATTTATCTGCTCCTAATTAGGAGTAATTGCCACTTAACCTAGAGGAGGAACGTACCCAGTGTGTCCGGCRGCTCAGTACATTTACTGCTGAATAGTCTCCGCTGCAGCTAATTAAAAGAGAAGGGCTCCTGGCCGCCTGGCCTCTTGCAGACTCGCAGGGAAATGGCCGAGCGTGTTTGTTTTAGCGAGGAGGACCTCGTGTAACCRAGCCGCTGACACTCGCATCCGAGGTCTGCAGGCTCCACTCAGAAGCRCCCGAAAGCAAAGCCGGCCTCGCCTACCTGTAAGTTCAGTGTGATTATTCCCTCGCCTCCTCTCCAATTCAGCTCCAGCTCAAGATGTCCTTCCCGTGGTGATTTTCCGCCCCCGAGGAGGCTCCGTCCCGCTGGGAACGGGCTCACTGCCGCTCCTTGCTCCRTTCAAGTGCAGCTGCCCCTTCCCTCTGCCGCTCCCCGGAGAGCTGGGAGGATGAAACCAAATTGTTAATAAGATGCCCAATTAACATTTCTTCAAGCAGAATTATGTAAGAGAAAAAAAAAACCCACAAAAAACAAACCAGGCTCATTTACGTGGTTATTGCTTTCCTGCACAGAAATCCTTCAGAGTAAAAAAATCTTCTGGTAGGTCAGCTTTGGCTTTTCTATTCCTCCTCCGAGCTGCTCATCACCTGCAAAAAGCCCGAAGATGCAGCCGAGCCAGTTTTCCCAACCCCGTCTCCCCGCGGGGCTTCGCACTTCCCCAGGCTCCGGATGCCAGCCAGGACGGCTCACCCCCCCCCCACCCCCGCACAGACTGTCCAGGCCCTTCCCTGCGGCCGCTCCACCAAGGGATTCACCCCAACAGATCCCCCGGGCGAGGGAGGCTGCCCCCGCTCCCCCCGCACGCCTCGGGCGTTGCTGCACCCGGAGGGTAACGCTGGCCCCTGCAAGGAGCGGTGCGGAGCCCTGGCACGCAGCCCGGCTTTGCTGGGGACCGACCCGGGGTGCTGGGCACCGGCGGCACGGCAGGACAGCCACCCACCGCAGTGCCCCCTCTGCCTTGGCCTGCGCGTCTTTCTGGGGGTCTCCTGTAATAAAACCTACTTACCAGGCTTGCTGCCCGACTCCCCGGGGAAAATCCTGACCTCCTGTGCAATCCACAGCCTCCGAGGTAGCCCGGATGAGCAAACACGCCCTGAAAGATGCCCTGCGGGTCAGCAGCCCTGGACTTTTTTGACCCGAGTGAATTCCACAGTTGGGGGATTCACCTGAAAACTCAAACTGGGAAGGAAATAATTCTCTGATCTGCTGAGAACTTGAAAGATTAAGGATAATAAAGTCCATCTCAAACTGAACCAAAAATTCAAGATCTAGAAAAACGGCAGTGACCGAGGAAGCAAAACAAGGGAGCCAGCAAACATCCCCAGATAATACCAACTGAACTATTTTGTCTCCACAATTTCAGAAATGGTTTGTAGCTGCTTTCCAAGTCTTTTGCTTCCTTACAATAAATTWACTTCCTTTCCAGAACATATACTATTTTGACATTGTTTTGAAAATTTAAAAATACAATTTTTAGCCAATAGTATAACTTCACAGATTTTCAGACACATGTCACTTAGCTCAATCGCCTTCTAACAAATCATTTCGGTTGGGATGGACCAGCATTAGCTCAAAAGGAAAATGTAACTGAAGGATGTTTAAATAGCTTTTCTTCAAAGGCTGTCGCTCCGTCCCACACAGCTCGACGGGGATCATTTGTCCCATCCGTGCCAAGCTTTGCCCAAGCCCCAGCTCCAAAGGGACGGGAACGGTCCCTCACGCTGCTCCCTTTTCTATCCCCCCTTCTCGAGGAGAGCAACACCGCGTGCCTAACTGAGTTTCAAGGACTTAAACATGYTTGGGCAGAGCTGTTGGAAAAATTCTCATTTAGACTGGCAACCGTGCACAGCGGCTCGGGGAAAATACTATTTTCTCACTGCGGCAATGACGTGGGAGCAGCCTGCAGAGAGACGGGCCCCTCGGCAGGTGGGAGGGAGCCTGCCGTGCCGCTGCCCGCGGCCGGCCCTCCTCCCCGCGCCCCTCCAAAGGCGGCGGGGACAGCACCCGCTCGGCCCCTCTGCCCGCGGCACGGGCCACGCGGCCGGGGGATGCTCCCGCTGCGGAGCATCACGTCCGCTTTGGGCCCTCGCCCTGGAGCGCCCAGGCAGCCCCGGCGCTGCTAATTCAGCCCTTCGGGACAAACCCTCGCGTCAGCTCGTTCCAGGACCAGCTGCTGCTGACAGACAAAGGTTTTCAAACCTTGCTGGACCCAATAAACAGCTGTTCTTCCCCGCTCCCAGCCATCAATCACAGCTGACAGCCTTCCCCCCATGGTCAAGAGTGTGCTTTTCACCTTAATTTCTTAGAAGGGCTTTTTCACCATTTGGAAACCCATAAATACCACTTTGCGAGCCCAGGTAGGGCTAATGATGGATGGCTGCTTCACAGATATGCCAGAGGCTTTGACCTAATTGTCACCGAAATACTTCCTGATTAACTAATAGATAAAACCCAATTAAAACTTCTGCTCTTCCCAAAGTCCCTGCTGACTACTTTTTCTCCCCTTCTCAAACTCTGTTTTAAATTAGATCCAGGCTAGCTGGACCTGCTCTGGACAGACGAGGATGCTCTGCCCACCCCCCTCCGTGCAGCCACGGGGGCTCCTCGTGGCGGTGGAGGCAAAGGGTGCCGGGAAGAGGCTCCGGGGAGGTCCCGGTGGGCCCAGAGAGGGTTTCTCAGCCAGCCCAGAGGTGTAAAAGCCCTCTGGAGAGACACTTTTAACTAGAGGGTAGTAACAGCAGGGAGGCCACCCTTTATTCCCCCTATTTTTCCCATTTTCTTCCTACGCTGAATGGAACCGCTGCACAGAAAAGCTTCTTTAGCACATTTGCTTTGATGTGCAATAAGTTAATTACTGTAATAGGTTCATCCTTCTCCCCCAGTATTGAATCATGTAGGACATCCATATAAATTGTCATGGAGTTCCTCATTTTGACTCAATTTATTCTTTAAACAGACCTAGCAAGAGTATTTCTGCGGAAGGAATTGTTTAAGTCCCATTTAACAGGTGTATCCATTATTATTTGTTCTCCCAATATTCATCTCCTTCCAGAGGGAGGGAGGGGGCTCACCGATGCCCCAGTCCTGCAACCGCTCGGCTGGAGGAGCGGTCTCGGGGAGCTCCCACCTTGCTCCTGGCCGCGGGAGCCCTCTTCCAGCAGCAGAGTAAACCAGGGCAAGGGAAACCCAACACTTCACCTCACGTTTTCAGCATAAAACCCCTCTGCCCAGGGACAGAAAACATCGCCTGGAGCAGGATTCTTGCTGTGTCCTCCGAGGGCTTCCCTTGGGCTCAAAGGGCTGGCGGCGGCAGCCCACAGCCTGCCCCACGCCATCCCCCACTACCTCCCAGGCAGCTGCCGGACTTGCCGTTCATCTTAAATTCGAGTGCGCGGAGGCCTTGGGAAGTCCCAGGCGTGTCGCAAGGTGACACAAATGCGCAGGGAAACTCGGTACCTGGGGTTTACTTCCATTTTTCCCTGGTTCTTCCCCCTCCCCTGGTTTTCTTCAAATAATCTCCAGGTAATGCATTCAGTCCCGCTGGGCTGCTTTGTATCACTCACAGTGTTTGCCAGTTGACTCTCTCCTGCTGAGATCAAGTCTCTTATCACGGATTAAGGCTGTGGTTCAGGAGTGCAGCTATGAAGTGTGCCGGCGGAGCAGGCAGCCGGGGCGAGCAAGCCCGGCAGAAGTCACCGGCGCCCGCGGGAGCGACAGCAGCCCACCAGAAGCAGAGCTGTGCTGGCACCGGGAATGTCACGGCCACAGCTGAGCTCCACGCCACAGGAATGCGTGACGGTGGGTCTCTAACGTGGCCCCCCCTAAAAATGAGCAAGCGGTGAGTACGGGGAGTTCTTTCCCCGGGGAGGCACATTCACGCTGGGGTTCGCTCAGCCTCCCCGCTGGGGTTTCCAAAGCCAAGGCCAGCCGACGCTGTAACACAACCCCTCCTTCGAAGCCTCCATTAGCTTAGCTTTGGCACGGTCCCAGAGAGTTGTTTAAAAAACCTCACACACAAGGAGAAAAAGACTGAAAATAGTCAAGATGAGTCAGTTAGCGCTGCAGAGGCGGCAAAGAAGAGCTTTCCTCGGGAGGGTATTTGCACCCAGACAGCAGGTCCGTTCAGCAGCTGGAACGGAGCGGAGCTGCATCCCTGCTCCCAGACAGCCCACGCTGCCACTGCGGCACCCTCCAACCCCGTCCGGGGGTCCCCCCAACACCACTCCCAAGCAGGGAGCGGGAAGCCCTCCAGCACATTTCTAAAGACAGGACACTAAGCTATCATATTTTTTCCAATTTCCTGCTCTTGATCCAGCCCCGCAGGCAGGATCAGCTTGAACGGGCTCGTCACAGCTGTTGCAACCTCCACGGAGCCGCACCGACGGCAGCACGACAGTGGGAAATGGGAGGAAAATGCTGGTGCAGAGAAGGTCTGCAGCTCGCAGGTGGTAACTGCATCAGCTCCGTGTGAGCCGGCGTGGTGGCCCCGATGACCTTCCCGAACGCGGCAGGAATGCGGGAGGTTCAAGCCTTGCCCTCGCACTGCTCTCGGCGCGAAATGAGCTGCCGGCTCCCCGGCGGGCCCCCTCGCCGGAGGGTCTGGCCCCCTCGCCGCCAAGGAGCTGGCTTACCCCACCGGCACGGCTGCCCGAGCCCGGCTCTGCAGAAGGGGCCATCAAGGCTGTTTGCTGCTTTACACAGGCTATCATGTACTGTGCCGCAGCGGGGGACTGTAAATGACTTTATAGTTATTGTTCCTCAAATTGGACACCCCCTTGGAGCTTAGATAATATGAGATGAAACAGCCTGCGGGAGGTTGCAGTCAAGTGGAACAGTGATGGAGGCTTTTTTTCCCCTTCCCGAGAAGAAGCACTCCACCTATTTACTTCTCCTCCACACCTCCTCCTCCTCTCTGTCACCATTCCGAGCAGAGCCACACCTGGCAGTGACAAGGGTGAGCTGGGGTATAATCACCAAGCAAACCGAGCTGCCTGAACCCTGGGCGGATGAATGAATTTTGCATGCTAGGATTTAGAAATACAGCTTTGACAGCGAGCCCTGGAGAGGAATGGGAAGGGAGAGAGAGGATGCTGCGGTTCCTTACTCCATTTCCTACCGAAGTGGGGTTTGCAAACGTTATTACTGGCAAAGCAGAAATATCATCTCATGTCATTTGGCTTCACAGAGCCGGTGTAACCATACGAGTGCCGAAGCAGAGAGGCAGAGATGCCGCTGGAGGCAGTGGGAGTGGAAAGGAGGCTTTGAGGTGAGAGAGCACAGGCAAGACACAGAAATAATGAGGGACTGGGGGAAGGAGGACGTCAGGGCTTACAGCTGCGGGAAGGGAAGGCAGCTTGTTATGGAGGAAGGGGGAAGCGGCGGCCTGGAAGAGAAAGGAAAGAGCATCTGAGAGCGAAGGAGTTCATGCAGGAGCCTGCGTGCCTCTGGCCGGGGGGGAGCGGGCCGGCACAGATGAAGGGACCTGGGTGGAGAYGCTCAGCCTGGAAAAGAGAGAGCCAGAGTGGGGGGGAGGCAGCACGATGGGGAGCACTGGGAATCCACAAGGATCCCAAGCCTCCAGGCACACGCCCTAAAATCACAGAGTGGAAGAAAAAAATAAAAATGAAAAAAATCACTAACAGTGGCATTTCGTATGCATGCGGAAACACCGGGCAACGAGGCCGGGCGTTGGGAGGCTGATGGCCATGCCCGGCAGGGCAGAGTGTCTGGGGAGCATGCAGGGCTTCCCTGAACGCTTTTTGCAGGCAGGTCTGCAGAAGCGCACACATCACTCTTCTTTTAGGGCATATGGATTTTTTTTGTATTTTACGGGCGCGTTGGAGGTCAGTAATAGCTGTACGCTGCCTGCAGGTGCCCGCGCCTCGGCGTGCCCCCAGGCAGAGGGAAGGGCTCGCTTCCTGCGCCTCTGCAGCCCTTCGGAGGGAGCAGGGCAGCAACCAAGGCAGCGAGAGGGTCTGCAGCAGGGCTGCCGGCTCCGGAGCCTCGCGGGAAGCCGAGCAGAGGGAAAGCTCCCAACCGCGGGCGAGCGCAGTCGTTCCGTTTGCCTTTTTCCACAGCAGATCTGATGATTTAAATTAGGTCTCGATTCTTGTTTAAATTATAGTTTACTGTTCTGCGCCCCGCTCAGAAGTGAATTACCTTAAGCAGCAGTATTAATAACACGGTTATAATTAAGCTTCATTACTGTAGGCAGTTTGCTGAAACAAATTGCTTCTTCATTATTATTATGGCACCTTTGGTAAAAAGACATTTCCCCAGAATGCGACCTTGATGCTTTATATAGCAAAAGCTGGGAGATGATAGAGCTGTAAGGATGAATTAGCATCTTTTACCTTCTATATCAAGCTCATTAAAAGGAAAGCAACTCGAGTCAAAACCAAGCAGCCTTGATGGAAATTTTAATCTGAGCGAAATGGATAATGAATAGGTTTGAACTTTTCCTGACATTTTTATGGCAGTGCTTTATTTATATTATGCTTCTGCTAAAACATAAATAAATAAAGCAGGGGCAGGGTCGAGGACGGACAGATCGGCTGCCCCCCGGGGCGGCCGCAGAGCCTGCCGGCCACGCTGCGGCACGGGCGGGCTGGGGGGGGCCGGGCGCCCAGCTGCTCCCCCTGCCACCAGCTTCGCCTYCCCGCACGGAGCAAGGGGAAGGCCGCCGTGTCTTAGGACAGCGCGGCTCCCGGGTTATCCCTCCCAGCCCCAGACGCTTCATCTGAAATCCCCGAAGCGCTCAAGCCTCTCCCCGTAGCGGCTGTTCCCGAGGTGCCCCGGGCTTCCCGGGGGAGGCTGCTCCCTCCAACCACCGGCATCACCCTCGCTTTAATTTCCTGTTCCATTTCGCACCACCGTAACGGTGCCATACACAACTGCATCCCCTTCAGCAGAAGATCCCGACACTTATTAATGAAGCCTCCTAATGCCTGCAGGAGGCGGTGCCATTAATATCTCGCAGCTGCTGCAGCACGGAGCAGTGGTGGTGCAGGTTTTCACGAGCACGCCCTGTCCGTCYGTGTCCAACCTTAACCACAGACAAGGTGCTTCTCGGAAGCATTCAGTTCCAAAACCTCATTCAAAGCCCAAGCTTCCCCAAATTCACAGGGTCTAAGGATGCTCAGCACCCTTAAATATAGACTCAAGGATCTGCTCTTGTTTGGCTTCACCAGCCCAAACTGAGGTTCTGCAGCAATTGGCAGGAACCGAATCCTGATCTCCTTCTGCTCCTCCACCACCCCATTTTTGATTGCCATGACACTAAATCTGTCCTGCAAACACTTCTTTCAGGTGAGGGTTATTTTAAAAAAACATCCCCATCCCTAGTGACCATCTACAAGAGAAGAGCCCAAACACTCCGAGCGCAAACAGCTCTTGGGAAGAGAAGGGCTTGTTCTGCAGTGGGTGCACAGCTCCTGGCACCCTGCGGCACCCGGGGGCCTCCAGCCAAAACTCTCACCCAGGTAGCCCTGAGATAACTGCTGCAGCAGACCTCACGCCTCGCTTTCCCTGCAGCTAAGTCAGACACTAATTTCTGCATTGTAAGTGCTCAACAACTGAAACAGGACATTACGGAGGAGATGAAAATAGATATTTAGAGTGTAGAAAGAGAAAGGCAAAGCAGTTTTGGAAAAGATGCGATTAAGAGCATACAGAGAGAGGAAACTACCTGTTTAAGTACTACATCAGAAGGATCATTACAGGTTGGAGAAGGGGGCACCCCCTGAGCAGAAACACTTGCGAAACACATTCAGAGCTGGATGATTTGCTCAGCTCAACCAACAGAGCCAAGAGGAAACAAGCTGAACTGAAAGAAATAACTTTCCTCTTTCTTCCTGCACCCAGAAGAGACACCGAGCCCCATCCCGTTCCCTGGCCCAGGGCATCTCTGGCAGGTCGCATTACTGAGCAAGCCTGGAAGAAAGCCTCACAGACAAGACTGGCTCCCTGGAGCACCACTAACCCCAGCCGCTCTCCTCAGCCAGCCCTCAGAGGGAGGAACCACGCCTGGCCTCTCCTGCACCATTCAAGGTACCTGGTGGCCAGCAGCAGCAGATCGTTAGCCCTCCATTATCACCATTATCACTTTCACCTACACCACCTGCAAGTCCCCTGGCCGTTTAGTAGAGCTGCAGCCTCTCTCCACCTGGGCCAGGGAAATCTTTAACCCATTGCAACAAACCTYGCTGGCTAAAGCCCTRCCCGGGACACAGTCCCTGTCCCCCYAGCCGCCTGCCTCCAGCAGGACACGGGGGTGCTCGGGGATGGGGACCAGTGGCTATGTGTTCTCCCTTACAGGGAGCTGGA
The DNA here is from genome assembly GCA_030449065.1 of Oceanodroma leucorhoa. Taxonomy (NCBI): domain Eukaryota; kingdom Metazoa; phylum Chordata; class Aves; order Procellariiformes; genus Oceanodroma; species Oceanodroma leucorhoa. The sequence continues at coordinate 895,177 of JASVER010000188.1, forward strand.
GCACGTCCATGAACACCAGCAGTGGCACCAGAAGAATAAGTTGCAGTGACTCTTGCATATACACACCATCAGGCTAAAAAGAGAGAAAACACCGCACGTACCTTACAGCAGCCTCCCGGTTTCCAAACAGGCCTCGAGAGCACCCCCAGACTCATCTCTGCTGSCAAGGGCAGGCAGAGCAGCAGGGGAGGGTGCCCCCCCCATGCCCAGTGCCTCCAGGACCTGGGTGAGCCCTGCAAGAAGGTGCTCTCACTCCTATCACYTGCGCATCTCCTGCCAAAAGCAGGCTGCCCCAGGCTGCCCCATCTTAAGGGCTCCCCGGTAATGCGTGGCAGCTGCCCCCCCCACCAGGTGCTCTGCGTTCGTCCCCTAAAGAACCAGGGAGCCTGTTCTTTGCCTGACACCCCCCAGCCCCCTGGGGTGATGCCTGTGGAGTATTTGCTCTGTGCCCCACAGCTCTTGCATTCTGCATGCAAAAAGGGTACCGCACTGCCAAGGAAAGCTCCCTCCTCCCACAAGTCAGCAGCTGCCTCTGCAAACCTTTGCACCCCACCGCCCTTCCTACAGCTGCCCCCAGGGCACCGCGGCCCCCCCGGCACGCATCTGCCTCAGCTTTGGCTTCTGCCTCGGTCGCACCAGCAGCTCGGGGTAACGCGCCGTGTCTAACCCGGCAAAGTGGGCAGTCCAACTTCAACGGCCCTTCAAACTCGTCGTTGGCTTCCCCGCGGTTCCCAGCAGCCCTCTGTGAATGACTGTTAGCATGCAATTAAACTACCTTCTCAAAAGGTTACCGATAAAAATATTTCTCCCCATTGTTAAACGGGGCATTTATTGGGTCTCGSCGTGACCTTTAGCATGACAGGATTTAACGCTGTCTCTGCTGAGGCTCCCAGCTCGCTCCAGCCATGCACCCCGAAGTGCAGGGGTGCACAGGGGCTGGTGCCCTCCTCCCAGGGCAGCAGCAAAGGCCCCCCGCTCCCCCGGCACCCCGGGTTCGGTGCCGCGCTCTAAATGCTTCCATGTACGTTAAACCCCTTCAAGCGCGTAGAGCTGCTCATTGAGCGCATCCCTAACGCAGGTGGGATTCCCTCCCGGCCCTGCTCCGGGGCAGCTCTCGTACCAGTGTGCCCAGTCCRGGAGCCGTAGCGGTGTGGGATCCACTGGTGCGGGTGCCAAGTGCTCCTTAAAAACAAGTTTATGTCTCGATGATTTCCTGGGACGTTCAGCCCCACAAGTTGGCCGTACGCAATTACATAGGAACTTCCCTTTCTAAATCGGCCTTTGAAACCTCTCCCCCTCTCCGCACACGCGTGCCTCCGCATGTGTATGTACACACACTCATTAAACAAATGCTAGCTATCAATTTCACTGAGTGCTTATTCTGATAATAGCTATATTTATCATTTAGCATCTCTGGATGCGGTTCAAGTTTAAAATCTATTATGGGTATTATGATATTTAATAACTGTGTTTTATTTTTAAATGCAGTAAAAAATAAAGAGAAGGAGATTTTTTTAAAGCCCCCTCCTGGGCTCTGAATCCATCTCTGTCACTGACACGCTGGGTGACCTTGGAGAGGTCGCTTATTCTCTCCGTGCCGGAGCTTCTGGATGCGTAAGATGGGGATAATCATACGATCTGCTGCCCGGGGGTGTTGTGAAGCCTCATTCTTAATTAATGTTTACAGAGTGATTTCATCTCCCTAGATGGAAGGGGTGAGCTCTTGTTGGTGTTTCATCTGAGAGTAGCGGGACCCCTGTGGYGCGGAGCCGCAGCCGAGCGGTACGGGATGGGTCACTGTCCCTGGGTCGCGCTGGGAGAAGGGACAAGGTAGCGACGGGGCCCAGGATGGGGCAGGGCTGTGCCRCGCACCCCCGTCTTCTCGCCCAGCCCTCGCTCGCTCTTCCCATACGTAAGAGCATCATCGCTAAATCACCTCTTACGCTGGCCAGAAAGCCCCCGGACCGCCCCTCAGCAGAGTCTTTGATGGTGAGGCAGCGGCTGGGTGATGGGAACAGGGGCTGGGAGGAAGGACCCGGGCTGAGGCGATAAACACYGGCCTCCGATCGGCAGCCAGCACCCAGGAAGGGTGGCCGCGACATCCATCATCCCTGCGGGGCCATYGTCCCAAGGACGGGGATGCAGAGGCTAACGTCACTGCTGCCATCGCGCGTCCTCGCCCGGGGAGACGATGGGAGCCAGGCGGAGGCTGTGTGCCGGCAGCGCTCACCAGAACCCCACCGAGTGTCAAAAGAACCTTTTGTGCTTACGTGGGAATTTACCTCCCGCGAGCATTAGGCAAAGGTACCTCTTGTCCACCCCCTCCGGGGCAGGAGTTATTGCCGTTATCATATATAGTCCTGTCCTCGGAGGCTGCCCAGTGCTTCAGAGGCAGYGAGGAGAGCCCGGCCCCGGGGCATCCACAGCACCGGTGGACGGCGATGCCCCGCGGGCTGCCCAGYGCCGCCCCCAGCCCGGGAAGACCCCCAAGCCCCGCTTCGGAGGCGCGGCAGGGCAGCGAGCGTTGCTCTCCCGCGCCTTTATCCGGCCGCGGCTCATCAGCAGTCGGCACRGAGAGGCGGCGAAAGGAGGAGACAATGCAGGAGAAAGGGCTGGAGCGATCTTTTCTACTCGGCTGCCAGCCTCATCTCGGCGAGCGCTCCTGAATAGCGAAGAGCAGCGAGCGTCGCTTTGTCTGCCTTATCGGGGCCAGCAGCCGCCATGCCATGGTAACCRCGGCCTCGGGAGCGGGGCGTGCCGGCCGGCACCTCCCCGCTATGCCTGGCCACGCTGGCCTGCCGCGAGGATGGAGCCTTGACCCTCTGTTTCCAGCAGACAGCACAGGCGGCAAGCCGTCACCTCCCCCGGCTCCCGTGCCCCTGCCGCACGTTGGAACTCCAACACGGTAACGGCAGGCGCTGCCTTGGCACTGCTAAGGTACCCGCTTGGAAAACGGGCATCTTCCGTGGCGACACGAGGCGAGGCCAGCCCCACCTGGGATGCAGAGCGCCCGGTATGTCTTCAGGGAAAAGCACGGGGACCACCCTCAGGAGAAGGCGCGACATACAAGTTCATAAGTCGGTCACTATTATTATTTTGTTTTTAAAAATAATAATCCACTTCTTTCAGAGACGTCGGGCTTACCGCCCCCGTTCCCTGCCCTTAGACTGCACGGTCCAGCAGCCTTACACCCTTCCACCGCGGAGTGGACAAACAATTTGCATAACTTAATTAAATTTACAGTAATCTCCACCGAAGTCAGCTGTAAGGGATGGTGTGTACATGGTCTTAAAGCAAACCACCGCTAGTGATGAAAGAGCCTATTTCAGTTAAGCAAATTATGAGGAGGCGGGTGATGTCCTCAGTATAATAATTCCATGTGAATTATTTATATGGAATCTGCAATTACACTGAGCAAAACAGTGTTGTGTGCATAAAGCACACTTAATTATCCAACCACCTGTTCGGAGCGCCGGCGCCAGCGCCGGCAGCCTCCCCATGAATCACCCCGGGAGCGGCGGCCGCCGGGCCGGGCGCGGGGGAGGCGGGGGGAGCCGGGAGCCCGCAGCAAGCGCCGGGCTGGGGGCGCGGGGGGCCGTGCCCTGGAGAGCCCCCGGCCCGAGCAGCCTGCRCAGAGCGGGCAGCAGCGGGGGCGGGCAGCCGCTTCTCCTGCAGTCCGGGAAACGCTCCTTTTCAAGTCAACTTAAAGTGTTGATTTTCACCCTGAGAAAGGTCCTGTTTAGTGTTTGGGGTTTTTTGTTTGTTTTTTTTTTTAAGCTACTGCCTAATAGCTAGTTTTAAATAAAAAGAATTACCTGCTTGCATCAGTCCCTGGAGAATTTCACRGGGCGAACAAACTCACTGCAGCAGAGACCCAAGGCAGGAGTCAACCCGGTCCCCAAAGAAAGAAAAACCGCCTCTCCTCCCGCCCCCAGCTCCCCACTGCACGCTCTGACGGAGGTTTTCTCGGTGATAACCCGACCTTTTTGGCTGAGTCCCTGACCCGGCAGAGCATGTGCTTTCGGCCCGTCAAAGGATGGACCGGTCCTGAATGTTTAATGGAAAAGAAATGAGTGTTTTTTTCTTTAAAGATTTACCATGTATAAATGTATGAGAGTATTAAAGGCAACAATTAACTTTATTGGAAACTTTATATTCTCCAGCCTCATTAGAACTGCCAACAAGATCTATTATTAGTATTACTATGCAGATAATGTAATAAAAAGGGTATTTAAAGTGGATAGTTTTGCACTGCAATAAAATAGCTTTTCTGTCGCGCTCTTTCTGCCTCTCTCCCTTTTGCCCTATGTTGCACTGCATCGGAGACCTGGACCAAGACCGAGCCTCTTTTAATCTCGTATCCCACRCTCCCCACCCGGCCCGCCGCCCCCCCGCAGGGAAAGGCACTGCAACAGGGAGCCGGAGCCCTGCTCCGATCCCGGCTTTCCTGGTTGAAGACCAAGCAGTCTGTCCGTCTCTGGCCGCGCTGGCCAGTGCCACCGAGCTGGGGACTGGTGAGCGGCGAGGGAGGGCCAGCCTGCCCCAGGGGAGGAGGAGGAGGAGGAGGAGGAGGAGGCTGCTGGGCTTGGCAGAAAGCGTGCTGCACGGACGGCCTCCTTCCCGCTCGCGGGAGCGGTTCAGGTCTTGAAATCAGTCAGGTTTCTTTAAATAATCCCAAGTACTCATTAAAACAGCAAGGACAGAACAAAGGACTGGCACGCTTTTGCCAAAGACGACCCTGATAACCCAAAAACATTGTCCACGGGCAGCTGGAACTGGAATAATGTAGATTAAGAAAGTGTTCGSTGCTCTTTGCCTTTCTGCAGCAACACTGTGAACTTTTAAGGGAAAAAGATACRTTTCATCAGCCTATTTATTTAATCAAACCCCCTGTCTTCTGCAGGGAAAAGTGTCAATGGAAAATTCCTCCTGCCCCACCGTAGCTTCAGAGCAGCAGCGAGACGCGGCYGTGCCCGGCTGCCTGGAGGGAACGCCATTCTGCCGAGACTGCTTTGCAGCGTTAAATTGCTCACCTCTCTTAAYGATGCCTAATTTTTTTCCTGTTTTGTAGGACACGTTTCTCACCCATGACGTCTGCTCTTCTCACAGGGCTTCCAATTTCAGTGTTGTCATCCCAAAGCTTCCTTTCACCGAACCCCTTCGGAGCAACAGGTAGCAGCAGGAGAAAAGGCAGCCTTTAAAGAATAAAGAAAGAAAAAGGTTTCCTTTTGTGACACAAATGTCAGGACGCCTTCTCCTCTCGCTACGGTTGTGCTTTGAGCAATAACTTAAAAAATGAAGTCAAAACTCAAAGCAGAAGTCGGCTGGGACTCCAGCTCGCCCCCGCCCCGCAGCAGCACTGTGGGAAGGTGAGGAGAGGCTGGCAGCTCCGTCTCTCCCGCGCCTCCGGGAAAACCCCGCGGGGAGCAGAAAGCGCCCGGCCAGGGGACCCAAAGAGATCGGCGGGGCCGGTTGGAAATGAGAGCGCTGCTGCCGGAACCCGTAAGCCGCTGGCGAACAGCGATATTTCAGCTGGCGTCAGTCCCCGAGGTGCTGCTGCACGGAGCGAGAGGTGTTCGGGGACCGGCGACATGGACTCTATCATCATAAAAAAGGATCTGTTTAATTTGTGGGTTTAAATTTTAAATAACTGTTGGAGCAGAGCTGCTCTCAGCTCTCCACCCAGCGCTCAGCCGCACTATTCACATTCTGCTTCTGCAAGAGTCCCCAGGGGGGATTCAAATGCCATTCAAATGAGCTCATTTCTCCTTCCTTTCTTAATATGTCTCCAGCGCAGGGCAGGGGCAGGACAGCTCTGCCTCGGGCCCCGGCTTCCACTCATCCCCACGATGGCCCGGGGACGCGCGCGGCATCGTTCATCCCTGCGGGACCGAAGCCAGGGTGCGCCCCGGGGGCTCCGGGGCGGCGTGACGCGGGGCAGCRGCTCCCGCTCCGGCAGACCCAGGAGGAGCATTTCGGTTCAGAGGGTCTCCTTCTGCCCTCTGGCTCAGAGCTGGGGCTGGACAGCGGTGATGGGGGCTGTCCCTGGCGTGGCTGCTCCTCCGTGCTTTCCCCAGAGAGGCTCCAGCTCCCTGCCTCCCGCGCCTGGGCACTTTCCATCACGTTTATTACACCCTGCAGTCTAATTAACAGAGAGGAGTCAAAGGACCCRAAAGCAATGATCGTCATAAATAATCGCTCGGCGACCGCAGAGTTAATACTCCACCAGGGTCTCCTCCTGGCCTCCAGAAGAAATGGCAGAGAGAGAAGGGAAGAGAAATGAAGCCTTGCAGCGTGATGTGTGGAGGACGGCCTGGAGAAGAGGAGCCCTCCTCCAAAGGCTCCCTGCCCTTTCCYGCTTCACCTCCTCCCCGAAAACTTTAGAGCAATCACAACAACTTTTTTTTGCAGCTCTGTGACGTGGTATCCAGGGTCCAGGACTCAGGGACGCTCAGGAAACTGTGAAATGCTGTAAAAATCAACAGGTGCCAACTCATCTCTTCCGAAGGAATCGTCCCAGAGGGCACGGCGCGGCTCTCCGCTTCTCGTGCCAGCCCGTAGCTCCCGGCACACCAGGCTCCCGGCCGCACGCCCATGGAAGCGTCCGCAGCTCCGGCGGATAAGGAGCGTGGCGTTGGGATCACTGAGGGCAAGCAGACCGCGAGATCGTCATCCTGCCTCCTCCTCCTCCTCGGGAGRGTGGCAGAGGATGCTCCAGGTGCTTCGCTGCATCCCCGCACATCCCCCTTTACTGCGGAGCTCCGGCTGGTTTCCCACGCGGTGCCGGGAGCGCCCCGCGCTCCCCGCGAGGTTCAGAGGCTGCGACGGGATGCTGCGCGCAGCCCCCTCCAACTCTCTGTGGAGAGCTTGGCTGTGCTGATAATTTGTTAGCTCCACACATATCTCTACTAATTATAAATCTCAGCTGAGATTTGCATTTTTATGAAAGGCTTGTGCTAGAAATCTTTATAAAAAACCCATACATATTAATTCAATCTAATCTCGGTCATTTCAGGTTCCATAAGGAAGCGTTTTCATAAAGCCACAAAGCTAACATCTATAACTTTTCAGTTTCACCAGTGAGCATACCTCCACGTCAGGTTGTACATTTATCTTCCGAGACGGCACTTATAATGAGAGCTAACGAAGGGAGAGCCCTCCACAGCCCAATGCTGGACGCAGCGGGGCCAACCTGCGCCCCAGGGGTGCTCGGCCATGGCCGTGCCCACCGAGCTTCGTGGGGCAATAGCTCCGGCAGACCCAGAAATAGCTCAGGGGAGCTATTTCTAACGTTGTTTGCGTTCCTGAGGTGCGAGAGGGAGGCAGGAAAGCACGCCGGGGTTCGGGTGTCCCCCCAGCCCAGGCTTCCAGCGGCAGCCGCTGCTCCTTCCCCGGGCAGGGCATCTCCATCACCCTCACCCGGCTGCGCGAGTCACGTCCTACGCTTTGCTCTTCGGCTATTTTTTGTTTAATCCGCGACAACACCCCAGAGAAGACGAAGAAACACGGCGCATGAGGCCCGGGCACCTCGTGCAAATGACTTTCTTCCCTTTGGTGGGGACTCTTTTAAGTGGGCCTTCCCCAGCTGAGGCTGCAAGCCAGCAATTTCATCAGCAATTTGTATCTCATTCAGAATGCCTTTGTCTGGAGTCAGGGGAAAAAAAGATTAACTTTTCCTCCCTGAAATATGGCTGCCGGATGCAAGGGAATAGAGAAGGCAAATAAGCAAAGCAAAGTTAAGCTTTCTGTACAGAGCTGGAGGCTTAACGGTGCAGATTACAACAGCAGGCGATGAGCAGCTCTAGCCGCTGCTGTGCAGGCTGTGAAAAATCCTGTTAAACCGCAAAGGCGGTTTAGCTACAGCTCCCCRTTTCAGAAATGATTGAGCTGAAATCCCAGGGACTGACAGCCCCCGGGGACCAGGAGCGATCTTGCCGAAGGCCAGGAGCAGTCCCGGGAGGGCAGAGCAGCGCYGAGGGACGCGCGGGGGCTCGGAGCCCGTCCTCTGCCCCCGGCGCCGGCGGGGAGCCGCTCCCGCGCCTTTTCGGCGGTGATTAGTGACGAGCAAATCCGGCAGGATGAAAGCGCGACGGGAAACGGAGCAGGCTGAGGAACGACACAGGCGAGCAACCAAAACACAGGAGAAGAAGAGCGTCTTGGGGCAAGCTCAAGGAAAGGTCAAGAGCTTTATTTATTGCTTTAAATAATTTATTAAGTGCCCATCTTCAAAGACGAGTACAAAACCAAAACCAGAGCGGTATCACGGACGGGAGCAGAGGGAGCGAGAGGGCGGCAGGCGGAGCGGCGCGGGTGCTGGGAGAGCCTTCCTTTGAAGCCCTCCTTCGGATCCAGCTTCCTCAGCATCCGCCCAATCTGCCAGCGAAGGCAACAGATGCCGGTGAAGTTTCTGGCCATTAGCTGCTAATAAGAAACTAATTAGCTAATTAGCTAATATTTGATCCTTYGGACTGGATTCTGTCTGTGTCTGCAGATCCGGGCCGCCTGGGTCCAGCTGAAGGCAGCGCCGCGACCTCCACCGACTTTCGGGGCGGGARGCAGCCTTTGCTCCATCCCATGGGCAAAACCCTCGGTAGCAAGCGGCTCGGCAGGGCCCCGGGAGGGTGGCACCCGTGCGGGTGCCCCCCGCACCCAGGACACACACCTYGGGGGGCGGGCGGTCTCGGCATGGCACCCGCCACCCTGGCCACGGCACGCGGTGACTCCAGGGCGACGGCTGACGCCGTGTGACCAGAAGCCTCTCGCCGTCGCCTCCTGGGACCCGTGTTCCCTCTCCCGTGAAGCAGCGGGCTGCGGGGCTGCGAGCCCCCCGCCCGCCCCGGGGAGCCGGGAGGTGTCCTGGCTTTGTTCTCCTCCGGGAAGGCAAGGAGCCTCCCGGGGCTTGCAAACGCCTGCTGCCGTTTCGCAAGGGCTCAAATCCCACATCTCCTGGTGCCGCACGCAAGGTAAAACGTTCCCAGGCTAGGCGGCACGTCCCCGGAGGTTGGCCCAGGCGACGTTTAAGCTCCCGGGCCCCTTTTGTGGAGAAGCAAGACAAACATTTACTCTTTCCTGAAGAAAAGCCTGCCGGAGGCTCCGCTTGGTTGCCCCCTGTGCCGCACGGGGCCGGGGGCGAAGGCGGGGGCTTCCCGACGCCGGCTGCTGCCAGGCTCAGTCCGGTGGAGAGGCTTTTCCCGTGGAGCAGCCCCCGCGGTGCCGGGACACGGGGCAGGCTGCAGCCCATCCGGCTCCGGACGCGCGGGATCGCCGGGTGAGCTTTAGAAAAGCAGCCGAAGTTTTCCAGCTTATCCAAAGCGATCCTCCGGTCCCCGCAAGGTTTGTCCTTCACCAGGAATTYGAGACAAGTTTCCAGTGCTTTCCTCCGCCATCTGCCCCGGCTTTAGTTGAAATGCAACATTTTACTCCGGCGATCAGGAGGTAATCTTGTCAGCATTACTTAGAGGAGCTGGGTCTGTCCTGCCCATCTGATGCTCTGTGCAGCAGAGGGAAAATCACGGCTCCCTCTTGAAAGGAGGGGAGAAATTAAGGTTGACTTTGGCACAGGAAAACAAGCAATCCAGAGATGACAATGTGCCACAGGAGCTTAAAATAAGCATCAGCTAATTCAAACAAAACCAAATCTGCATTGAAAACAGACTCTTCCCAGCCCACATCCCCACTTTAAAGTGCCTTTGAATTCTCCCYGGCACATTTAGAACATGCTCTCCCTTCACAGCCTCGCGCTCGCTTTGTTTTGCTGTTTGGTAGCAGGCAAATGAGGGCTGAAGTTTGAAATGATGTTTTCTTATTAGCGCGCATGCAAATACTAATAAACAGCTCTGCACGCTGTCCCGGCTCCCGGCGCTTTGTGCTCTGCCCCGGCACCCCTCCTGCAAGTGGGCGGGCAGGCGAGCAGGGCAAGGGCAAACAGGCATTAAAAAAATGTGTTTCCGCATTTTTTCTAACAGCAAAAAAACCAGCTTTGCTCTTCAAGGGGCATGACCCGGGCTGTGAGCTTCAGCAGCTTCAGCTCCTTCCCTGCCTCATCCCACCTCTCCCAAGGTGAGGGGCTGCTGGAAAAGCGGCTTCCCCAGCACCAGCAGCAAAGAAACAAATGCAGAAAATCCGAAGGTCATCCTCAGGCGGCAGCTGACAGGCTTGAAAACCACCACGCCTCAGCTGTAAATGGATATATGTGGGATAACCGGCGGTTCGGCCCTTAAGGACTGCAGCTTACGAGCTGGCGTTGCCGCTTGCCGGGCTCCGAAGGGAGCCGAGATTGGCACAAGCCGCCCGGTTCCCGGAGCCACGGCTTGAGAGAGGGACCAGATTTCAGGGCGTGCGAAGGGGCTGGCACGGGAGCCGCCCTGGCACCCTCCCTCCGGCCCCTCGTGCCACCGCGTATGCGTGCACCGGCTGGCCCCCTCCTCCTCGCTCGCCACGCAGAGAGGCTGATGCTGCGTGTGAACGGAAGAGCGGGAGAAAGGGAGGAGAGAAGCTCCCCGCCAGCTCCCCGAGAGGCCGGCCGGCGTCTCCCGCGGCATGCACATCTCCTCCAGACACCGCCGAGAGCTCCTCTGTGCCACGCGGGAGCCGGCGTCGATAATTAATAAATCTTGCGGAAGGGAGTGGAGGAGGCTGTCGGATGTGCAGCAGCGCAGGCGCTGCCGGAATTGATGGYGGTGGAGGCTGAATCGCTGCCTCTAATGAACACGTTGTCCTTTACGTGCCGCTCTCCCGCGGGGTGATGGATGAGGCTCACGAATCGGCCCTGGGCGCTCAGGTCCTGGTCTGTAACCTCGCATCCCGGCGCCGGTGCCTGAGCTGCCCCGGCCCGGGCCCGGGGCACGCGGCAGCAGGGAAGGTGGCAGAGGTGTCTCCAGCCGGAGCTCCCRGGCACGGAGGCGGTCGTGGCCCGGCGGGCACGGGGCGGGCAGGCGGGCGCTGCCCACGTGTTGCAAGGGAGACCGAGGGCTTCTCCGTGCTAGCTGCTGGTTTTGCTGCAGATTATGAATTGTTTGATATGGAATTTCAAATGTTCACTTAAGTGGCTAATTAGCTCTTAGCAACTTTGAGCAACCTGGGTGTAGTGTGTATTTAAGTGTCTAATGCCTTTTTTTTTTCTCTCTTCCTTTCTAATTGGCATTTAATTAAAAGAATAAATAAAAAAAGAAAAGCAGCTTTGCCTGGKCTGCTTGGGTTTAAATATTAAACAGTTTGCTTCTCCTCGAGAAGTGCTGCGGCTGGGGCTCCCTCCGCGGAGGCGAGGCAGAGGGGGACGGGGGCGAGTGCTGCCTGGCCCCAGGAGCGGGAGACACGCTGGCAGACCTGCAGGGACCCGGAGGAAGGGGGGAGGTTGCCGGCGCCRTGGCTGCAGCACGGCCTCGGGCACGTAGCGGGGCTGCCTTCTGCCGGGGGGTTGCTTCCACCGGGAGGAAGAGCCGGACCCCCCGCGCCGGCACTTTGCAGCTCCTGCGGCTGACAGGTCGGGGACGGTGCCTCCCTCTCACCTTGCATCCTCCTTCCTCAGCACATTTTCCAGCGGAGATCGGGACTTGGCAAGGCTCCCCTTGGCTTCCCCCGTGAAAGCATCCTCCGTGCCCCCGGGGAGCCCGAGAGGGGATGCTGGGGAAGGAAACGTCCATTAGCGAAGCACTCGATAACTGCTATTTTCTGATTTATGGCGTTCCCTAATGTCTGAAAATCACCTAGCGCTCTGGCTTGCTCTCTTGGCGAGGGCGGAGGCGCTGGCTGACCGGCCAGATGAAGTTATAACAGCTTCGAGAGGGCTCTGAAGTCTCTACCGCTGCTCCGACAAGGATGAGGCCATCCGGAGGTGGTTTCAAAGCCCTTCGCTCCAGAGGTGCGGTTACGAAAGGGGAAGGAGGAGCACGGCTCCTCGCCTGCCGCATCCCCCGGGAGAGGTCCGGGCTGTGCCTGGGGCCGTCCCTGTTCTCCCAGCATCTCCCTCCCCAGCGGGTAAGACCACGTCCCTTGTCCTTGGGGTGGCCAGGCGGCACCTCTGAAAACACGATGCACGAGGAGATTAAAAATCCCCGCTGTATTTGCCACAGTGGATGACCAACCGCTCCGAAAAGCTGATGTCCAGAAGCTTGACTGTCCCCATCTTCATCAGAATTCAGGCGGATTTGATGCGAGATTTGCAAAAGTGCATGCCTGTGAATACCAAGCCCGTTAACAGGTTAAAGTAAATCCAAAGTAACATTTGAAAGCTGAAAGATGAAAGTGGATCACAGGGCAAAGATCAAACAATCTAGAACCGCTTCTAAGCCTTTTAGTGCTGCGGATTATTAGCATTTGAAAGTGAAGAGCATTAGAGAAAGAAGAGGATGGGGGGCATGGAAGGAATTTCTGTTGGGCAGAGAAGAAGTGAAGTGACAGTGGAAGAGGAAGAATGAATATTATCCGGCTTATTAAGCGCCACACAGAAAGGCTGTGTACACACAAGCGCGTGCACGCCAATGGGGAACCACCGGCTTATTTTTAGACGGCGGGCCCACGCCTCGGGCTGTGTCTCCGCTGGGATGCTTCCCGGGAGCCTTCCACGCGTGCAGAGGGCCCTGCTGCACCAGCACGGGGAGGAAAACCTCCCGAAGGGAGCTGCAGAGCCCGGGGCTGGGACAGCTGCCGTCGGGTACCGACCGCTCGGAGTTGCCTGGCATAGAGGCAGGTCTTTGAAAAAGACATTTAACTGTAAAATTAACTAATGCGCTTTATTTCCTATGGAAAGCTCCGGGAGGAGCCTCTGGTTTGTATCCCTGTGCAAAACCAGTGTGTTGTTCAGCAAACCTGTGCTGGGCAGGAGCAGGGAAAGGCCAGCAGCCCCTGACACGGCGGGGGAGAGGGGAGCCCAGCAAAGCCAGGGGGACAACAAAGAGCCAGAAGGCAGCGGCTACGCTAAGACAATATTGATGTCTGCTAACAAAGATGTTCARTATTGGAATATATATATTTACAGCCTTTCATCTGCAGCAAGAGCTTCCCCAGCTGGCCAAGTTACCCTCCCTGGCGCCGCGGTTGGGGTGGAAAGCGCGTCGAGGTCGGGGACAGCCAGCATTGAGCCGGCTGCTCGCCCGGGGTGGGAAGGACTCGGCATSCCCCGGGCACCCGGAGGGACGCGCCCCTTCAGAAGTGCACGAGCCCACAGCTGGCTGTCATTCCCCCCCCCCCTCGGCCCACCTCTGGGAGCTGCTGCCCAGGGCAGGAGGCATGCCGYGGCGGGACGCTCGCAGGGATGCTCTCGCACATCCGCGGCCGCTGGCAGTGCCTCCCAGCGCCGGGAGCGGCTGGGGTCTCTGCACCCCGGGTCCGCACGCCGCATTTCAGGTGGAGAACCACCTTCTCCCCGGTGATAACCCACGATGCTGAGACGTGCATCGCGAGGAAAGCTTACGACACCAGCAATTAGCAAAGACAACTCGGTTTGTACTCGCAGCCTGAACCAGCCCGCTCCAGAGTCGGTAGCGAAGGAGCTTTTCTGTCACGGTCTCTTTACGCAGCACAATTGCCATTTAGCCTCTTTCAGCTAAATGCGGCACGACTCCAGAGTGGAAGAAGGCTCAAGTTAGCTCCTGCTGGTTTAACTTACACCAGCCAGCGTATATTCCACTGAAATATTTAGACTTACATCTGTACGTGGCCGTGCGGTGCCTGCGCTCACGCCGGCAGCTCTGCACGTGCTGAGCACGGGCGCGGAGCGGGGTGCAGGCAGATGGGAGCTCCCCCTGCTCGGGCACCGGCAAGGGGCGAGCGGGCTGCGGAGGCTCCCAGCCTTCCCCAAAGCAGGTTCACCYCTGCACTCAGGTGCTGGCACAACAACGGCCGGGAGGAAGAAGAAGCTGCGAGGCAAGGGCCCTCGGCCCCTGCCCTGACTTACAGCTTCTTGGCATGTAACCTGCAATGTCTTTGTTCCCCTCCGGCTGATTTACATACAGCAGTAATTGCATGCAATTAGGCCTAACGGAGTGCACGGATATCTAGCTCACATGGCTTCCGAATGTGGCCTTTTTTCTCTGTTTAACGGTTGCCAAAAACTCTCTTAATGTAAGCGCTGTGGGAGTCCATTAATGAACGTTTGCAAAAGCTTCCTGTGATTTCGTCCTACGTGTATTCCTTTTGTTACCTGGGTACCCGGCTGAAAGCTGCCACGGCGCATCAGATATTAGCCGATCCCCGAATAAAAGGTACTGGGCTGCCGTAGGTGCCGTTTCGCCCGGGGAAGAGGGCAGCTCGGCAGCCCGCCCTTCAGCAACGCACCCCCCAGGCAGCGCCCGGGGAGGGGAGCCCGGGCAGGGGGCTCGGCGGGTACCAGAAACCCCGGCACCTCCGCTTGTCTCGGGTGCTCATCCGTGCAGCTGCAATTTCAAGGAGCGAATTACGAGAGAGGAGAGAGGGAGAAAGCGAATGCCATATCTATTATATGCAGCCTTGGCTGTAATAAACAGTGAAGCTGACTGTTCCCAGAGGGACTTGCTAATATAGGAGATTGATTCACTGCAGTGTAACCCCCCAAGGGCTTTACACACAACTCTGACTAAACTTCCCATAAAATCAATCCAGCCTTTTCACCACTTTTGACAGGGTGTTCTAATATTAATCTACTCCCCTTGTCAGTCAGCTCCACTAACAAAGGCTCTAATGATCTTTAACCAGGCACAAGAAATACTACACAGGTAGGTGGAGGATTCCGGGATCCCTCCAGAAGAAAAAAATGCCATCCTTTGCAGAGGTGAAGGACWTGCGTTGCTGCCGAAAATAAGAAGATTGTAATTATTATTAACAATAATAGCGATGAAGATGCAAACAGCTTRCAAGGCAAGGCTGGGCCCAGGCGATGAATGCGTTTCGCCCCTCACCTGCCCCGGGAAGGTGCCGGACTTGCGTTGGTGAGATGCGGGGAGGAAAAGGCGCAGGGCGCGGCGGTGCCCGTGCCCGAAGACAGCGCCTGGGAGGCAAGGCAGCCTGACGAGCAGCCTCCTCGCCATCCAGGCTGCCCTTAGCCTCGGGCGCCCGGAGGGAACAGAGTCCTGCTGGAAAAAATGTAAAGCACCTGGCCCCTCTGATCAAGCCCGGCACAGACCATTCCCTTTCCCCTGCCTCGTTTCCACGTCTCTGACTCAYGGTGAACTCATCCTCCCTGACAGTTCGACACGCAGGAGCCCACCTCGCTTCCTTCACGCTGTAATTAGGCAAGGCCACAGGCGCGGGGCGGGCTGCGAGCACCCGGCGGGATGGAGACGCTCCTGCTGCAAGCGGGGCTGAGCACGCCTCCGTCCCTCCGCCGAGCCGCGGGACCCAGCCCTGAACGTGCCTCTCCGTCGCCTCCGCGACACCGCCGTGCCCGGCTTCGGGTACTGCTGATTTTCCGCCYCCTGAATCGATTCTCCCCGCCTGCCTCGGCCGTGGCACCGGCAAGGTGCGACCCCGCAGGGAGGAGGCTGGCAGACCTCATTCGGAGGTGTCGAATGGGCTTGTTTTGGTGCTAGATGTGTCTTAAAGACAAATTAGAGACRGTGGCTAGATTTTTTCTTGAAGCAGAAATAGGTGTTTTCTTGTGCGCTTGCTCTTCCCTCCTGCGGTCGCAGACAGCCGTGTTGCGTGGCGGTGCCCTGCATCCCCCCAGCACCCACAGAGCATCCCTAGGCTTAAACAAAAGCATCGCTTTGGACGCGGGCCAAAGCTGGGCTGATTTCAGCCCCGGTCAGTATTTATTTGTTGGCTTTGTAAGAAGTGGTTCGCCGAGAGAGGAGCCACGTGCGGCGGCGTGCTCGGGCGCTGCGGTAACTATGCATTTTTTATTAAGCAAACAAGTGAACGGGCATGTACAAYGCATGCAACTTGTCAGCACGCTCGCCGCTGCCGCTGCCACCTCCGATGACGAGGCGGCTGCCTGGGGCTGGAGTAAATTACTCATCCTCTCCCACCCCACTTTGCGTTTTTGCTAATATTTCGATGACTGTGCTCCCTCCTGCGAGGGCCTGGCTGCCGGGTGCCCCCGGCTCTGCTGACTCAGCCCCAGTGCTGGGGACATCAGGGGACATCAGAGGTCTCTGCTGCTTCCCCGCACGCTCCGGCGAGACAGATATTTGGCCTCGCAGGGCTTGTGCCGCCGGCCGGTCCCTGGGACAGGAGCCAGGGAAAGCCAGCTCGCCGTGCCAGTCTCGCCATCTAAAAGCCATCTGCAAAGCTTGGGAGGGACAGGCTGCTCGGAGCCGGCTTCCCRCGAGCATCCTCCCTCGCTCAGCCTGATGAACCGTTTCCAACGGGCACCAGCAGCCCTTGGCGTCGTGCCTCAAGCCCTACCGCTCCCGTTGCAGCCTCGGGCAGGGTTAGGGCAGATTTTCCGGCAGCGTAAGCYGGCAAAGCGCTGCTGAGCTCTGCGGGGCTGAACACGCACGCCTTGGCTTTGCTTCATTTGAAGAGAGCAGATTTTTAAAGAGAGATGCTGCACTCAAAAGGGGTCCTCATCTGAACTGATCTAGTGGTTTAACAAGCCCCCCAAAATCTGCAGGATCCCTTCACTGTGCTTAATTATATGGCAAATGGAATCGCAAATATTTACTCAAAATTAATGCCATGCAGGCATCATCAGGAAATTCTAGGGACGTTRCCTAAGGATCACCTCAATGATTTTTGCCGGAAAAGGAGGTCCTGAGCGGGTATTACACTAGCCAGAATGTTATAAATAAGTCTAACGGTTTGCTTTGCTTCCCCCCTCGACAGAACTCTTAATTACGTATCTTGCTAATGCGCTTGGAAAATGGATTAGCCGCACCAGCTGCTCGCTACCATGGCAGAGCCTTTTCTGAAGCGTTTGTAGTGGTTCCAAAGCGTTATCCCCCTTCCCTGCGCTGGCAGCACGGGCGTGTGACGGGGGAGGACCCGCCCCGGGTCGGCGGGGGGATTAGCTGGGCTTTGTAGCCCAGACGCAAGGTATTTCGCCGGAATCGGTCACAGCTGTCTCCGCTCACAAGTCGGGAACCGGGACGATTTGCGCAAGGTTGGTTCGCTTYGTGGCGTGCCTCGTTTTGCAGCAGGATGGCAGGAGAGAATACAGGAGAAYTGCAAAACCAAGCTAACGGCACATTAAAGGGGTTTATCTCACCAGCCTGGCGGGACAAGCGCCTGCTCCTGCGAACGCCGGGCGGCTCAGGTCCCCGTGGGAGAGGGCATCCTTCTGCACAGCACAGCCCCTTCCGAGTCCCAGCTTCGCAAGAGGCTGGGGAGCCCTGGCCAGCACCAGCGATCAAAGAGGATCRTTTATCACTTGCCCTTAGAGGAGCCAACGTTTTTGTCCAACGTGTTTGTTCAGCGCTTGGCATAATGACGTCTTTGCACCAGGCTATCGCTGGCTGGGACCCCGGGGGACCAAGGAGTCCCCGGGCAGGAGATGTGCCACGCGCTCATCGCCGCGAGCACGTCGKGGCCAGCCCCCGCCCCGGGACGTCGGACACGCACATCCCTCGCTGCCTCGGCTCCTCTCCCACGTTCATCTCCGATGCAGACGAGGAGCCATTCTTTCAATAAGCTCCCGAGGACACCCATTAATAAAACACTACTTATCTCTCCGTGCTCCGAAATCGCTAGGTGGGCAGTGTACCGTAATGGAACTTCTAGCTCAAGTAGCAATGACTTTGACCGTGCAAAATTACACTCTATTCTGGCCAAATTAACTAGGTAATGCCTTGCATTAGTGTAAAATCCTCCATCAAACCGTGAAGGCTGCCATTAAAAACACTCAAGGCCAAAAAAGTATGGCGGCGGGGGGAAGGCGGTCTGCTCGGTTAGCAGCCCGAGAGGCTGATTTTCCGCCGCCTTGCACCTCGTGCTGGCCCGCACACGCAGGCAAAGCGAGGACGAAAACGCAAATGCCCTTGCTCGGGGTAGCGGGCGCTGCCTGGACCTGCCGCTCCCACCAGCTAACGAGGATTCGCCTGCACGYGCCAATAGGCTTCCCGGGAGCAGCCCGGCCCTCTCGGCTAATGTTAACTCAGCGCCGGCTGATCGGGGCAGGCTTCAGCCTCGCTGCCGCGGAGGAGGCGTTTTGGGTGGCCCCTGCCCACCCGCCGCGCGGCAGCCAGGCTGGCACCCCTGCGGCGTCTCCCCCCCCACTGAGGGCACGGCGCGCCTTCTCCTGCCTTCCCCCTTCCGCCCCTCGGGATTCGGCAGACGGGTACCGGGAGCTGGCTCTTCCCGGGTGACCCGGGAAGCCTCRGCAGCTCGAGCAGAAGACGCCTGGGAGAAACGGAAGCGCCTCGGACGGAAGGATGCGCAGACGTCAAATGCGGCTTAGTAAGGAGAACACGACTTTCCTATTAACGCTCCCCATCCACGTGACACCAGCAAGGGGAAAGAGAAGAAACTGCCACAGAGCTTGTTTGTTTTGCAATTACGGATGAAATAAAAAATTACGTGGTCTAATTAGACCTCTTTTAGTAAGAGAACCATGCAAAATAAACTCCGTTTCATTATCAATGCCAGCGCAAGTCTCTCTTGCGCTTTATATGTTTAAGTGAAAATGTGGAAGGTCAATTTGCTATGTAAATTTTCACAAATTTGGCTAAACTAAAACGATTACCCTAATGTGTATGCAAATTAACTTAATTGATAACAACTTCTCTCGGTAACTTTAAAGAAGGGGAGGGGAGGAATTATTCCAATTGTGACAATCCTCTAAAGCGTTTCTTTGCCCAATAAAGAAATGAGATCTTGACAAATTAAAGAGAATATAATGAAATCAGATTAATTAACGCTAAGACCAATTAGCACATGCAAAGAGAGAGGGAGAGATTTACAGAAGCAAAACTCACTAGAGGAGACTACGGGAATTCATCATCTTTCATAAAGACGTTTATATACCTTCATTTTCTTTGGAGTATCGAGGAGTTCCTTGCTGATACAAGTGGTTTGCTTGGCAAATAGAGAGTTTGGCCAAGCGGTGGGAAAGGAGACAAGCCTGGAGGCGACGGCATCTTCGAGGGATGAGCCCCTCGGTCTTCACGTCGCCGCAGCTGCCCCCGGGGGCTGGGGGGGGGCAGCGCCTTTGGGCTGGTGCCCTCCCTCCCCGGCTCCCTGCTCGACGTGCAGGCAGYGGTGCAGGCAGCGGTGCAGGCAGCGGTGCAGGCAGCAATGCAGGCAGCAGGCTGGCTGGGCCAGGCGGCAGAGAGCCTTTCCTGGCGCCAGCCCAGCGCGAACCCCAACGCCTGACCCCGGCGCATCTCTGCTCGGCTGCCCACGGCGCGCGGGGAACATTAATTACACCGAAACGGGAAGCGGCAACTCAAAACTCTCCCTGCTACCACTATAAAACTCACATGAAGTAATAAAAATAATTACCAGCAACACCGTATGTAATATCCTTCTGTGTCATCTCTCTCCTGTTGGCAATAAAGCTACCTAACAAATTAACTGTAAGGGAGGGCCCGTTTATTTACCTTGTAATTAGACCGTGTTGGAAAATGCTTCCTATGAAACACGGCACATATAAAGCATATACGAGGGGTATAAAGCAGGGAGCGCCAGCGTGCGGCGGGGGGCCTGTGCAGACGCCGGCAGAGCTCTGCAGAACTGAAGGTGGYTGGGAAGCAGCGCCCGGAGAGCCCCCCGGGGCCCCCGCACCGGGACCCCCCCCGAACACCTGCACCAGGAGCCCCCCGGGACCCCTGCCGTGGGCTGCATTCCCCAGCCCGCCGCCAGCCCCATCCCACCTCGGGCACGCACGGAGCCTGGCTCACACCCCCGAGGTTAACGCTGTGCCACCGGAGCGGCGAAACTCACCCCTTTCTAGACATTGCTCAGACATCGCTTTCTGACATACCTTAGGCTGCATTTATAAAAGTAAAACAATGGTAGGGTTAAACTCGGCTCGCAGCCCCGCTCATCCCTGCCGCAGGCAAGCACTCGCTGCGCCCCATGTTAGTGCTGCCGCGGGACTGAGCAGGGGGGCTGGCTCGGCACCGGCACCCGTTCACACATGGTGCCTTCGCCCCCTCCTTTAGACCCTGGCAGAGCTGGGGGCTGAGCAAGGAAGCCTTTTGCTCCACCTATTTCACCGCGGTCAGTTCTGTACCGCGTGTCCCGGTTTGGTGGTACCTTTAGAGCATCTCATTGGCATCACCCGTCAGCTAGGGTAGGAAAGGAGCAAACGCGCTGGTCAGATAAACACCCTGAAGAGGGTCTGTCTTTCCACCCTCCTTTTTTTTTTGCCACCCTCTTTTCTCTCCTTGTTTTTTGGCATTTTGTCATCTGCAAAGACAAGCAGCAAGAAGGAGAGAAAAGCTGCACCTTTAGATCATCAGCAGCAATCTTTCCTCGCTCCCTTTTCCTGGGCGAYTTGTTAAACTGTAAAACATTAAAGGAAGGACGGGGTGGGGGGAGATGTGTKTTTTCAACTTTGTCTCTCATTTGTTAATTGTGCTCATCAGCAAAAATCATTCGTGGCAGAGATGGGGAAGCGAAAAAACCCAAGCAAGGAGCTGATCATATGCAGGGGAAATAACTCAGATGTGAAAATACTTCAGGCTGGGAGATTGCACTATTTATTCACACAAGTGTCCTGCTGTGCTTCAGAAATGCAGTGAGTTAATGAGCTGCTGCAAAGGTGTTTGTTGTTAAGGAATCCTGTCTCTGGTTATTCTTCCCCATGCGATGAGCACGGAGCCCGGCAGAAGTTCTGACTCGACGCCTTATTAAAGATTTAGAGGCTCTTCCCTCCCACTCCCGGCTCCGAAGCGCCTTTTGAATCCGTTCCAGAATTAAACACTGTACAAGCCGAGCGGGGGCTTGTTCGACGCAGATGCCGAGCGAGAGTTAAGAAGAAATTAGGAAGGCATTTGTGTTAACAGATGTTCCTCCTCTCCGCCTTGGATCGGCGGCACGCGGGGCCGGTGGCGTGGAGCCTGGCAAGAGCRGCAGAGGGGCGCGGGGGCGGCCGGGGGGCTGCTGGCCCCTGCCCAAACCCCACACGGGGCCTGCGGAGGGGACCGGGGGCTGAGCAGCCCCTCGGTTGCCCCAAATATCCCCTGTGTGCCAAATATCCCCTGTGTGCCACGGAGCCCGGCACAAGGATGTGCATCCCCACCGACGGCTCACCTGGAGGGGGAGCGACAGCAGAGCCCTGCACGCCTTACAGAAATTAAAAACACCCCCCGAGAGCAAAGTCACACTGGCAAAGCCTTGCAGAAGGACAGACATCCTCTGCCCAGTTAGCGCCCACGCACCGTGCCGCCCACCCCAGCCCGCTCCCTGGGACCTGCCGGATGCGGTGCTGGGGACCGGTGGGACCATCCCACCCTCCCCGGCCGTGCCACTGAGCCTCCCRGCCGGACAACCTCTGGCCGTCTCGCTACACCTGGGCGATCAGAAACGCCCTGCRCAGCGGGCGGGCGCGGGTGCCGGAGGCTGAGCCCACCCGGCTGCTGCAGAGCAGCCCGGCCCCRGCTCTGCCACCCACCCCCGGTGCTGGCTGAGCAGGTCACCAAAGCCCCCTCGGCATCGGGATCACAAACAAACRCTAAGGGCGAGGGAGAAGTCTCTGCGCGCCCCAGAGCCCTGCGATTTTGAACCCACGCCACGCAGCGGGTCCGCTCTGGCTGCTTGGCTGGAGCGGAGCGTTCCTCCTTTCAGGTCGCTGGAGCACCGCTATTACGCCGAGGCTAAGCAGCGCTAATGGAGAACGCCTTCCAAGTTTCATTTTCCTCTGTAATGGAAAATGCAAGAGCGAGATTTCAGTCTGTGAGCACTTCTCTGAAAAAACAAATATCTTTATTGGCACTGGACAGCCTGCCAATCAGGCACAAAATTGCTGGCTTCTCTTTCTCCCCTGAAGGAATGCCTCTGCATACAAAGATACCGGAAAAACTTCAGGGCCCAGAGGATAAAAGGGCCTTCTCTGCCTTTCAGTGGGTGATTTGCAATGCATTGCTTCAGCATAATTTCCCATCTCCACCGCTCACAAAGGAACCTCTGTTGCTATCTGTGAGTTTAATAATTTCTCTTCCCTACACCTTGCATTCATAATGCATCTTTCAACACCTCGGCTCCTGCTCTCCAACTGGGCTGCGGCTCTGCCTGAGCTCTCCCTCTTAGAGCTAAAGCAGTAATAAAAACAGAGCCTTAACATTCAAAAGACATCTTGAGCCAGGGAGCGGGCGGGATGCTCATCCGGAGGAGGGAAGCGGCAGGCAGCATGGACGGCCCCGCCAACGCTGGCTCCCAGCGCTGCGACGTGAGCRCCCACGAGCTCTCCATCCTTTGGTCCCGCCCGCAGGTCCCTCTGCCGGGACGGTGTCTGAGCGAGCATCCCTCGCCCCAAGGCAGCCGTGGGCTGCAGGGCGCAGTGGTCCCCTGGCCCCAGCTCTCTCGGCGACAAGGATGGGTGAGGAGCGGCAGCTCTTGTGAAGCACATCGTTCTTTATCCATGTGGCCGCTGGTACCTCCCAAGTCCTTGGCACACCCACCCAGGGCCAAGCCGGCTGCACGGTTTTGTCCTTCTTGGGCTCTTTGGACCACACCAAGCAGGTCTGCACCATCCCGGGAGGGAAACTGCTGAAAACTCATCACCACCTGCTTTCAGACTGGAGGATTTGCATAAGTTATTCCCCAAAGCCTTCAGTCCCCAAAGGACGTATTCTTCATCCATTTAGCYGGGAACGCAACTATTAAGAGCCTGMAGTCATACAGCATTTGSAAAATTAGTGCAAGAGGCTCCAAATAATCCATAGACCCATCTGTTACACGAGCCACATCTGATCGTCTCTTCTCCCTTCAACTTTCCAAGGGGAAACGCTATGATTCCTCTAGCAACGGGCAGCAAGCGTTTCTCGTGCGGCCCCAGCATGAAACCCCCGTTCCCCAGCCTGGGAAAGGTGAATTGAAGAGAGTCCGCTCGGAAACTCATCAGCAATTGCTGCTCTTCAGCCAGGGCCTGCACAGGGACCTTTGCATTCGCGGCATGAAATAAACGTCTCTTGGCTTTCACTCACCAGCGCCTGGCACTTATATCAAAACGCATCCAAAGGCTTCCCCCGCATCGGGCGGGAGSCCTTTCGTAGCCGCCAGGAGACGAAGCTGCTCTCTTCTTTACCAGGGCAGTCCTCGCAAAGTTTGGCCCGAGCCCCCGGGGAGGCGAGGTGACCGCGCCGCCTCGCCTGCGAGCACCCCGGCACGTCCCCGCGCTCGCCCCGGCCAGGCTGTTCAGCGTGAGACTGGGGGTTTCCCCTCCGAGCAAGAGGGCGGCACTCGGGCGGGTTTGTGGCAGGGGAGCGCTGGGGGGACGAGGGCAGCAGCCCCCGGCATGCAGCCGGAGCTCCCACCCGGGGCTGGCGGAGCATGCGTGCAGCCAGCATCTCTGGCAAAACCGCGGTCCCCGCCGGCGCCTGGCCCCGCAGCCGCCCCGCAGAGCCCGGCGGGTACTCAGCTGCGCACGTGAGCCCCGGAAAAGCCGCCCCGGCCCCGGCCCGCAGCTCTGCAGCAGCGAGAGCCCCGCCGAAGGCGCGCGGGCAAGGAAGCGCGCGCCGGGCTCTTCTGCACAGGTACAAAGTTCTGCAAAAATGTTAAATTATTCATCCGCTGGAGCTCTCTCGCCCTCTGCTCGCGGTGCGGATGGATCGTTAATTATCTCCAGTACGCAACGCAGGGAGCCAAAGACACAGCCGAAAATGGGAGGAGGAACTGCCGGTGCCCCCCACCCAGTCCCCCGCTTCGCCGCCCGCCCGCCTGCAAGCGGGATGAGACCCCCCGTCCCAAGGAGAGCCTGAGCCCAAACCAACGCTGCGCAGACCGCAGTGACTTTATTTATTTATTTTTGGTACGGTTCGGCGCGTAGCACAACTGTACACACATAAATAATTCAGACCACTAAAGACTGCTGCAGAGGCGACTTTCCTGGGGATTTAATGTCCGCATCCCTCACATTCCTGCCACAGCAAAAAAGAAAAATTACAAATTGATCTACAAGACCGGACTCCCCTCTCCTCCTCCTTTGCGGCTGCTTGATAAATTCCAGCTGGGGCCGAGCCGGGCTGGACGCGCCCTGCGGGGCTGTGGGCAGGGGACAGGCAGCTGCGAGGCTGCCGGGACGGCGGGGGCTGGGGTGAGCGGCRCTCGGCGGCTCCGAGGGTCCGCGGGGTCCGCGCGGCTCCTCGGGGACCTTTGGCTCCGAAAAGAGCCCAGATGCGCTGGGGACCTGGGGACCCAGCACCGCCTCCCCGCCTGCTTGAGCATCCCGCCGGGCTGCCCGCTGCCCAGGCGGAGTGGCTGGGCATGCCGGAGGCTGCTCCTCGCTCCCTCCTGCTCCTGGGGCCTCTCACGCAGTCCTTGACATTTTCCTTCTCAAGGGGCAAGTCCCTGGTGCATCCTCACAGAGTAATTGTGAAATTATTATGGTTGGTGATTTTAATTTAAATTGGATGGAGAAATGTTGTACTGCGGCTGACTCATTTGCTATGGATTTTCACTTAACCAAATTGATTAGTCAACCAACCAGACTTAACTTGAAAGTTGTAATCCTTCATTATTAGATCTAATTTTCACGTCGCTCCCAGACTATGTTCGGAAATTGAACTGCAAAGACTTTAACCAAGTTAGGGCGGAGTGCCTGAGAAACTTGGGGCTGCGGCGGCCGGTGCCATCCCACTGCCGGGGCCGGGGCGCGACTGCCGGGGCTGGCGCCAGCGTCCCCATCCCGGGCTGCAGGAGCAGCAGCCAGGCTGCCGGGGAACCGCCACGAAATACAGCACCAAACGTGTCCCTCCCGCGGCTCATAATGCCAGTTAAACAGTGAAAGGCAGGGAGCCTATGAGGCAGCCTATCTGTTTCAGCAAAAATGTGTTGCCTGACAATAAAATTCTCCTGCGTGCGTCAGGTCTTGCTTGCCGCCCACACGCACCCTGGGTGCTTTCAGCACCGGCGTGGTGCGGAGAGGAGCCAGGATGAGATCGTGGGGACGGCGGGGCCGGATCCAGCCCCAGCTGTGTGTTCACTCCTGCGTCCCTGCCCCTTTGCATGGCTCACAGCACCGGCATCCGTCCTCCCCGGGGATGGGGACGGAAATGCCTTGCATGAATGCGATGCTCCACTCCCCTCTGCCCACCTGTGCCCAGATTTGAGAACAGCTCCGCGTAGCTCTAATTACCRCCAGGCACCACAGAGGCCACCGCCTCTTCAAATAAGCAGGCTGCATGCCAATTAATACCTTTAATTAACAGTAAGGACTTGCTGGAGGGACTAGGACTTGCTCTCCCAGATGGACTCTCTGCCTGTTGGTCTAAATGGCGAGGCTCTGCTAGGTCAGGCTGGCCGGGACCTGCTGCCGAATTACCCGTCCTTCCCTGCCAATTAAAATGACTGCAAGGGAGGAGATACCTCGGGCAGGACAGACGGACGGACAGCGAGGGACAGCCGGCACAGCCCGGCCTCCTGCAGAGCGTGGGAGCGCTGGGGGGCTCACGGCAGCCCTGGCACCAGGACGGGCACCGGCACCGGCAGCCTGCCTCCCACCCTGCCTGTGCCACCCCCGGCCGAGCGCCCCGCGCCAGCCCTGGCAGGGGCTCCCAGCGAAGCCCTTTATAAGCAGCTGCTTCTGCTGAGGAGAGGAGTAGGAGAGCATCCCCCGTCCGGCAGCGGAGCGCGAGGGGCAGGGCTGTCCTGGCCAGGCAGGGACAACGGTGAAGCCACCACGTCCACGAGGTCGGTACCCCATCGAGTGAAGCTCCCCACCTCCCCGTCCCAGTAATTGCCACGGTAGCAGGTGCAGGCGTGGGCTGGAGGGAGATCTTTATTCAAAGCAATGTACATTAACGTTTCCAAAAGCTTTTAACGGAGGCCATTATTCCCACCCTGAGAATCGATGCATTTTAATTCCCTCCGAGCTATTTGTTTGGCTTTGCTTCTGTTTTCCAAACGCACGAGCCGCGTTTAACAAAGCAAGGGAGCCCTGCAAGAGAGACCGCACACTGCATTTTCCCTTGAAACTACTGGAAGTTCATTTTCAAAGCAGGGCAGTTTTCTTGGAATCAATGCATATCAACCAAAATCAATAGTTACTTTACGCAGATGGGCTGAGACACCTCAGTGACAGCGCTCTACGGCACTAAGACCCAAATCTATATGTTTTTCAACAAGTCAATGCATTTAAGCAGCTGCTACTGTCTTTTCACTTAAAAATAATCCGTTTGCAGATCAGATGGTCCCCGTCCATGGAGCCCGGTAATACCCCTGATGCTTTGGGGACCGCCGCTGCCCACAGCCCCCCGCCGCAGGCACCCCGGCTGGGGAGCCCTGCYCGCAGGGGCGGGCGGCAGCGCCGGCAGCACCGCGCTGAGCCGAGCCCCCGGCAGAGATTGCGAGCTTTGCGAATCCAAACAAATCCCACGTTTAGCAACGAGTCCCGGTAGTTCAGCTCCCCCTCTCAGCCCGGGATGAAAACCTGCGCTGGAGAGGCACGCCAGCTCCTGACCACCTCCATTTCCCCTGACATTTCAGAAGCGTTTTCATCTGGCTTTGCTCTTCAGTAGCGCAATCACCAGCGCGTCCAGGTGCGCTGGCATGAAAGGCGGAACGTAAGCATATTTTTGCAGGACAGAGACATTCAATTTAGTTGAAAGGCTCTTGCCAAGTGCAGTGCCTTTAAGGAGAGAGAACTGCGAGTCCCACTTGTCCCAGATACTGGGGAGAACTCCAGGCAGGGAGAGCGGCCAGGGCCGGCGACTGCCATCAAATGCCTCTGTGATGTCCAGAGGCAGGCATTTTCCTCGGCCTTTTTTCCCCTTCCTTTTGCTGGATGCAAATTGCCRCTCTCTGTGAGTTATTAGATAACAAAGGACTGTTTTCTCTGCAGAGGCTGGCGCGCCTCTGAACCTTGTGAGAAGGATCATTAAGGAATGCCGGAGGAAGCCGGGCGGAGGATCGTTTTCGCCCCTTCCCCAGCAGTCTCCAGGAGGAAACCACAACAGGTTTCCTCCATCCGAGAGACGGCCGGGTTTTGGGGGGCGCAGAGGAGCGCGTGGGCCCCGGGCCAGCTGTCCCCACGCATCCCCTCCACCAGCAGGACCTTGGATGCTCACYCCGAGCCCTTTCTTTAGACCAAAGCAAGGTGCCCGACCCCAGTCTGCATCCYGGCAGAGGACACCATGAGCTGCTGCAGCTGTGCAGCCCCCTCCCTTCCTCCGGACCCCGAGGGGGTCCCGCCGAAGCCCCCCCTTGCCGGCACTGCCCGCCACTGGGCGCCGGGTCCTGCTCTGGCAGAGCATCCTGGCGGGCCGCATCCTGCCCACGGCCGTGTTGCCATGGAGAAGATTTCTGTGCCACCGGTGACACAAAGGAAATGGCGCTTTCCCGAGCTCGCCTGGGATGCAGTGCTAATGAGGAGGAGGAGGAGGAGAGCGGGAAGAGGGCTTGCTTTCTGCCTTCCTTTCTTGCAGGAATYGCGGGAGAAAACAATAAAAATCCAACCAGCGCGGGTGGGAGGGGCTCAGCCCTCGCCCGGGCAGAGGAGGGAGCATCTGCAGCYGCGCAGCGTTGGTTCTTCCTCGCTGCAGGGCGATGCAGCCCCGCCGGGAACCGGCAGCGACGCGGCGCAGCCAGCGCCGAAGCACCAGGTCAGGGGAACTGCGGCAGCCGCAGCAGCTCCCCTGCGAGAGCCCCCTGCCCTCACCCCATTTTTGCAGCCTATTTGCACACACTTGTACAAAGAGAGGGAGAGAGGGGCCGCGTCTTCACCCCTTGCTRTCAGCATCTGCCTCAACAGCGTCCTTCGGGGGGGCTTGCAGGGGACGGCGCCGTCCCCGTGCCACCTCTGCCGGGAGCCGGCCGGTTCCCAGGGCACAGCCAACCTCTGCCATCGCGCCGGGG
This sequence comes from Oceanodroma leucorhoa, assembly GCA_030449065.1. Taxonomy (NCBI): domain Eukaryota; kingdom Metazoa; phylum Chordata; class Aves; order Procellariiformes; genus Oceanodroma; species Oceanodroma leucorhoa. The sequence continues at coordinate 923,044 of JASVER010000188.1, forward strand.
CTCGCCAGCATCACTGAGCAAACGCGGCGCTGCTGGCTTTCCRGGCGTGAGGAGATCCCCCAGGGAGGAAGGCTGTCTGGAGGAGGAGAGCGGCTCACACGTTGCTCGTGCTTCTCCCCGAGGGGCAGGCTGAGAGAGGCGGGGATGGGAGGCAGCGACAGAGAGGTGAGAAAACACACAGCTCCGGACCTGCTCAACAAAGTGCCTTCTCTGCCGTGCCACCATCCATCGTCGCACGTTCGTTAGGCTGAACCTGGGGGAGAGGAAGCGGGGAGGCCCTGCTCTCAGGCTAATTAGCCAAACCCAGCCCGAGCCGTACGCGCCGACAGCAAGGGAGGGTGGGGGTAAGGGACGGCGAGACAGCCTTTGGTGAGGGGTAAATAGCTAGCCAGCTGTCGGCACCCCTGGGGCAGGCGGCACGGCGGCAAGGCACAGGTTGCGTGGCCCCACGGAGCCCTTTTCCCCGTCCTCTCCCCAGCGAGCCGCGGCAGCCCCGGAGCACAGCTGCAYGGCTGCTCTCCTGCCTCCTCATCTCTGTCTTTGCTGACGCGCGTGAAACCCAGCCCCAAAGGAACCCCCTCTGACGGGTCGCACCAGTGCAGGCGGGTACCGCAGCTCGTCCCTTTTCCCTTCTCCCACCACCTCTTCGTGCCAGCCCAGGGATGCGCGGGTGCGGGGACTGAGCCAGCAGCACCGGGGTAAGCGGCGTCCCGGGCACCGCATCGCTGCCCCCGCCGTCGCTGCAGCCCGTTCAGGTTCATAAATTCTCATTTGCTCTATACCGTTTGATTTTTGAGCATCTCCCAGACACTTCCTCACTTTGCTACAATTGATGGGATCATGTGTAATTTGTAAATGAGATTAAGTGAGGTAATAACACTCTGGGAACCGAGTGAAAATCATAAATTATTAAAAATTACTGCACTGAAATGTTACTACTTTGCTTTTGTACCTGACTGATGGCTCACATGCTGTCTTCTYTGCCCCCGAGACCTTCAAGCCCACTCTTCTCCATCCATTACACCTGSACGGAAGCCCGACGGGTGAAGCACGGGGTGAGCCAGAGGAGCAGCTTAGCCAGCACTTTCCTCTCCACCTGAACTTAGGAAATGGCGCTAGAAAACTCGCACGTCTTTCCTGAGACCTGCACAGGAGACGGCACAGCCACGCTACCGCTGCGTTAAAAAATCCTCTCTCTGCAGCATGCCCCTGACCTCTTGCCGTTGGCAGAGCTCTACTTGTATTTCCAGTAAGCGCATTGCACCGGCTGCCCTGTCCCCCGGTCCCTCCCGCACCAGCCGGTCCAAGAGMGGGGGGCAGCAGCCTCCTGCCCTCCTGCTCGACGCCGGCAAGCAGGAGAGACCCCCGGATCAGCTGCTGAGATTCACGGTCCCCTCCCCGCGGCAGCCCGTTAGCTGAACGGCAACGGCAATGCCCCCGCGGCATCGCATCCCGGCGCCCGGGCAGAGCTGCATCCCTCCGCCCTGCCGCTCGGGGACCGTGGCACTGGGCTGGCAAGCTGCACCCCTCGGCACCCCGGGTGGGCTGGATGTCCCCGGCAGTACCGGGGCGTCATGGGACAATTGGGTTTCTCTGGATGAAGTTGCAGCAAGAAACTGCTACCAACTCCAGTAAGCATAACAGAGTGAGGCGCAGCAYGGCTGCTGCAGGGCAGCAGCAGCAGGCTTGCTCTCCGGCCCGTGCAGGCAGAGCACAGCTCCGCAGCCGCTGCTCGGGGCTGCGGCAGGATGCTTGAAGCCTGAGCTCCCGACGCTCTCGGCGAGGGAGCACGCTCATGCATTTTTCAGGCCGATCAATGCAGCCAGGCACCCCGTCGACATAATGACTGCATTGGCCTGAACGCAGAGGCAGGCTGGGGGAATGGCTCCAAGTCTGGCGYAACAGACAGAGCCCTGGGAGAGCGGGGCATTATTTATAATTTAACTTATAATTTGCTGCTCAAACCCAGTGGTTTAAAGTGGTTGGATGTCAGCGTGCCTTTGGAGAAAGGAGTGGGACGGGAGAGGAGAGGAGCTCGGCACTTCCCCGCTTCCCAACCYGGGGCATTTAAAAAGCTCTTTGCTCAGGTTCTGACCTACTTTGCATGGCAGAAGCAGCCTCCATCATTAACAAAAGAAGTCAAAATTGCAAAACACAACCCAGCAGGCTGTGAGAAGGCAGACCCGGTCGCTCTGCACAGCAGTCGGAGGCAATTTGGGAAGAATGCTGCAGGTGATGATCACAGACCTCGGCTCCCATCTCCCCCCTCCCTCCGCAAGGCAAGGGGAAGCCGGGCTGGGGGGCACTGGGAGAGGAGAAACCTGCACTGGGGRCAGCTTCCCCTCAGCCTCCAGCATCCCGGCGGTGCTGCCCCGTCCTCACCCCTCTGCCTGGCTGCAAAAACATCCTCAAAATGAAATCGTCAGCAGTACGCGGCACGAGGGGCAYTGATGGGTGTTAGGGGAAGGGCTCTGGCGATGGGAGATGAGGCGACTTCCCGTGCTGGTAGTGAGACAGAAGCGAGGTTACTATAAAAATGTTTTGTCAAAACTTTTTTTCTCCTACGGAAAACAAGGTTTTCAATCAAACTGTTTCTGGTTGAAAGCAATCTGCTTCCTTTGAACAGCTTTCCAGATCCAGCAGTTTGGGCCAAAAACTTGTCACTTTTAAGCCAGCTCTTTTCTCATCTTACAGCAGATTATTTTTTACTGTCAGCAAAGTCATAAACCATCCCCTGCCTGGCATGAGACAGGTTATAAGCGTGTAGCCATCCCAAACATTATTTTACACGAAYAAGGTATTCGAGCTCTCCCTTCTGCATTTGCCTCGCAGCCCCGCGGTGTCTCCTGCCAGGGCTGGGCGAGGAGCATCCCGCACYGCAACGCCGTGCGCAGGAGACCGGCTCCCTGCCGAGGGCTCGGAGCTGGGGAAAGTGCCCCGGCGAGCTCCCAGCCCCGGAGCTGGGCTGGGCTGGGAGGACACGAGGCTGAGCCCAGCTCCGCCCGGCTAAAACCGCCTCCGGCAGCGAGGGTCGCGGTGCAAGGGAGCGCGGGGCTCGGCGCTGACGTGCAGCCAGCACGGAGCAGCGCAGGCACCCGTGCCCCACTGGGGAAGCGGGGCTCCTCACAAACCGCTAAGCATTCTCCCCAAGGAGTGAACTAAGCTGGATATTAGAAAGGTCATTTTGGCTCCTCTTGCAACTTCTCCTCTATTAAATGGAAAGCAGAAAAGTCGGCTTTTCGCTTTCTTTCCTCTGCGTGTCTCGCCCAAAAAACCCCAAACACTCCAAAGCAACAAAAGCTCAACTGCCTTTAAGGCAGAAAATGGGAAAGGCAGGACGGAGGTCCATTTCTGTGCCCCAAATGCACCATGCCACTTGTGACAAATTGGGCAAACACCCTGTAGCAAAGGCCCAGAGGTGGGAGCCTGTATGTGGAGAGCTTTGCTCGGCCTCATCAGCACCGCGTCCCTTGTCCCCATGCCCAGCAAGTGGCAGGAGCACGAGGGAGCGGGACCGGGGTGGCACTCGGGGTGCTCAGGCTTCGGGCACAGCCTGGCAAACTTTTAAGACTATTTGAAAAAACAGCACCGCGGACCGGAGCCGAACGCAGCCGTAGGTCGCCGGTCGTGCCGGTCTGTGGCCGCCCAGCCTCTGGTGTGGGCATGTCGATACCCTGGCAGACCCGAAGCAAGCCCGTCGCCCACGGCTCGTGGCTCCCCGGCTCGYGAGCGAGGCCGGCAGAGCCACACTACTCTGGGCACAGCGGGAAGCCTCTCTGCGCAGGGCTGGCACCGTGCGTTATCGATCGCCACCGCGCCTCAGCAGCGCTGGAAGGGAGAGGAAAGGGAAGGCGGGGCTGCCGCGGGAAAGCAGCGCTCGCACCAACCCGGCCGACATCGGGTCCCCGCCGTAGCCGGCTGTGCTGCAGCGTGAGCCCTGCCTGGGCGCGCTGGCTCCCTGGGTAGGGTGGGCAGGGCAGCAGGGATGTCCCTCGGGGGGTCTGTCCCCAGCTGGCTCTCCAGTTGCCTCTTCCAAACGTTTCGCTTCTTTTTTATTTCCTTCTGGATGGGGTGCCTGCACTGCAAGTGGGGAGACGGGGAGGGCTCCCGCACGCATGAGCGGAGRCGTGAAAGCGCAGGGCGATGAGATTGTGCCGGTAGCTCGAGATGCTGCGAAACCAAGTCCCGGCGAGCCCGGGCAGCGCGRGTGCGCCGAGCTGCGAGACCCGCGGCGGCTGCTTGCACCGTCGGTGGGGTCGGGGTGGGGGTTTGCATCCTGCCTGTTTTAAGCTGACGCTGTCGGATCAGTGTAATAGCTCATAAGCTGCCCAATCACATTTTCAGAAGCAAATTGCTTTTATAATTAATATAATTATTATTACAGTGACAAGTTTTTGTGTTGCCTTAATAAACGTAATCAGGTTTTTGCCCTCAGTCTCCTTCCCTGCTCCTTCTACTTCTTTTCGTGAGTTGGGCAATTTGGGGAGGGGAAAGAAAACAGGCGCAGTCTGAGTAATTAACATTCCAATTGTTGTCATTCGCTAAACGGTACACGTTTTAATTACCCTGCGAGTCTGCCCGGGCGTTCATGTCACGCCTGGGTCACGAGGAGACCCCCCCCCCCAGCGCAGGCAGCAGGCTCCTGTGCCAGGGCTGCTCCCCCCTCCCCAAAACCAGTCATTTTGCGTTGCCGTGGAAACCGGCGGATGGGGCAGCGCACCACCGCGCTGCTGCCGCTGTTGGCAGAAGAGCTGGGAGCTGCCCCAGCCCAGAGGGGCCCCCCAAACCGCCGGCCAGCCCTACGCCGAGGCTCGGTCCCCGGTGACGCCGGCTACCGCCCGCCAGCGCGGGGAAGACGCGCGCTCCCGTCGCAGGCTCGCGCCTGGGCTGGCAGCTGGACGGAGGGGAGGGACCGCGGGGACCCTGTGCCGTGACCCCGGCACCAGGCGGGCTCTGGGACTCCCCGGGCCAAGCCGGGGCGAACGGCAGCAGAAACGTCCAGCCTTGAGCCGACAAAGCCCCGTGGGGACCCAGCCGCCGTCCGTGGAGAGTGGCTCCGCTGCTTAATTACCCTGGCGGCACCTGCTTCCTAACCGGGAGAGGGGGGTGCTGGCAGAGGGACTCCACCCGCGAAGGTGCCACGTTTCGGGTGGCAGAGCGAGACCGCCCGCTTTTAGTGCCACCAGCGCCTGCCGCGCTGCCCTTGCTGCTTTTTAGCTTCTCGATCCAACAGCTTTGGAGCACCAACTCAGCTGCCTCCCGAAGCCAAAGAGCACCTACACCAGCATTATTCCCTTTATCAAGCAAACTTGTAATCTAATCAAAAAGATATCAACTTAGTTTGACAAGATCTATTTTCCATGCACCCGTGTTGATTGGCATTTATTATATTACTTCCTTTAATTTTTTTATTAATGAGGTCCCCTATCAGCTCTTCCATTATATTGTCCAGGATTGATGTCAGCCTGACAGGCCTGTAATTACCCACATTATCCCACTGACTCGTTGGAAATGCTGGCACGGCACTAGGTTTCACACAGCCCCCAGACCCTCCCCGGCCGGGGCACCCAGCGAGCAGCGTGCCCGCTCCCGGGGCCGCCGGGAGCTGCCGTGCCAGCGCTGTGCCCGCCCAGCCCGTCCCCCCGCCGGCAGCTCTCCGCCAGATGCAGCTAGCGGGGCTCTCTGTCCTGTCGTCTTATTAATTCCTAATTTCCAATTTGCAGGAGGAGAGAACCTTAGCCCTCCATCACGCTAGCCCAGCAATCACAGCGATGAGCCAAGTATCTCTGGACAGTCTTTAATTTATTTCCCGGCGCACACGGACACTGCTGAGAGACTTGATGGCACCAGCTTAAACCTAATAAATTACTCAAGTACCAGAGATTAGTTAATAAAGTGTCAAGCGCCCGTAAAGTGCTGCTTTGTCAAAGATACAAAATATTCCTCTGTTTCTCCCAAGACAAATAGCTCCCGCGGCGGGAGGAGCGCCCCGTCTCCCACGGCGCTGCTGCCTCCCGAGCGGAYGCTCCCCCGCAGCACCCCTGCCCCRGGACCGCCGTGCGGTGCCGGCCGCGTCCCGTGCACGGGGCGCCCGTGCCGGGCACTCAGCCCTCCCGGCCGCTGCCCACCCTCCCCGCCGGCTCCGGCGCCTGCCCGCTCACCGGCGCGGCCGGCTGCCTTGCCAACACCATCTATCCTAAAGGACAGGCGATGCAGTCGCTGCCCGAACTGCTGGAGTCCCCCGGCGGTGCGGGAAACCTTCTGCTACCTCCAGGATGAAGCCAAATCACCGTTCAGGCTGAAAATTCCCTCTGACTGGACGCTGTTTGGAGGACGTCCCAGGCAAACAGAGCGTGACCCAGGCCAGCGGGCCGGCCGCTCGCGGCACAGGCTGCTTGGAGCTGCCAGCCTGCACGCCAAGACCCGCCGGCCGCCCGGCACGGGGGCTGCAGGTTGAGGCGAGGGGCACAGCACCGAGACCCCTGTCCTGCCCTTTGGCTTCGCGCTCGGATGCTCCCACTAATACCAGAGACGCTGGGGGAACCCCTGGGCAGAGCTGGCACCCGGCTCCCGGGGTCGGCATCCCCTCCATCTCCTCCCCGAGCCCCGCRTCCCGGGCAGAGGCTCCCGGCAGCCCCGAGAGATCAGAAATCAGAGGTAAACAGTCTGTTCCCAACGAGCCGTGTTTGAGGCTGTGCATGAGGAGAGAGAGATTGGCAGCTCCGAGGTGTTGGTGTAACGCCAGAGCGGATCTCGCTAGGCGTTTCTGCACTTGTGCTGCTTGATTTAATTACCAGACAATGGAAAATGCACCTAGTGAAGGCTAATTACAGAATGAGGTAGGAYTATTTAGGGATAAAAATATAAAATATTCTGCAGGCAGTTACCGGGAGCCCCATGCGATCCCYGCCACTGCCCAGGGCTGCTCTTGCAGTGCCATGGGCAGGCTGGGCCGGGGGTGCTGCTGGGGCACCCACGGCTTGAGCTCTCCCTTCTTTCATTGCACAGCAACAGCGGTACAAGGAGGAGGTAAAATATTCAACGAGGCTTTCAGATCTCCCGTGTCGTGACCAAGTGCCTGCAGGTTGTGTTTTGGCTTTTTCATTACCGAGGAGCTCCGTATGTAATCAAAACGTAAGAGTGATTTCATACCACCTGAAATGTGAACCTGCACCCGTCTGCCTCCCCTCTCCCCACCGCAAATCACCCTGGCTTTTGGCCACGCCGCACGCCGAGACAGCTCTTTCGCTCCGATCTCCTTTTGAGAGCGACAGTGCTGAATTTCCCTTGTCAAAGCGGTTGTATTTATCCCATTGGTGCCTATCGCAACGTCGCCGGCTGACTCACACACCCGGAGATTCATTCTGCTCCTATAAAATGACAAATGAGCTGAAGGGTTTCGAGGAAAGTTTCCTTGATAGGCTCCTGAAATCGCATCCCTCCGCTGCTCGCAGGCAGGCGCAGGTTTTCTCGTGGGTCTGGCGGAAGGCGCCGCGTGCCCGGTGCGGGGACAGAGCCCAGTCCCTCTGGGCTTCCATGGGGCACTACGCCCACAGGCTCCTGAACGATCCTGTACGCCTCACACAGTATATACACTATACGTATACAGTTGAGTGGGGACTGTCCCAAACTGGGAGAGACATTTTACGTGTGAACCCTCTGCACCTAACCAAGCAGACAACTCAAGATGTCCCAGCCGGCTTCTAGAGGTACCCACAGGCCGTGGCAGAGCCCAAGCTGTGGCATAAACCACCCGTTTCATAAAGACCAAAATAAATACAAGAATAAACATGGCCTGAGACTCCCGCAGAGCACTGCAGCATCCCCCGGCCCCGCTCCATCAGCTCCCCGCACCGGGACCCCACGGCAGGGGGGGAGGGGAGGGCAAGGGTGGCAAGGGAGAGGTTTCCGAAGGCTGCTCAGACAGACCGCGGTCAAAGCTGAATTTAGCCGCCTGTGGTTTTCCTCTTCCCCCTCCGGCTGCTGCTGGCCCTGCAGTGTTGCTAAGCAATGGGAAGAGCAAGCCCAGCCTAGCCTGCCCTGCAGACGCAGATAAATCCCGCTGGGCCGGGAAGCGGTGCCTCAGCCCGCAGTTTGCAGGGTCCCCGGATCTCCCCGCACCCCTCGGAGCCCGTGGGGGTGTCCCCCCTCGCCGGGAAAGGGACCCGCTGCCGAGCCAGCCCGCACGGAGKTGGCTCCCTCCCCGGCAGCGCTGCTCCTGTATGCCGAGCCTGATTTCCTTCTGGGCTTTAAACTCCCTCCGTTTGGATCAATTAGAGTATTGACAGGGACGCGCTGTAGATCAAAACTGCCACCCCTGTTTACACGGTGTGTGACTCCTAGTCAATAATCCTTGTCGGAAAGATCTGGTGTATTTGCTCGATACAACCTTTGGGGCTGGGGAAACCACCAGGGCTTGAAAAAACCCATTTTAAACAGGATTTCCTTATTCAAGCCTTGGCACAATAACAGAGTCATTCTCCTGCTGGTGTTTCCTCCCCTGCACAGAGGGAGAGCAGTACCGGCTCGCAGGGAGAGTCCCGTTCCTCATCAGCATTAATAACCTGTTAGGGAGCAGCGCCTGGGGAAAAGGGACAGGCAGGCAGCCAGGCACGCTGTCACCCCACATCTAAAAGCGGAGGGCGGCGAGTGCAAAAACGCTACTCTTATGCTCTTTACACAGCGCTCTGACYGTGAGTAGACGGCGCGGGCGCAGCCGGGGTCCCGACACCTGCAGCGGGCTGCACGCAGTCGAATTGCCGGGAGTTGCCCCCARGGCTGCCCTGCCGGTTGAGCAGCACGCGGTGGTGCAAGCTTGGCTGGTGAGGAGGTCGGGTCCAGCCAGSATGGGGTGCTGCTGGGCGCCGGCCCCCCTCTGGCACCGGCTCCGATCTTTCTCACCCAGACAAGAGGCGCTTGCCCCCTCCTCTCCTCCCCCTTTGCAGGGTGGATGGAGAGCCGTGCCAGGGAATCCCATGTGGGAAGGCAGCCGCCGAGGGGCCGGGGAGCTCGGGGATGCAGCATCCCGCGGGAGGGGACGGGGCGCTCCCGCCGCGGGTGCGATGATTCCTACGGGAGCGGGGAGCGGCRCCCCGGGAGGACAGCCTCACCCAGCGCCGGGGAGCCCCGGGGCCGCCAGTCTCCAGAGAATTTAGGAACAAACTTTTTGTGTGCGCAGMGTCTGCAGGGAAAGGCAGATTATTCCGGAGCCTAAGAAACGTTCCACTGCTGCTCGGATGCTCTTGGGAAAATCTGGTCCAACATATGCAGGCAATTAACACGATCCCAGAAAAAAACCCAAAACCCAAACYAAACAAAACCCAAAGGCAAAACACAGCCCCAACTGACACCATTTGCGGTAGGCTGAAGGAAGTAGGAGCGCTGCTGAAAGAAGTCCCGGCGTTTGAGCGTTTAGTCCTCACGCTGAAACGAGAGCGCGGCGGGAGCACCCGGCGGGGCAGATACCTGCGGGCGCAGGTCCCCCGGCAAGGACGCGTGCGTGAGCGGCGGGGCGGACTCGTACGGGACAAAGTACGCGGCCAGCCCAGGGAGGGTTGAGTGGCTGTAACTCGCAGAGTGATTTTGAGGGGAAATCTCTCTCTTTCCAGGCACYCCCTTGGGAAACGCTACATTAGGATTGCTTCTTAAAGCAATAATCCCGATCAGATTAACAAACCCCCGAATCAGATTAGCCCCAAAACAGCCTACCATGAAGTCTGGAGAACTTCAATCGCATTTTTGAGTAAACTCCATCCAGTTATGCAAGAATCTGTAATTTCCTTGTGTACATCTTTGCATGCTTCAGTAGAGTTTGTGGAGTCTATTTACCACATCTAAGACCAATTTCCTTCCCTTCAGTTGCTTTGAAGATAATTGAAGGTCCTTGCATTGTCTGCTTTCGAATGTAAAAGCTAGCTAATGCCGAAATCGATGCTTCCCGGGTAATGCTGCCTCTCTGGCGGCATCGAGCGGTGTGTAACACAGCCCCGGGTGACTGGATCAGCAGATCTTTGCCGGTCAGGTACTTTGTTAATCMGAGCAGGCTGGGAGCGAGCCCCAGACCCTCAGATAGCACCAGCCGTATTGAGCTGTTAAGTCTGAATTAAATATTTAATAGCGAACTTTGCAACGCCGTACCGCGGGGGCGATCTCTCTGAGACGTGCCGCCGAGCACCGGCTGTCCCTGCCCGCCCGTGGAGGAAACTGCCAGCCCTGCAGCGTCTCACCCCGCGTCCCGCCCCGGGGACGCTGCGGGTAACAGGYTAGTGCTGCAGCACGCCGCAGCCTCCCACCGACCCCGGGTCCCGCGAGAACGTGAAGTCAGATTTTCCCAAGCCCGGGCAGAATTTCATGTGAAGGATCGGTTTTCCATGTCGAGCCGCAAGCACCAGCCTTTCTTTCTTTCCAGAGAATGAAGATATATATCAAACTTAGCTACTGTTGGTATCATTAGTATTAGAGCCTAGAGGCTCTTACCAACATCTGTCCCGGAGAGCTCGTGATGACACCAGGCAGGGAAAGGCAGACAGGYGCTGCGGGGCGGCCGGCAGCGGGGAGCCGGTACCTTGCAGGGGATGCCAGCCCCGCTCCCGGGCCGTTCTCAGCATCGCTGCGATGACACGACCGCTCGCCTCCCCGGCTGTCCCGTTCCSGGGGGATGCTGCACCTCCCATCACCCCCCTGCACCAGCACCCGCGCTCCCCCCCCCAGAAATGGCTGTCAGCGAAAGCAGGACAGGCGACATTGACAATTTGGTTTTGTCACCTGGAAAAACGCCAATGCAATGGGAAATTATCCGAGGTTCTTTGCAAGAGGCACGTGCAGGGTGCGAACGTCCCCCGGGATGGCAGTGGGGCCCTGCCACGCGGTGCCAGCCTCTCCCACCGCTTTGGGGAGGCCAGCAGCCCCCAGGCAGCGCACACCAGCCGGCAGAGAGCTTAGATCTAGAGAAAACAGAAATCCTCTGCGGGTTTTGAATGGCAGCGGAAAAAAAAAAACACCCTTTGGGGAACTGAGCTGCCATAAAAGAAAAGCTTTGAGAGGGAGGAAGGACCAGAAATGTCAGGCTGGAAATGGATTGATTTGTGCCACAGTCAATAAAACAAGTGACCCTGTGTGAAGCTGTAATGGGGTGGTGGTTTTGGTATTTAATTCATAGACTATCTCTCTCCATACGTGCCCATCTCCTCTGCTCCYGGTACCTGCACATCAAGCCGGATCGCACCGAGCCCTCCCACCTTGTACTYGTGCCTCCCCAGCCGGGATGGAAAYGCTGCTCAGTGCCAATTACCACCATTCTCGTAATTATTCACTTGCCAGGTGCCCGGAGCAGCCCCCGAGCCCCGCGCCCCCCTGCTGCMCTTTTCCAGGTGCCGGCTTGCATCAGTGCGGAGCTTCATTTTTTTATAACTTCCATAAAGTTTATTGCGCGGCAATGAAAACTCATTATTTCACCTGAGCCTGCCGGATCATAATGATCCGTCRGGCACTTTTACGAGGCCGCTCAGCCGGCTGGGCAGACCTGTACCGAGCGGCTCCCTTCCACCGAGTTACCGGCCGAAGGAACGCACCCATAGCTGCTGCACAGGCGCTCGTGCCATAGCAAATCGCCAGCACCCTCTCTTCAGATGGGCTGACCCCTTCCACGCCTTTCCCCAGGGCATTACCCACCCTTACGCAGGCTGACGGGGCTGCACCCCGTGCAGGAGGTGGTAGCTGCAAGCCCCCCACCCGCTCCCTCTCTCACGGCATCCCTGCAGAGCCCAGGGGTGCGCGGGGCTTTGTTAAGGCAGGCCGGCTCTCGCGACCCGCACGCTGCAGCAAAGCCGGCGCGAGGCATGGCTGTGAGAGCTTCGGGAAGGAGCTTCGGAGATCAAGTCGGGGCTGGGGAGGTATTTGGGAGGCATCCTAGAGAGCAGATATCTGGATGCCTTTGCCTGCACTTACCGCCAGACCAGCAGCCGGCTTCCCTGCATCCCCCCTCCCTCCACGCCAAACCAGCACTGTTCCTTGTCTTCCCTGCCTCTCTCTCCAGAGGATAAGGATCACGGCCCGGGGAGCTCTTTAGTGGCACACCAGCTGCTCAAAGGGGAAAACGTGCGTCTGTGGTGCCACATMTGAGGGGGCCGTCAATGATGCGGAGGAGGGCGCGGGCCGTGGGAAACGCTCCGAATCACCCCTAGACGCGACGAGCACCCACACCTAAGGGCTTTCCCATCCAGCCGGCTTTTCCCCATGTGCACTGAGAAACAGGGGGCTCGTGAGGGCGCAGCGTGGCTTCTGCTGGTCCAGGGGACCAGATCGCCTTTGCACGGTCCCYTCCCTAAAAGCCTGATGCTTTTCCAGGAGCCTCTTGGAGGGCGTTAGAAATGCCAGCCACGTTTCCCTATTTCTGGTTAGTGACCCGTGGGCCGACTCAGGGTCTCTGGAAGGCGGCTGCTCCTGCCTGGCCTGTGGGACAGAGGCACGGAGKCGTCTCCAGCCCGGCATGGAAAAGGCTGCGCAGCTGAGCAAGCGGCCCTTTGCCCTCTCCCTGCGATGGCATTTGCAATCGCACACACAGGTAGACGTAATATGTAGAAAAGCGCTTAAACACAGGGCATACAATTTTAATTACGACCAAGTCTGACCCAGATCCTTTCGCATTTGTACATACCTGTTCCCGGCAATAACGCCCTTGTCCTTGTATGACTAAATTAAAAGGTTTAGAAAGTACAGAAGCGGTGYGGAAGCTAATTGTATTCCTAAAAGACACTTAGAATAAGAAGATGAGTTCAGTTAATTATGCAGAGAAACCTGCTGGAGCTCCCTGGAAGCTGTTAATGTTTTAACAGTAGCCGGGCGGAGGGACGGAGGGCGGAAAGCAGGGCTTGAGCGCCCAGCGTCCTCGGAAGGGCTGCCGGAGCCCTGCTGCGGGGGTCTCCAGCCGCTGCCCGCTGCAACTCATCCACGAGCGCGACGCCGGGGAGCGTTGCCCATCTTTGCTATTTGTACACCCAGGACACAGAGTATGTAAATATCTCGCAACCCACTATTTGTGAAGGGCTGACTGGAGGCTGCTATACACCCTGGCAGCGAGCGTCCCGCGCGCAGCAGAGCACCGGGCCAGGGAAGCCGGCTGTGCTGCCGGCGGTGCCACCCGCCGCGGCTGCCCACCGGGTTTTTTTGGGCCSTTTTTTTTCCCCTTCTGGAGCCTGGGGGTCCCTCGGGAAGGGAGCCCAGCTCAGCCGAGGAGCCCAGGCTCATGCCGTCCCCCTTGCCTGCCTTGGTCCCGGCTGCGCTCGGGGCGCCCATGGGATCGGCTGCCTTGTGGCTTCTGGGGGGGGGTGTGTGAGTCTCCAGAACCGTAAAAGCCTTTTTAACCTCCATCTTCTTTTCCTTGGGCTGGCAAACAGCTGTTTAACAAAATGGATCTGCACAGAGCAATAATTTTGCTGCATTACTTAATATAGCTCTCAGCTAAAGATATAATTGAGTTGGTTAACTAATCAATCTCTCCATAAGCACAGATTTCATTTTGGTGCCCATTTACAAGAAAAAATAATAAATATAGAAAGMCGGCGAGCTAAAAAGCGGTAGCGACAGGGCCTGGGGATGCTGGAGTCCACAAGGTCTGAGCCTTTACTGGAAAGGTACTCCGAAAAGTTAAGTGGGTGGGATGCAGCTCTGGGCAGCAAGCTGCAGCGGTTGCAGCCAGGACCCCCCGTGAGTTTTCCGGGGCAGAGGGAAGTGGGAAGCACGAGAGGGATGTTTCTTGGCAAGGCTGGCGCGGGGAGTTGTAGTTATCTGGCTTTATCTGGGCAACTGCCCTTTCCCGGGACATAGGGCTGCCAGGCCGGGGCAGGTCTGAGGACCGGGAGAGCCGGACACGCTCCCGCCCGGCCCCGGGGACGTGCCGCCCGCCTCCGATGCCCCCAGTTGGTGACCAGAGTCTCCAGGAGCGAACCCGCCGTCGGCCGGGTTGCCAGCCGGCAGGCCAGCCTGCTTTCTGCAGCTACATATGTCTGCCTATTTCCCTTCCAACAGCACACGCTGCCCCCGCACCCGTGCTCCGAGGGAGGGCGAAGCGTGCGGAGCCGAGGCAGCCCTCGCCGCGGCCTCCGGGGTGGCCCAAAACGCGCGCACTGGGTGCTGCGGGACCGCCTGTCGCACGCAGACCCGGCGGGTCTGTTAGCAAAAGCCCTGCCAGAGCTGCTGTTAAAAGCTTCCAAAAATAACCCCCTGAAGCATCTCTGACTCAAGCCATCTAATTCAGGCGAAGGATTGATCCTCCTCCAACTGTTGTTTCACGGTGTTAAAAGCAAGATTGATTGTAAATTTATGTTGTAAAAGTGCATCATTATTTCAGCACATTAATGCAGCGCCTTTCTGTGCAAATTGATGTTATTTTTATGATGTTGTTTATGGGCTTGAATAATCGGATTGATTCTTAATTTCTAAGGCACTGTTGGGAACACAAGAGGAGACTCCGAAGCCAGACTCCATCCCGGCATCTCCACGCAGGTCTGCGGAGCGAGGGGAAGGACCGGGATGGCAGCGCCTCTCAACCGCGGTCCCCCCACTGCGGGGACCGAGCTAGCACCCCAAACCAAGCACTGCCGCATTTCGGGCACTGGCTGCCCCCCGGCTGCCTCTGCTGCGCTCTGGGCATCTGATTTTAAAGCAGTGCTGAGCTGGGAAAGATTGGCATCGCCATCACGTACCYGTGGAAGCACGCGGCTCCCTGAACAAAGCCACGGTGGGAAGTCATTTCCCWGGGGGACAGATGACAATATTAAGGCCGGGCAGTCGGTCGGCGCTTCACCACGGCAGCCGGCACCGGCACGCGGGGCTGGACGCGGCTCCGACTCCGGCGGCGCACGGCAGCGCACCCCTCCCCGCGGCCAGCCACCCTCCCTGCCCGCCRGCAGCGGGGCTCGCGTCGCGCCCCGAAACGCGCGGCCACGGCTGCTCCTTCAGCCGGCACCAGGGATGCTGGACCGCAGGACCGGGGAGCGGTTGCCATGGCGAGCCCATCGCTTGGGGCCAAAATACAGCTGTTGAGCGGGCGGGRGCTGCGGAGCACCCTGGGACCGGCTGCTCCTCACACCGATTTGGGCAGCCTGGGCTGGCTTTGGCCGGGGCAGGTTCGGGATTGCTCCCGGGGGACTCAGCGGCCGCGGGAGAGGAGGAGCAGCAAACAGCTGGAGGCAGCAACGGCTTCCAAAGGCGCAGCTGTTTGCAGAGCCGTCGTCTGCCTGCGGCTAAAAATCCCAGCCTGCAAATATTCCTGAGTATTCTGGCRCTGGCGAGGCTCCTCCTGCCCGCGGACCCCCCGGCCGGCTCCGCAGGGAGGGAGCGCGCCACGTCCTCCCCCGCCTGTGCCCGGTCCTGCCGCGAGCGGTGCCGAGAGCTCYGGAGGAAGGGACGCAGGGGTCACCGCAGCAGGCCCTCGCGAGAGCCGTCCCCTTGGTTTAATTGATTTCCAGATGTACAAGCAAATCCTGCCGAACTGCCGGCCATGAATAATTAATTCCCATGTACCGGCACCCAGACCTCCTCACCGGGGGGCTGTTCCCCTCTATTTCCTATCGCGTTTTTCCTCCGCTCTTTCTTCTAGCCAAGATATGACAGACACAGAGGGTGAGAAGCGGCTGCCTCTGTGGAAGAACTTTGTTACGAGGCCATTTAAATCATCCTAATTACTCCAGAAACACACCATTAACTTTTCCAATGAGGTCTGCGGAGGGGAGAAAGGGAAAAAATATATATATACATCTAATGTATTTTACGCAGCTCACAGGAATAACGCAGAGGAATAAGACAAGGACAGAGAGAAAATAAACAGGCAATGTAATGTCCTGACATTAGGAATTCAGAATTCATTAGAAAAGCATTGATTGCCACGGACTGATTTAGCACAGAACGTGATTCTCGGGAATACAGTAGAGCCCGCAGAAACGCATTGTAATTCAGAATTACTTCTAACAAATAACAAGAAACAGCAGTACTGCAAGGAGTTATCCAAAGCACTGCTCCTGCTCCCTTCTCCATCCTGGCAGGATTTTGCCCCGCTCGGAGGCACAAGCTCGGCCGGAGGTGAGCGCTGCTGCTCGGCAGACATCGGATGGGGCTGCCCCGGCTTAGAAAAAAATCAGCTTCTGCTTCCTCGGATCAGCCCAGATCCCATGCTCCCGGAGGGAAGCGTCCCTCTGGGGCCCCGCGGGCCCCCGCGCCGCCGGCACCCATCCCTCCGGAAAGCACGCAGCGCCCAGAAGAGCAATTCTAGCAGGAATGTGYTGGCTTCGGCACCGCTGCTGCTTGCGGGGAGCTTCGCGGGCYGAGCGCCACGCTCCCGTTACTTCAGTTCCCCGGCTTGAAACGAGATTTCAGCCGCCCTTCATTTTCATTTGTGCCATATCTGTGCAAAATTAAAATAA
Organism: Oceanodroma leucorhoa; assembly: GCA_030449065.1. Lineage (NCBI taxonomy): Eukaryota > Metazoa > Chordata > Aves > Procellariiformes > Oceanodroma > Oceanodroma leucorhoa. Next base: position 939,462 of record JASVER010000188.1, read on the forward strand.
AAATGAAATGCCCCACTTAGTCATTTTCCGGGGATTTTGGTTCAGGCTGGCCCCTGCGTGGGTCGTTATTTCCCTGGAATGCCSCCGGCGCCCGGGAGGCAGCTCCAGGCTGTCCCCGCAGCACAGGGCGTGCGACCGGGCTGGCAGCGCGGGGCGGGGGACGCTCACTTCACCACTGCTCTTACACATTAACCAATTGCCAGGGGATAATCCGGCGCTATAAATGGGCTTTTCAAAACGCAAGTTTCCCCTATTAAAATCCCCGTCCAAGCACCCCCCGGTCGGTGCTGCCTGCTTCCAGGATGCCGGTAAAGCCTGCCTGTACCCCGCCGAGCCGCGGCACTATTTGGCAACTGACTCCGGCGGTGCCAAAACACACCTCACTTCCTCACGTCCCATTTTCAGACCAGGATTGKGGGGTGCGCTAATAAGCATTGTTTTCCTATACGTTCCCTAACGGTTAATTACTCCTCTCCCGCCTTCGGTGCCCCACCGTTCATTAACGTCCCGGCGGCTGCGGCTGGCAGACCCGACCCTGCCTGCAAGCTCACGAGGCGCATCCCGCCTTTCTTTTCGGGTCAGGGAGGGAAGGTCAGCCAGCGCCGACACCGAACCCGGCCATCCCCCAGCCGCTGGGGCTCCAGCGAGGATTAGCGTCTGACCCAGCTTGGGGASAGGCACCGCAAGCGTGAAATGAGATCTTTACAGAATAATTACGGGCTTTTGTCAAGGAAAGAAGTCCCTGATCATGAACAGAAGTTGGGGAGGGGCCCAAGGAAGATGCTGTGTTGGCCCAGGAGTGCGGAGAGCACCGGGGAAGGCTTTGATCCGCCGGTGCTGGGGCGAGGCTGGAGCTGCCGTGCTTCAAGCAGGGAAACCATGGGCAGGAGAGGGTCTGCTGGGCGGGAGAGGGTCGGGCCGTGCCCCCGCTCCCGGCAGCTCTGCGCTTTGACGTCTCAGGCTAAGGCGTTCAGCTCTCCCACAGAGGGCTTTGCTGGGGTTGAACAACCTGTTTCCTCCATTGGAAACATCCCTRGCTTGTTTATGTTTTTACCCTTGAACTGCCTCTAAATATTTGGGGTTGCATTTTCTCTGCTGGGAAGCAAGGCAGAAATTCCCTCCCGGCACGGGGACGCTCGTGGCCCTCGGGGAGTGCCAGCCCTGGGTCTCTGCGGCACCCACCAAAATCGGCCTTGGGCGATTTCTCCCCCAAAGGCGCCAATCTGCAGGTGTGCCGGGTGGGGAGGGAGATGCTCCAGCTCCCCGGCCAGAAGCCCCGGGGGAAAACCCCGAGCGAGCGGCAGCAAGGTGACCTCTCCTCTGCCTATYCCCCCGCGGTTTCACGGCACCCACCTTTCCATCCGCCCGGCAGAGCGGTCGGAGCCCCTGCAAGGTCAAACCGCCAGGTTTGGAGACATCGTGCACAAAAGTAATTACGTAATTAGTATTAAACGTGTCGCTCCTACAATTAATGATGTGACTTTAATCAAGAAAAAGACAAATCACCAGGGTTTTTAAAAGTGATATAAAAATGGAGTTGTTAAAATAATATTTTTCAGTTCCACGAAATCTATTCCTTTTTAACGAGGACCTAAATGAGCCCCCTTTGATGGCTTTAGCAGTGCGGGTGGGCGGCCGGGGGGGCAGGCAGGGCCCCCACCCCAGGGCTCCCGCAGCGTCAGCAGGGCTGCGCGACGGCGATGCCGAGATTTAACAGACCAGGCAAAATTCATGGGAAAAACGGGGAGGTGGGGGGGGGATTCACCCCTTCTAAGGGCACAGCGGAGCCCGGCCGGAGAGCCCGGCTGCAGGGCTATCTGCTCCCTCCCCTCCCGCCTCAGGCTTCCCATCGGCCGCTTGGCACCAGGCTGAACAAGCCAATCTCTTGCTAAATGGAAAACCGGGAGATCTTGGATGTGAAGAGACACTTATTTATCCTTTTACCAGACGGTCTAATGAATAATTTCATGTTTGCAAAAGCTCATTTTGAAATTTGAAGACAAGAGATATATTGCCAAGGCGGCTGGGAGACTGCGACATTAATTTTGTGCTGAAAGATTTACTTAAAAATTAGATTTTACAATTTTAATGCCTCCATTCTTTTCTTTAAATAAGCTGTGAAATGCAGTTAATTAGACTTAAACCCTAGAAGCTTAGACATTTGGGCTGCAGCGTAAGCTACAAAAGAAAACGATCTTTTTCACTTGCAAATTAAATCTAAATTCATTAGGTGGCTAAACCTCCCTTTGCCCATGCTGAGCCCGAGGGCTGCTGGGCTGGGGGGCCGGGAGAACCCAGGGGTGCCCCCAGATGTGCGCGGGGAAGGGGAAGGAGAGCCAGCGGGGCAAAAGCAAGCGCTTGACGCCCCAGCCGGGTGCTGAACTCGGACGCCGGGAGCCGAGGGAAGGGCGACCGGCCTTACGCCGCCGTGCCAAGGGCGGCGGGGCGGCAGCTTTCCGCCCCGGCAGGGACAGAGGGCCCCCGGCAGCCGGGGAGCGAGGGTCTCCCGGGGCATCCCCCCCTCTGAAGGGSTGGGGGCACTGCCAACCCAAAATCGCGTAACGACGCCTTCAGCCCAGGGGCGATCGCTCTGTTTGCTGCTGCCGTAGCTCCCCTGGGACGTGCCTTTTGTCTGCCTGTAGTCGCTTTCCATTCCAGGGACACTAATTAATTTTCCAGGAAATCAGGTAACGGCAAAGACCCCAATAAATTCAGCCCTGGCAGCTCAAAAACAAGCGGGAAGGGAGAGGCACCCGCTCCCAGGAGGCAGGGCTGGTGCCAGAGCAGGCTGCCGTGAGCGGAGGAGGCGGCAGCCCCCGACGAGCCGTGCCCACGGGGGCTCGCAGGTCCCAGCCTGCGGTGGGATAAACCCCGTTCCCGTCCGTGGAAGGGGAAGGTGCCTCCGGAGCCAGCGCCAAAGCTTCGGTCCTAACTCAAGAGAGCTTCAGCTTAGTTCTCTGCTGGACTGCATCAGCTCGRGCTTTTCATTTTAATCCTTTAGAAACACTTCATTATTCTGATATTTCCCATTCTTTGCTGTGACAAGACTCATATTTTTACATGAAAAAACCCTTGTGAATGGGAAAAAAAAAATCTACCTTCATCAAAACCCTCCAATTTCAAAACTATTTTGGAGAAGAACATCAAACCAGAGGCCTCCTCCCGCAGTGCACGCGCCCGGGGGACGCCCGGCCCGCTGCTCGCACCCGCTCCCCATCCCAGCGCAGGGGCAGCCGCGCTCCCGGCCAAGCAGCCGCGCAAGCCACTCGCCCTCACTTTCAATGCGTTCTCTTTCCTGCAACCAGGTCTGCCCTTGCATTCGGTCTCATCAAGGCTGCAGAAAGCACGTTTTCCAGCAGCAGCACCCAGGAGGGCAGCAAATCAGAGGCAAGGCACAGGGCAGACCATTCACGGAGCATGGAGGGTGGCGACGGGATCAGCTCTTTAGACCGAGCGAGGCTTATTCCCAGGCTTATAATCACCCTTCACAGAGCAATGCAGGGCCGCACACCCTCYGGGGACTGAATGGCAGCAGCTGCCCAACGCGATCTGATTATTCCTGGCTAAATTCGTTTCTTACAAAGATTATTTGGGGGGCAAGTAATTGCAAGCGATGCAATTCTTTGCCCCCCTCTTGCGCACAGGCAACATCCCGCGTACATGAGAGCGGTGCCACCCAACCCTCCAGCACACCGGGTGCTCCCTGCCCGCATCCCGCCTCGCCGCCGGTCCAGCGGCAGCAAGCCGCCTTCCCTGCCCGGAGCCGGTGGCCGCTGGGGACCGGAGCAGCCCCAAGTCGAGGGAAAAGAGGAGAAGAGGGGACAGCGAGCGTGCTGCTTTGCCAAGCCCCTCAAAGGAGGAGAGAGGTTCTGCGGCCACTGTAATGAATTACGTGTGTGTGTGTATATATATATATATACAGGAGAGCCCCGGTGCAGGGGCACGGGCGGCAGGCACCGGTGAATTCCCACCAGCGCAGGGGTACAAGGGTCCCGTTAAGGAAACGGGAGGAGGGGGCCAGGGGGGCCGATGTGGCGTGTGTCTTGGCAGCTTTTGTTGTTTCAGCCAAGTCAGTCCTGCGTGCGTTTAACCAGGAGCCAGCTCTGGAGAGGCACAGTGGGCAATTGGGAATAGCCTCAAATAAAAAAGACATCTCGGGTTCCCGGGGGAAATTTGTTAAAACACAAAATTATGAGTGGTGTTAAACTGTAGAAGACAAAATGATGTCTCTGTTAGATGCTGAATTTACAGTAAATACCAAGTTCTCCCCGTGGCTGCTGTTGTATTTATTAATATTATTTGAACACATCATAGCGCCTGCATTCAAAGGGGCTTCCAACAGCAGCAATGAATCTTGCCCGGGTGCCTCCAAGAGGAGGCTGCTGAAGCCCCGAGGGCTCCCACCCCTGGCCCAAGGCTGAGGGGCGACTCTTCTTCAAAGCCTGCCTCGGACAGGGGGCCCTTCAGTCCCACCACCTCCCGCCCACGCAACAACCATTCCTCTCCCCCAGTTCGCCGTCTTGCCAGAGATGACAAAATATGTATTGCAATAAGAGCGTCGCTCTAAGCGCGCCCAGGCCGTGTGTCAGCATCGGTTTGCGATACCAGTGGCAGAAGGATCTCAAGATAATAGGAGCCTCTTCATCTTCAATGGAGCTGGATGGGAGCAATTGAATGTCTGCGGAAGATTACAAGCAGTTATGGATATTGCTTGTCACGCTGCCATCAGCGGCCGCCTCGTTCAATTGACTGGGCGCGCGCATTTCCAGAATGGGAAATGCCAGAAATAGGTACTGTGGCCAGCACGGGGTGGCCCCGGCCCCGGGGAATGGCAGGGCAGGTCCGCGCGGGGCCGACGATGCCCGCGCGTCGCACCCGCCGGCCGAGGCACCCGCCGCGCCGCCCCGAAACCTCCCAGACAGCCCCCGCCTCAAGGCTGAGGCCGTATAAACTACCCGCAAAGCCGCTCGCGTACGCGCAGGGACGGTTAACCAATTAATGCCTTTGGTTACGAGCCAGATAGCAACTGGTTAATTACTGCACTGTCATTGCCRCGATGTTAGGAGGCAAACACGGGGTTATATGCCATCTGTCTCCCAAACCCAAATGGGTAACCAGGAATATTCATTTTGTTCCTATTAAGTATAATTACCCACTAATCTGTAGGAGCCTTTTATTTCTATATAATTACAGGATATTTAACAAATAAGCCAGAGAAGGGTGGAATCAGCGGGGGGACGGGGCTGGGTGCTGCCTTRCTGACGTTTGTGCTGATGGGAGAGCAGGGACAGGGAAGGGGTGCTGGTGGCACGGGGAGGGGATGCCAGTGGCACGGGGACCCCCATCCCTGCAGCAGGGCTGGGCCGGGTGTAAGCGCATGAGGGAGACGGAGTCGGTAGGCACAGCATAAGGCCCTGGAGAGGGACGAGGTGGATATATATCCCAGTGTTCCCACTGGCTGTCCTGCAAACGAGCRTGGGCAGAGACGATGGGAGCAGATATCGGCTCCAGACCTGTCCCGTGGGTCGGCCGGCCGAGGCACATGGGTGTGCTGAGCAGGAAGGGGAAATGAGACCGTGCAGGAGCTGTTTAGAAAGTTACAGAAAAATGTTTGGTTTTCCTATATGGAAACAGATCTGTTACAGGAGAGGAGAGCCAGGAGCAGGGAGCGTGAAAGGCCAGGGCGCACTCAGCAGACCAGAAAGCCGATACGTATGCACTAGCTACTCCCTATCACCCCTTCCTCAYGCCGTACCTGGTGCCAACACAAACCCGAGGCTCAGCACCCCCCGCTCCCCGCAGGGCTGGTGCCACGAGGCTGCTGGGACTCAGACGCGTGCGGGAGGAGGAGGAGGGACGGGTGAGACCGAGCGCTCAGTGTTTGCTGTTCCTGGGGCTGGCTGAGACCCCGCAGAGGGGCGGCTTCTCACGAGGGGGCCACCGGCCCCGGGGAGTCACACCACGCCTGGGTGGAAACACGCCCACCCAGGACAAATCCCATGGCTGGCCATCCGCTGCAGAGCTGTGCCCTCGCCCCGGGGCATGTTAGCCTGTTAATATTGATGAAGCTCAGTTCCCGGGATCACAAAATAATCTTTACGTAATTTACAGCCCCGATTTCCCCTTCAAAGAGCCCAGCTATTTATTTAGCTTATTTATTCATCGCCTCTCTCCCTCCCTCCCTTGCTTGCATCAGCTGCCTGCACCGCTGTAGGAAGAGGCTCCACCGGACCACAGCCCTGCAGAGGGGGATGGACACCGTGTCCCGCATCCTGCACCCCGTCTCCGCTCGCGCAGGACCGGGGCACCGCGCCGTGAGCTCCGCTCAGCGCCGACCGGCTGCTGCCGCCAGCAAGTCCCTTGCCAGCGCCGTGAGCGACTTGCTGTCTCTTAGGAAACCAGCTGCATGAGCTCCGGAGCCTTCCCGAGCAAATCCCGCTCACCCTTCAGCAAGAGGCTGACTTGRGAAACCGAGTTTGACGCGCGTCTCACCTGGTCACTCAAGCCATCGTTCTCTGGGCTTCGCCTTTCTCCGGGGGAGAGCGGCAGAGCCAYAGCATCCCCCTCATTTTATCTGGGCATCTTTGCTAAAGATGCTAAAGTGCACGTTTTGCTCACTGGGCATTCTCCTGTCTGTCCCGCCCAATTCCCCTGAGTGAGGGGAACCCCCGTCACCCCCATACCCTGTGCAAGCTCTCATAACAACCACGAGTCTTGAATTACCCGAAGGAGGAGAAGAGGAGGCATTTTCCACGCATCCTCAGTCTCGCAGCATCACACGCAGCTCCTGGTGAACCCAGCCTAGATTTGGAGCACCACCTGCGCTGTTGGCAGAGCCGCTGCCCTGCCTGCACCGCGGCCGGCACGGGGACCTGTGCCGCCCGCTACACCCACACAGCCTTATTAAACACACAACGGAAGCACCTTTAGCCAACTGGTGTTTTAAAGAAAAAAAAAAATCAAGGGGATAATTGCTTAATTTAAAGTGATTTATTCCATTAAGTAACTCTTTACCATAGGCCTTTTTTAGATGTTCAAGTGTATTTTTCATTAGTGCTGCATAATAAAATAATTGCAGGCATAGGACGGAATTTGTCTTTTTTTCAGAAAATTGTACTACAGAAAAGCACACGTATTCTCCGCCCTTCCTGCTCTCTTTCTGCCACAAGCCAGAGGATGGCTGGAAGCAACAGGGGAGAAATTTCAGACTCCCTGCGAGACGGGGACTTTCTGTTCCCCCCGGCACGAGGCCCCAAGAGGCTCCTTCGCCCCCCGCTGTGCCCCCCCTTTGGGTCTCTCGCCTCGCAGCACCCACAGGGGTGCGTGCATCGGCGACGCGGGCGCCCGCCGCAGAGCACCCGCAAGCGCTGGGAAACAGGCGATGCGACGAGCGCCGGAGAACTTGGCGCAGGTGGCGGGGGCAGAGGCGAGGATGAGGATGCTGCGGGCGGGTACCGGCCCCGTGGCACAGCTGCAGGAGCAGCCCTGGCCTCTGCCATCCTGCCAAGCACCCATGCTGCCGGTGCTTTGGGTACGGAGCAGGGGCCTGCTGGCCCCRACACGGACGGGAACGTCTCCCAGAGACAGCCCACGGTGCCACCGCTCCGCCGCCCTCCCTCAGCCAGCAAAACACAGCCCGGCCGCTCCCAGCGCCGCTGGCTCCGCAGAGCCGAGGAGAAGGCAATGGGCTGAGCTCCCCCTCATGGCTCCGCAGCAGCAGTGCCTCCCCCCGCCGCCGCCCGGGGATGCCGGGCCCGGGGATGCTGCGGTCCGGGGATGCTGCGGCCCGGGGATGCCGCGGCCCGGGGATGCCGCGGCCCGGGGATGCCGCGGCCCGGGGATGCCGCGGCCCCCCGGCAGCCCTCCGCAGCACCCCACCCTGGGCTCCCACCCTTGGCCGAGCAGAAAAAAGCCTCGAGCAGCACAGAAATACACTCAATATTCTCCAGATTCTCCGGGCAATTTGCCCACAACGGGGAGCAAGAGGCGAGTAAGGAACGATAAACAAGACTGACTTTTCTGGGTGCTTCCACGGATGCGGGAGTTGGAGCCTGGCAGCTCCCTGCCGGGTGCGCCCACAGGATGGTTTGGCAAGGTGGTGCCTGCCCTCCCCTCGTGGCCAGTTTCCCTGTGACCACTTGGCAGTCCCAGATCATCTCATCCCATCAGCATCCTTGTCCATCCCTCCCTCCCCAGGTGGTGGGACCGCAGGATCCCACTGGGGCAGTGTCAGAACCGAAAGGCAATCAATCAGGTTTATTTTGGAAATGCTGAAGCATTTGGTGGTTTTGATAATTTTTTCCTCCACATCRTCTTGGCCAAAGCTGTTTGCCTCAGCCTCAACTGCTTAGCAGCACTGGCCCTTCCCGATGTCAGTGAGGAGCTAATTTGCCAGGCGTCGGGAAAAACAGCCAGTCTCCTACCTTTAGTCACCAGCTGCTTTCAAGAGCACACCTCGCCCCTGTCCCTGGTTTCTTGTAATTTATTCTGGGGAAAGCTGCCCAGCTGCATCTCCAGACAATTTTTGCAGAAGGACAGTAAGTCGGAGTTGGGCATCCCACAGGAAAAAACCTGCGGCTCTGATTTTTCTGGTGAAGACAAAGAGGAGGAGCAGGCAGGTGCTCCATGGAGACAGCCTCTCCGGCGCGCTCCACGCATGCATTGAATTTAATAGAGCTGTTTGTTTCCCAGGTACAGCCTGTGCCAGTGTCAGGCAGCATTTGAGGGACCGGTGTTGAGCCTGACCCAGCAAATCTCTCCTTTATTGTCAGCCCCGTATTTGTTTCCATGAACTAATTAGGAGARACGAGCGACCCTGTCAGAAGGGCGGCAGCGGGGAGGGATGAAGTCCCAGCGGACCGCAGCCGCCGGCGACCCGAGACGCCACRTTCCTGCTCTGGCAAACGGCGGTGCCGGGCGGGCGGCGAGCACCTGAGGCAGCGCCGCCGAGGGGAAAGCCACGATGTTCGCTGGCGTCTCAAGAAAGGAGCAGCCTCCCCGCATCCCCTTCGCCTCCCTCATTCATCACTGTCGCATCTGGAGAGGGTTTTTGTTTAACCACCAATTTATTTCCAATTTGACTAATCTCGGGCTGGAGCATCTCGMACGAACTCGCCGAAGATGCCAGGGCTGCGACTAGACTGAGGAGCCACCTGGTTAATATAAACTCCCACCAAAGTACGTCGGGCGAGAGGGATCCTGGAGGGAGACTGCAGGCCACTGAGATACGCAAGTGGCCGCAGTAAATATCCCTCCTCCTCCTCCTCCCCATGGCCACCGCTGGGGCCTTCGAGCGGTTTAAATTTATATATTTGCCTTCTGGATTGCCCCGTCTCACCTTGGGAAGGCAACAAAAGCTTTCAGAAACAATTTATAGGGAGCTAACGCGGAGGGGCTGGCAGGGAGGGGGGCAGACGCGGGGAGCCGTATTTCTCGGGGAGCAGCTCCCAGCGCCGTGTTAGCGTACCCTTGCCGGTAAGGTCATGTTGCAGCCGTAGATGTACTCTGGAACAACAATTACTCTAGATAAGAAAAATCTAACTGGATAAAGGGACAGCTAATCAGGAGACCACAAGCCCCCGAATTGCTCAAGGAATCCATATTGATCCGAACAAGATATCAAATGTAAAATAAAGGATTTTGCTAACTCCACAGGCTGCTTCAGCCCCTGCAACCTGGCACAGGACCAGCAAGCACGCTGGCAGTCCACAGCTCCTCTCCTCGTCTGCCCCTTCAAAGGCAGAAGCCGCTTTTTCAACTTTTGCTCATAAAAAGTGCCTGCCGATTCCCGTCTCTCCACAAGCCCCCAAATGGGGCAAGAGAAGCAGCTCCTGCAGAGGGTCCCTCCTCCCCGCTGCGCTCTCCGCAGAGGGGGAGCCCAGCCCCGGGCTGCTCCGTCCGGRGCAGGGGCAGACCCTGGGCTCGGGTCTCCCCTGGCCAGCCGTGAGCCAGTGCCCTTTGGGGACAGGAGGGGGTGCCGGGAACCCCACGCTCCCGAGCATCTCCTGGCAGCCGCACCCTGGAAATCCCATCCTGGCCCACCACGACAGAGGCAAACCCCTCCATCTTCGTGCGGCTGCAATTCCTTTCAGCAGGCACATCCTACAGAGACATTGGATTTGAGCTTTCCCGCTGGAAAGCAGAGCCCCAGCGCCGGCAGCCCCGCAGCAGCCGGTGCCGTACCCCACAGAAGATRTCTCCTTTCATCCCTTACCCTCCAGCCCCGTAAATCACAAGAACGATTCTCCCTCTGTCTTTCTACCCCCTTCCCTGTCTCCTTACTTATTTAAAGAGCTCTGGCGACTGATCGCCTCCCCGCTCTTTTCATGCTCGCTCTCTACCTTGAACCACGAGCGCTTTGATAGATGGATGGAGAGCTTTGCCTGGCGTCAACGACTCTCCCGTACACACCGACGAAATACGAGGCTGTAATTCCTCCCACCATGGCAGATATACTCCCTCCAGCAAGAGCATCCGTCCCCCCCCCACCCCAAACCAGAATATAGATGTGTGAAGGGCTGGGCTGGCTTTCCACCGCATGCCAGCATAGAATAGGAACCAGTGTGCTGACACCAATACACAAACACCAACAGAAGCGAGACGAAACTTGGGCCTTAACGGCCACGATTAATGCACTGTCAGAAACCATGGGGCTCTGCGGAGCAGAGCCGCTCTTGCCTGGCAGCCCCGCGGGAGGCTGAGAGCCCCCAGCCCACCCCCGCTGGGGCTGGGGGCCGTGCGGTGAGACACCTCGCAGCRAGGCAAGCACAGAAACAGCCCCGACTATTTGCCGGGGGATGCTGCGCTGGCCCAGCTGATGCTCTGTGCCCCTCACGGGGCGTGAGATTTCCATCCGCACCCAGGTCAGCATCCCCGATGGTCCCTGCTGGTTTTGGGGGGTTGGTCATCGCCTCCGCGCTAGCAGGGGTGCGTTCATGGCATGCATCCCGCTCCCAGCGCATCCCCTGGGACCGCCCCAGGGAGCCTCTCGCACCCCTCCCGCGGGTCCCAGCGCCACGCTGCAGCCACCCTGTACCCAAACCCGGAGGGAAGAGCTGGGAGCGTGGGCAGCCCTGCCCCGGGGCTCCGGAGGAGGACAGGGGTGAGGAGCAGAGATGGATGCCCTCCCCAGCCCTGCAGAGACCGCACCAGGCAACCCCTGAGTTACGCCTCTGAACCACACGCTGCTCTCTGCTTCGGCATTGATGTAGTAGGGGAGTTGGTTTATGCTAAACAAACACTGCTTGATTATTAAAAGCATATTTGTTGAGGCTTAGCAGCTCTGGTAGGAGAGATRTGGCTGGAGCTAGTGCCAGCAAGGCGAGCGCTCCTCGTTGCAGAGCTGCCCAGCAGCAGTGGGGAGGTGCCGGTGCCGAGCCTGYGTCCCTCCGGAGCAGTGCACAGAGCCACCAACACCAGTGACCCGTGGCTTGAGCCAGTGTAGAAAATATGGCATTTTCTTCTTTCCACGTGCTATTTGCGCCCAGCCGTCGGCCGGCAGCCAGAAAGGAGGCAGAGAGGGACGGCGGTGCYCCSAGGAGCGGGACAGGGAATGAGGGGCAGCRAGCTGAGCCGCCAGCACCCTCCGATGGGGACAGGACTGAGCATCGTTGACCTGGGCATGTGGAGAGTCACCTTCATCTCCAATATTTCTGCCGCAAGACAGAGCTCGATGGCAGCTGGAAGAGCTCCTTCCTTTGCCACTTAAAGCCAGCTTTCCTCCCCCCAGGCTCTGCTCAGCCTCTGCCTTCTCCTGGTCCGGGCTGAGAGACCGCAGGGAGGAGGTGTGGGAAGCCCCCCTGGGCGGGCGGCCGCCCTCCCGGCTCCACAGGAAAGCATCTCTCTCCCACTTGTGTTTTGGTGTTGCTATGGTGATTGCCGAGCGATAAATCTTGATTATTATTGCCCAGCGCTTTCAGCCKCAAGCAAAGGCAACCTTTCCCAAGCCGCTGGGCTGCCTTTGCTTCCGCTCTCCGCCCGCTCCTGGCTTTTCCGCGCCAAGCCCTCCCTCGCGGGGCACGCACCCCCGGGCAGGTCACGCTGCAGAGGAGCCAGCGTGCACTTCACCGACACCGCGCGAGCCAGCTCTAGCTCCCAGCACCACCATTCTTCCTGCACCCGTGGACTCACATGAGCATCCCTCAGATCATTTTTGCGCTGTTTTTGCCCAGCTCTAACCGATACCTCTCAATCAAGAGCGCCGAGAGAAGCTGGGGGGTCTAACGGGCAGTCRTCGGCTCTCCCTCGGTACCTGCGCGTAGGTGACGCACAGCCTGTCCCCCTGCACCTCCAGCCAACACACCAGCACTGGAAGTCTGGGCTTTGGGGCCCTGTGCTGCATACCCCCCCCTTCGGAGCGAGCTCCGCTGTCCCTCCTGGACAGGTGTCATCTGCAATGTATATTCTGCGCTTTCATCTCGGTCCCTTTCGTATTTTGCCAGAATATTTCTCTGTGTAATTTCACCCAGGGGGAAACAGGCGTCTGAAAATCTGCTTTTAAAATTCCCTTTCCTCTGCATCTCCAGATCTCTCCCGTGCTGGCTCTCTGCTCTGTGCCGGCACAGCCGCAACTGGCGGTAAATCTATAAGCCAGGTCTCTTCCCCTTTGAAGTGCAACCGGTGCTGCTTGGATTCCCTGACTTTTTGCTCCTTTTATCTTCCCTCCTATTTCACTTGTGGATATTCAGATCCGCAGATTACATTTGTCTTCCAAAATTGCTTTCTCAGTCAGTAGCTCCTTCCCCAGCTCTCTCTTACAGGGCTTGTTCAGCCACCTCTGCAACCCTTCCCGTTCCTGCTGGCTCCGTGCTACGGTGACACCGAACCCCTGGCTGAGCCCCRATGCACCCCGGGGGCCAGACCCTCCCCCGATGCCGAGCCCCACCACCAAGCCGGCCGAGAGGGGAGGAGAGCCCGGGGATGCCCCAGGACCGCTCGCCATCCTTTTGGCTTCCATCAGGCTGCTTTCGGAGGGGCAAGGCGCTAACGGGGAGATCCAGCCAAGGGAACCTGGACGGATCCGGCCCTGGCCGCCAACATCAAAGGAAGATAATCAGGGCTCCGCGCCGCTTCCGGGGAAGCAGATGCTGCGGYGGATGCTTTCTGCTACCCACGTCCCCCCCCTCGCTCCTCCAGCTCCCTTTCATCTGCCAAATCAGCAACTGAATTAACTCTCCAGCGGGGACGCGGGACAGGCCCCGCACGCCGCCCCGTCTGCGCTCGCCTCGCCTGCCCGGTGCCGTGCCTCGACGGCCGGAGCTCGGGGCGAGCCCCAGGCGGAGGAGCAGGAGGGAAAGCGATGCTCAGCTGCCGGGCGATGGGTCAGTCCTGCGGAGGGGCCAGGCCGGGCACGGCCACCTCCCACCCTGCTCCGCAGAGACCCAGGGACCCCGTCCCGCATCCCCCCTGCACAGGGACTGGCTCCGCTGGCTCAGACCGCACAGGGGAGCCGCAGCAACAACCAGCCCAATGTTTCCCTCCATTTATCAAAGCTCCAGCAGCTCCTCTTTCAGGGTGAGCAAAACAATAAAACACATTGAGCATAGAAAGCGGCATCCAGAACACTGTATTAAACGCAAGGAAAAAAAATAAAGTAGAGACCTGTTGGCTCATGCCATCTCTCGTTCTATATCAAATGCCTCGGTCCCAGACTAATGGTGTTATGTAGACTGTTATATTGGTTCTTTGCTTTACGGCACTGTACATCCACCCCTAATGCTGGAGATTTATTCTCCTCTGCTCAGCAATTACTTGCCATATTGTCCTCGAACGCTGCTCGCTGCATCGCGCCACYGTGCCCGCTGCCAGCCCCGCCGGCTGTGCCGGGGCTCGCCGTGCCGCTGCCCGGGCACCGACCGTGCGAGAGCCTCCGGGAGAGGCAGAAGCGGCTCCTGCCGCCGCCGGCTCCCTGAGCCTCCTTGGGCCAGTCGCTCCCCGCCTCGTCCCTTGATGTCCTCATGTGCAAAATCCTCCTTTGCGAAGCAATCGCAGCTCTGCGGGGAGAAGCACCACGCAAAAGCCAGGTGCTCCCCTGCCCGGGGTCCCAGCCTGGACCCCAGGTCGGACACTGCAGGGGAAAACCGGGAGAGGGGGAATCTGCATTTGAGAACCCACCAAAAACCAGTCCCTGAAAGCATTTGCTTGTCCTGAAATGGGAATTGAAGTCCGGCACCGGCACATCCGCTCCTCTGTCCCCGCCGGTGCCCCGCGCTGCTGGGGATGCTCGCCCAGAAACTGGGGTTTATCATCTCCAGGATTATTAGCAGATGCGCCAGGATGTTTCGCTAGAGAAGGATAAATCAGTTCTTTCCTCAATATCTGACTTGTCCGAACGCCTCATTTAAACCTTCATCACAGGGCATGGCACACGATCTTCCTTACAAATGGAGGTGTTACACGGCACTGGGTGAGCTGGCACACCGCAGATAGCACCGGGAGTATTTTGTCACCCTGATATTTCACAGTGTGCTTGTGTCGCACTTGTGACTGCTGTTTGTTCGGGAGGTGTAATGATCCTTTTCAAACAGTGTTACTATAATTAAAGTTTTATATAAACCTTCCTAAAGAAGGGGAAGGGGGAGAGCTGTCTTTGAAACCTGCTTGCAAAGGGATGTCAGAGGGAGAAGGAGAAACGTTGACGCATGCAGCAGTCGCCGCCGCGCTGCCGGGCTTCCTCACGGCGTGGGAGGCTTYGCCTGCCACCACACGAGCAGCAGCTTCCCCTGCCTGCCCGGTGCCCCGCTCCGGCAGCGCTGCCGGCGCCCTGCCTCCCTCCCGCTGCTCCAGACAGTGCCCCCCCACCTTAGCCATGTCCCTGCCCCAAGCTCCGCACAGCTGCAAAGCGGGTTTTTCTGAGCACCCTCACGAAAAGCTGTTCTTTCAGCACGCGTTTTACTGAGGCTGGAAATATCAGAAGCACAAAGATTAAATTGCAGATCTGCAGCACGGTGCTGGCTGGCGCCTCGGGCGATATGTTTGGGTGCTTCTCTGGATTAGCTGAAGCTCTTGACATCGCAGAGCCTGAGCCAAAAGCTGCCCTCCGCGTGCGGCATGCTCCGGCGCCGTGCGGGGCTGCTCGGCGGGGGCTCGCGGGGAGGGCTCGGGCGGTGTGCGCTGCCAGGCGAACGTGCCAGGTGAAAGCAGATGGGGCTGAACCTCGGTTCACACAGGGAAGGGCTACAAAGCAGAGGGGAGCAGATTTGGGCATCCCCTCCGTTTGGATACCGAGTCAGGCTCCGTAAGCCCCTGCGCTGCAGCCGTGCCTGTTGGCAACGGGCAGGATCCGGCCAGAGACAGGCGGTTTGGAAGGTGCCACGGTGGGTGTCCGGGGTGCTCCAGCTAGAAAGGGACATCGGCAGGTCCGTCCCCAGGCCAGGCAGCACCTCACCTCCGCCTGCACGGTGGGTATTGACAAACATCCTCATGACGGCACATGCTGCAGCCCGAGGGGAACAGAAATCACAGGCTTTTAAGTGCAGGAGGAGGGATTTACGATCCGGTGCTATTAGCATTTGGCACGACTCCCCCGCAGCACATCACTCGGGCACCGAAGCTCAAGAGATTTATGGGAGGTCAGGGTTGGGGGGGGAACATGTAATCCCTAATAGCGTCGCACTATTTCTCTGCAGGCAGAAAGGGCTGCGACAGCGCGATGGACTCGAAGATAAGCAGATTATTTTGTCCTGCCTCACAGAGGAGCGCCGACCCCCCACTTGCCGAGCCCAAGGTTAAGGCTGAATTAACCTCCAGGAAAGGGGTTTGCGGCAGAGGACAGAGGGTGCCGCGCAGTGGAGCTTCTCCGGCCCCTTCGCACCCGGCAGGGCTCGCACGGGTCCTGCGAGGCGGACGGAGCTTCTCCCGCAGGACTGTTTTGGGGAGATGCATCACGGCCACCAGCCCGAGAGAGGACAGAGAGTGACGATGCAGGGAGATAGTCACTGCGAGCATTCGCATACCCTGGGAGCGAGCGAATTACAAAAATCTAGACAGACGCAAGAAGACAGACAGACAAGTTAGAAGAACTCAAAGACTGTCCTTGAACTAAGAAAGTCAACCCCCTTCATCAGAGCCAGCTGAATTACGTGTGATAACACCCACTCCACTCCACACAGACCCCAACTCGTTAGGAGCGATACGTCATTATCAGCCCAGGGAGACAGAACCAGACGAAGCAGTGAGATGGACGAGACCGTGAAAATGCGCCGAGCGGCCCCGCAGCACCCACCTGCGTGGGCTGCCCACTGCAGCCGCCTCGGCAGCAGCGCTGGGAAGCGGTGCAGCAGCGAGCAAACCTGAACTAGTGATGCAAAATATCCAAGGGCCGCGGAGACAGCCCTGGGGGTGGCCGATATGGCGGGCCAAGCACGCGGCGTTCTGCAGGCCGAGCGGCATGCCTACGTTTTGGGATCAAAGCAGTGACAGCTCGCACAGTTTGGGTATTTGCTGGGCACTGAAATGTGAGTAGATTCAGCTACTCAGATTGTAAAGCCTGCAACAATAAAGTTATCCTCAAAGGGCAACTTTCAACCCCCTCGGATTTTTCTTTTTTCCTTTCCCTTTGCGTTCTATCATTCACAAAAGATTGCAGATAAAAGTCTGTGAGGGAAGATGACTGTGTGAGGGTGCAGCAAGGGGAAGCAGAGCTCTGACTCTGCACCCCCCTGTCCTGCACTGGGTCCCCCCCACCCCGTTGCCCCTCTGAGGCTTCAGGGTATTCAACTCGATAGCCCAGGGAAGCCCACTGCCTTTCTGATCCGTCCATCCCTGCCAAGAGCTCCCCTCCCCGTTTCCCAAGCCCCCGACTGGCCAAGGGGCTTTATTTGAGTTAGCTCTTACCTCCGCCCACCTGGGGCTGAGCTGGAGGAGGAAAACACCAGGCAGAGAAAAACCCAGGAGCTTTCTCAACGCCGCTGAGCACGCTTGTTACAGAGAGACCGGTATTTATTTATTTAAGCATGTGACAAACCGAGTCAGCCTTATCTGACCAAAACACTTTGCTGATCAGACTCAGGAAAGCATCCCGGGCAGCAGAGCCATCCTGGCGCGGCGTGGAGAAACGCCGGCGGACCCACCGTGGTGTTCCGAGACAAGAAATCACCTTGGAGTTCAAAGGCTGGGGAAGGAGATAGTCACCTGGGAAACCAGAGCCGTGCTGGTGCCATCCCCAGGGACCCGGTCCCGGGAAGATTCTGGCCGCTCGCCTGGCAGGGAGGCACCCGAGTGTCCCAGCGGAACCGCGGGCAGGGAGATGGAGGCATCTCCCCGGGACGGCTGCTCCAGCCGAAGCAGCAACCTCAGGCTCCTGAGCCTAGCTCAAGCTTTATGAAGTCACTTCTTATTCACAGTTGTGGGGAGGAAGGAATTTGCACAGCTGGATGGCGGTCCCTGGGTGCATTCCCATCGCCCCCTCCTTTTCCCTTAAACACACGGATTGCAGAYCCACCAGCCAGTTCCACGAACAAAATGCCTTTTACAGGTATTTGTTTCAGTGCTGTGGGCTGACGTGTCCATGATAGGCACACACTCGGAGCTCTGAGCAACGCTGCAGAGAGGGTTTTGCAGCCCTCGCGTACCTGCAATCGTGGACCGGGGGGACAGTAAACCCCCCGAGCCAAGCAAACGCCGAGCGCAGCCGCGCTGCAGCCCGCTAGCTACATCGGAGTGAACGGGACCCGGCAAAAACCAGCGTATCGCTACTGAAAGCTCAGACAATTTGCCTCAGCTGCCCAATGACATTACGCTGCGGCAACTTTGAGCCGTASCATTAAAAGTTATCTTTCTTTCCTGCAGTAACAGAAAGCACAACACAGAGATGAAAGTATTTACAAGCCCAGAAAAACTCCCCTRCCGTGCATTTACAAAGCGTGGCTGGCGGCCGACGAGGTGGGAAGACATCCCTTAAACCCACGGCCCTGCCACCGCTAAGAGGATGGCAGCGGGCCCCGCACGAGAGCCTGCCCCGCAGCCGGGCCACCGTGGCTCAAAGCCCCCGCGGCCCCACCAGCGCGCCCGCTGAGCCGGGAACGCCGCGGCACCGCACGGCCCCGCCGCCACCGGGGAGGCCGAGATGAAAGTTGCCCCTTAAAGTTTGTTGGCTTGCTTTTCCCCCCGTGAGCCGGTAGGAATTATCTGCTGGCACAGAGCCTGAACGCTGCTGCTGCCTTTTCTATATATACACACACATATATATATATTTATAAAAACCCCAACTTAGAATTGATGATGCCTGGTATGAAGCAGTTTGTCACCTGTGCTTTTATGATTACAGCAACTAAGGGGAAAAAGATGTCCTTTCAGATAAGCATTGCAAGGGGGTAAAAAAAAAAAAAAAAAAAAAAGGAGTTTTCAAAGGGTCTTTGTTCTCTTGAAGTGCTCTCGCTCCTGAAGCCAGCAGATTTCTCAGAGGAGGGGGAGAAGGTAGGATTGAAAAACAAAAGGTGTCCTCATTTTCAAACTGTTTCATATTAACAGTCACCAATTATGGAATTTGCCTTGACTAATGTTTCAGGCCATTTTATCACCCTCGATGTTTACAATTGGACCCTAAATTAGGATTAATTCTCCAGGAAAACGTTGTGAGCTAAACAGGTGATTTCTCACTCTAGAGCTCCGGTGATGTCCTCATTACTAAAATAATCATTTACTTTTTAACATTTATATGGAGAGATTAAAGACCCTGAGGCACCTTTCACGGGTCGCCCCGGGCTGTGCTTTAGGGAGGGACGGAGGCCAGGGGCCGGTGGGGACCCCCSGGTCCCAGCGCGGGAGCCGGGCTCTGCCGGGGTGCTCGGAGGCTCTTACCCCCCCCGGCCGGCAAGGGCACAGCTCGGCGTGAGGAGGGGGCCGGGGATGCTCTCGGGGCACACGGCTCCGTGCAGCCCCTGTGCCGGGTTCCCTCCCTGCCAGGTGCCCTAAACACGCCAGGGTCCTCCCGATGACTAGACAGTGAGGTGGTATTATTTATTAAACAGTTGGTTTAAGAAATTTTCTTAATAGAAATTTCATTAGGAGCGTTAGGTATAGATAGTCACCGGCCCAGAACCTACAAGTAATTATGTTTAATTATTATGCTGGTATGTTTGGAATAACGATAGCTCTCGAGCACTGAGATTAAGCAGCGGAATCAATTGGAACAGGAGCTATTTATTTTTTTGTCTTAACAGTTCCCCTTCATTCTTAATTGGTTTTCGCATTTCTCAGCCATCGGTAAGAGCCGGCCAGAGACTCGGTGCCACGTCCAGCCCTGGCAGAGGCCCTTCCCCGTGCGATGTGCTCTCCCAAGCAGAGGATGGCTGGCAGAAGAGGAAGGGGAGCGCTCTCCCGGAGCAGGAGGGTGCTCACCCACGGAGCAGGAGGCAGGGATGGGTGGGAGCCAGAGGGAAGCCTGGCTGGGGCAGCACGCCCGGTGCGTCCCACCTCGGCTCCTCGCAGAGCCCGACACACACCTTGCCTGAAAACACCRGGTATTTCACTCTGCAAAGTGGCTTTGCGGATGGTTTACTTATTTTCAGAGAGCAGTTTGAGCCCCCTGCCTAGGAGGAGTTGCCCAGAGCAGGCAGGGCTCTGCATTTCGGCTCCCAGCCGAGGAAGCTTCCCCYGACACGTTCCTTTTGTGCCAGCCAAGGGGGTACTGAGCGGGAGCACGTGGGCAGCGCCAGCCCAGCGCAGCCCCTCGGCCCCTGCCAAGGGCGCCCGCTACCCCCCCGCGCCTCCCCAGCCGCACCAGCCAGGAGCCTGGAGGAATTAGAGCGTTTGGGAAGGAAAACAGAGCTACAGAGAGACAATGTTGAATGTAAATATCAGTTAAATATGCATTACCATATGCCTGCGCCTTCGCAGTCTGTTAGGAGGCAACACGAGCCAGTGGGAAGATGCAGGAGCAAAGAGCTGGAGGCTCAGAAGAGCGCACTTCTTCCCTGCCAGCCTGGCACCCCCAGCCCGCGCCGGAGCCATCGCTCGTGGAAATCGGCCGCCGGGGATCTGCTCCCGCTTTCCTCCCCAACGAGGGCAGCCCGCTGCCGGCCCGTCGCCCTGCCGAGGCTGCGGCCCCGGGGCCGGGACAGAAACCTCTCTCCCGRGGTGAAGCAGAGGAGAGGGGCAGCGGCGTTGCTGCGCCCACCCAAAGCCACGGGTGCTGTTAGCCCAGGCAGAGGACCTGCAGCATCCCTGGCGAGGGATCCCCTTCCAGTGGGAAGGGGACGAAGCAGTTTCCCAACCGCTACCACACAGGCAGTTGTGACAGCGATCCCCCTGGGAGGGATACCCCCCCAGTGAGGGATACCCCCCTGTGAGGGATACCCCCCCCGCGAGGGATACCCCCCTGTGAGGGATACCCCCCCCGCGAGGGATGCCCCCCGGCAGGCTCCCTGGCTCTGACAGCAACGCCCTGCCTGGGCGCAGGTCTGCGTGAACACGGAGCCCAGATGGCAACTGTGGCTGTCTAATTATGCATGCCTGCTAGGGATACCCCCCGGCAGGCTCCCTGGCTCTGACAGCAACGCCCTGCCTGGGCGCAGGTCTGCGTGAACACGGAGCCCAGATGGCAACTGTGGCTGTCTAATTATGCATGCAGACGATATTAGCCCAAAATGTTTGATTCTCACTGGAGTTTCGGAGGCGGTCAGACAGCAAGCCCGCTCAGGGTGCAGGGATTACGCAAATGGGATAATTTGCTAGCAGGCGGTGCTGCGTAATTCCATCTTTTGCTTCGCGCCGGCTCCCGCTGCCTCTGCCTCATCCCCACACCTTGCCCTGCTGCTCGCAGGCCGCAGCACTTGGCATCCGCTTCCAGCCCCCGGAGCACGGCTCGGCTCCGCTTTGTGCGGAGCACAGCGGGAGGCGGCTCTCTGAAGGGAGAATTAGGAGAATCCCGGAGGAGAGGAGGAACAGTTTGGGGCAGGATTGCATCCCCTCCCTGTGAAAGCAGCCGTTTCRCGCCTTCCTCACTGCCACCTCCCAGCGTGACGGGGCTTTTCAAACGGCGGGGGACCAAGGTGGGGTCTGGGCATTCACCCTCCCTTTCACAGGCCAGGGTTAAAAGGGAGAAAAGAACCCAAAGAGAACCTTTTAAATCCCAACCCACCTTTACCAGCTGCCCCACACCTAACAAAGCCAAGCGCCGGCCCCTCGCCCACAGAAACGCTACTGATGCCCACATCCTCGCGCCGCGCCGCAGCCGTCTGAGGGGCCACCAACCCCTTCCCCTGCCCCCCGGCAGAAGCGGCCCTCTCCATCCAGGCTGCGCGGGCAGCTGCTGAAGCCCGCGTGATCCACCTGCGGGGAAGGACGGCTGCTCTCCCACATCCACCCAGCACCCTTAGGTGTGGACCCCGACCTGACGGGGCCGCCAGTCCCGGAACGCAATTATCCGCTTGCTTAAATTCCAGCACATTTTCAAGTGCTTTGGTTAATTGGAAATGTATTAAACATGGGTTTATGAAAGTTAAACATGTACTTAAAGGCTTTGCTGAACTGGGGGTGCAGCCGGGCAGCATTGCCCGCACAGGAGGGGTGCAGCCCTGCCAARCTGCGCCCCTCGGTGATGGCACAGCCCTGGGCGGAGGCGGGGGGCAGCCGTGCCAGGGGGGCTCTGCGGGTACCACTCCCCCAGAAGTGAGCTTCGGCCCTCCGCTTAGTGCCCGCCAGCGAGGCCATGTAAGCGAAGGGATAATGAACGGTTGTTTATTTTGCTATCCGTCRGCTGTCATCAGATTTAATGGGTGCTTTACCAGGTGTCTCGGTGCAGCGGAGCAGCGGCCTTAGCCAGAGCAGCCGCCTGCGAGAYGCGGGAGGACAGTCCCCTCGCACTCGCTCACGCCAGCCAAGGCTGTACCTGCGCTGTACTTCTGTCATTACCCGCGTGTTTTCTCTAGAGCTCCTTTTCCAGGCTGATTCTCTTTAATCCTGCCGCTCRACAACTGAGAGCAAAGTAATTCAGCAAAGAGGGGAAAAAAGGGAAACTATTGGCCCAGCATGGCATTACAGGGGCTCCAAAACTGCCACGTTTCAGGTGGTTTTCCTGCTGGTTTCTGATCTAGGAATCTCCAGAGATTTCGTGTCCCAGGTTACGGGGAGTGTCTGGGACCAGCAGTGCTGGGTACCGAGGAACGTAACTCACCGTCACCCCATCAGTCGCAGCTGCACGGTGCGAGGACCACGCGGCAGGAGCCGAGCTCCCCAGGTCCTGCCTCTGCTCTCGCATGCAGGGATGCTCGCAGAAGCTGGGACGGGCTCTGGGAGAGCCCGTCATCCCAAAATCGGGAAGGGGAGTTGTGAGGACAGACCACCAGCCTCCAAAGCCACGTGCACCTGAGGTCCAAAGCATAGGATGTCTTGCTGGTGCTGGGGTTTCCCAAGCACCACGCAGCCCTGCAGCTGGGGTAACAGGCACTGCTCTGCTGCCAGGGCAGCGTTGCTCTCCAGACCAGCTGAGGGTCCGCATCCATCCCGCCAGCTCCATTGCACCTCTCCAGCAATCCTCAGTTGTTCTTAGATACAAGCAACGGGATTCTAAAAAAGCCCAGTATTTCTCCAAAAGCTTATTGAGTGGTTGCATTGGTGGCTGTGTTATGACGACATACCCATAGGTTCCCCACCGCATCTCCACGTGCAGGACCCGCATCCCTCCCCCCAGGTGCCCTCCGACGCTGCACGGCCGGGCCGAAGGGACGGTGCTGCCGCCAGCCTCGGCGGCCCGTCTCTTTGCAGTGTGAAAATACTTTATCGGGTTACGCAGATAAGCCTTTCCTGACTCAATCTTGAGTGAAGGGCTTTTAAGAGGTGATGGTGAGCAGGGAGAGGAAAAAAAAAAAAAACCACAACAAAAGATAGACTGCAGCAGCAGCTTTACACCTCTCCCCAGGGAGGGTCATCCTTAGAGAAGCTGTTCCAGGAAAGCGAATTGACACAGGCAATTACTGGGATGTCCAAAGAAGTCGGGTCCAGTGAGTCCCTGCAGCTTAGTAGCCACAAGCAGCATCAGTAAAATATAGACACATATTCACGTGGACCACGTTTTGCTGTCCGAAAGCCCACAGCCCCGGCTCTCGCCGACGCGACGGGCCAGTTCCCCCTCAGCCCTCCACCAGTTTCCTCGGATCAATACACGCCTCAAGGCAAGCACCGATGCTCAAGCTGGCAGTCATGCTGCACCACTCGGTTTTTCTTGAACCGTGAGAGCTGCGCTTAAGGGCCCTGGTGGGATCGATGCGCAGGCTACCCCGCTGCGGCAGGGACCCCTCCCGCGCCCGGCGGGGACAGACGATGTGRCCCCGTGCGCCCCGCTGTGCTCCTCCCTCCGAAACCAGTGCCAAGCACGGGCAAGCTGTACCTGCRTCTGTCAGGGTGGCGGGCACAGCCCCTGCATCCTTTCACGGACAGCCAAAGCCCTCCTCAGGAGGGGCACGGGTCARATCCGGCCCCCGGACCGTGCCAGTGAGGGGTACCAGTCACACCAGCAAGGGAAGGGCTGGCCCGGGTAGCATTGATAGGCAAGAAACAGCACTGTTCGGGCTGGAGAGAGCTGCAGCGTTTGACCTCGCTTTGTTCTGCTTCTCTTTGCAACTCTCTGCAGTTTTTGGCCACTCTCCAGTTTCTCCAGCCATTTTTCAACTCTCCTTTTCAAAAGCGGGCTGGGGACAGCCCGGCAGCAGCAGCAGCTCCGCAGTAATAAACCCTGCGCTGAGCGCGGGGGGAGCGCCCAGCCCGGCAGTGCTGCGAGGGGGGACCGGCGCCAGCCCCCCGGGCAGCGCTCCCCGCAGGCGAGGGGTGCCCGTCCCACCCCAGCGCCTTCTCCTCTCAAATCTTTTGGCAGGGACACTGCCAACTCTAATTGCAATTTCCATTCTGGTGGCTGCGCTCTGCAGGCAAAATAGGTTCTGTCTATATAATGAGTCACTCCTGAATATCAATCTACGCAGGATAAAATGGAGACAATAGCTGCTTACATGCATAGTGAGTTAATTACGAGCATCTGGTATTAATCTTGCTATCAGACTGCTAATTGCTCCTTCTCCTCCACAAAGGCGTGCTGGAGGTGAAGCGGCTCAGCCGCCCTTCCCCGAGCCCCGACTCCTTCCCCATCGGAGGTCTGGGCTCATGGCTCCGCAGCGGCTGGGAAAGCGTTCCCGGGACAGGGCTGCGCCCAGGCGTGCCGGTACGCGCCCAGYGCCCGCGGCCAGAGAGGTGCAGACCCGGGGAAAGGGCAGCCGCAGAGGAGGATGAGCAAGCCGACAACCTCCTTTCTGGCTGAAGGCACCTCCCCACCATAGTAAATACAGTCTCTTCCCACCGAGGCCGTGGGGCAGAGGGCAGGGGGGCACAGCACGGGAGGGAAGGGGTCCCGAAGGGTGCCAGGCTGGCAGGCAGAGCCGCTGGGAGGGCGGGCAGCCTCCCCGGGGCAGCCACCTCTGCCCGGGCCCGGCCAGCGCTGCTGCGGGCGACTGAAGCCTTTCGGGGGGGGCTGGTGCRCGGGAGGGATGTCGAGTTGCACTCTCGAGGGCGAGGACTTGACATCTCGCGTGTAATGAGGAAAGAAAACGCATCGGGAGCGTTTGGGGAAGATGRCAGCAGATCAGGGATGCCTCCTTCTCCCCAGATTTACTCTGTCAAGCGGTCACGCGGGGAAGCGGGAGGAAAGCACCGTCGGCAGCGAGGGCACTGGCAGGCTGGAGGGCCCCGGCCCTTTGATCCGGCAGGTGCTCAGCAATTGCTTTGGACAAGCTCCTGGGGACGGCCTGAAAGGAGAGCAGCCAGCACACCTCGGKTAGCTGCCTAGCAAGGTAAGCGCCGGTGGTCGCCTCTCAGTAGGGAGCTGCCTGGCTTCCCCGGAGCACGGAAACGCGCTGCTCGTGGAAGGCACTGCGGTCTGAGGTGACGGGGATCAGCAGACGGGGGGCACCGACCCCCTGCCCTCGGTCCCCCGTATTTGGTGGATGGGCAGGGAGCCAGCCCAGGCCACTCTTAACCTTTACAAGGCTTTTCTCCGCCAAGGAAGGGGTTGGGGAAGCTCAAACAACAGTTGCCGTAAGGGATGCTGAGGACCTCATCAGCATGTGAATAAAAGGGAGATTAAATCTGAGCCCTGAATATTCACCGTGGGATGTAGGAAATGTTTGCTCCCGTGTTCTGAAAAGCCTGAGAGGAAAACCACCCCCACACAG
The DNA here is from genome assembly GCA_030449065.1 of Oceanodroma leucorhoa. Classification (NCBI taxonomy): domain Eukaryota; kingdom Metazoa; phylum Chordata; class Aves; order Procellariiformes; genus Oceanodroma; species Oceanodroma leucorhoa. The sequence goes on from JASVER010000188.1 coordinate 964,619, forward strand.
TTTCCTCCTCTTTGTCCCCATCCTGCTGCTGCTGGATCGGTGCCCTTTGGTCCCCAGTTYGGGCAGCGGTGGGACAGGCAGCACTGACCAGTCCTGCCGCTGCATGCGGAGCCCACCAGCCCCCCCGGATAAGCAGATTTCATGCTTCAGGCTGCGAGTTGATCTCCCCTAAAGGTCAGGGAGACTTTCCAATCCCCGTCCCCCCGGGACACGGCTGTCCCGGTGCTCCCGCACCTTGGTGGGAGACCAGGTCTGAGCACAGCTTGTGCTCCTCGCAGCCAACCAGCCCTGCTATTTTCCATCGAAAACCCCTGAGTCCCCTGCCTGAAGCTGGCAGGCGTAATTTGCAGAATACATAAAACCTTTACAAAATGGACAAAGGCGCCTGTTGTGGTTTTTTTTTTTTTTTTTTTAAATTAGCTCCCTTTTTCCATCTGCCTGAAATCTAAGTTTCTCGGTGCCTTCGCAATGCCATGGTCCCCCCTCCCAGCACAAGCAGGAGAGCTATTTCCAGGACTCCCGTCGTGGCTGCCGCACACCCGTGTTGCACCTTCCTGGTTCACAAGCACTGACGGGCTCCGCCGAGCGTGCAGGGTCCCCAAGCCCATGCCCTCTCCATCCCAGGGCCTCAGGACCCCCGCCGAAGGAGCCAGGGCAGCAGGCTGAAAGTTTTGTCACCGGAAAGCAGAGGTCCCGGTGCCCTCTGGCTCAGGTGGCCCGAGCTAACCAGGGCACGGTGCCTGCTCCATCCCTGCCTGGCCATCAGCACTGCCCGTGGCTCGGAGGCAGCCGAACAGCCACTCGCTCCGCATCCCGCGTCCCGCTCCCCCACGCCGGGCTGAGCCCCGCCGCCTGATCTCCCTTACACTGCAGAGCTCCGCTGGAGCCCGGCGGCAGCACCATGGAGGGGAGGGAATTTAGGATATTTTAAGACGCTTAGAAATCTTCCGTATCGATTTCCCCTTCTCAGTAATTAGATGTAGCGATTAGACTCTCCTTCCCAGCGCATCGCCGGGCTGCTTTGAGCAGAGCTTACCGGCGTGTTTACATCGGGGACGCTAACGCAACCTCATCCACATGCACAGCAAACAGCCCAGCTGTATGACCGGAGAAACCTCCCTATGAATCTGGCATCAGGATGCGATATACATAATATATAACAAGCATGTTTATCAGACGATAACACAATGCAGCTGCTGTTAAACGAGCGCACAAGCCTTGAACTGCACAGAAACTTCATGTATTATTTAAAATACTTTCCCATGAATCCTGTCAAATCAGAACCAGCCACTGTGCCCACGAGATTGTGGCCGGGGTACTGCGGTAGCGTCTCTCAGCGGTAAGGCCTGCCGTGCTGCTGCCGGCGGGCGGCACGCTGCCTGCAGCGCCGAGCCCCGCTGCCCGCCGCGGCCGGGAGAGCCGGCAGCCCGGGACCGCACCGCGCACCTCACGAGTGCGAGGCGGTTTATAGAGGACAGCGGGTACGTGAGCTGGAGCCATCCCCAGAGAGAGGGCTGCGATGCTGGCAGTGAAACCGAGTGYCCAACGGCACCGGCAATGAAATGCAATATTTTTTAATAAGGGAAGTAAACCAAACTTCTCCTAAGCCCCTGCAATCAATGTCCTGGGAGGTGAGGGGCTGCAGGAGGAGGTCCCTCGGTTTCCCATTCGTTTCTGAAACCCGTACCTTTTGACAGAGGCTTAGGGACACACTTGGGCGCRAGCCCAGCCATCTCCACTGCTGTTAGCAGGAGGATTCCCAGGACCCGACCAAGCCCTGAGTCACACATTGGAGAAGACAGGCATTAACACACTACGGAGCCTGGAAACCAGCCAGGCTATACGAAACACCGAGTTCCACTGCTGGCAAACACAGCGTGCACTAACGTGTCCGCTACAGCACGGGCTCCTCTCCGGTTCCCAGTGGGAAAGGAGCTCCCATGGTCCCGAGGAACTCTGCTCTGGAGCCATGGGCCACTCTCCCATGAGAAACCTCAACTGGTCAGTTTGTTTGGGGCAATTTTTTTTTTTTTTTTTTTTTTTTTTTTTTACTTACCACCTGTCCTGGTTCTGTCTGGGACAGAGTTAACTCTCCTCCCAGTAGCTGGAGGGGGTGCTGTGTTTTGGGTTTGGTAATGAAAGGAACGCTGATGGCCCACTGATGCTTTGGTTGTTGCTTGCACCAGGACTTTTCAGCCTCCCATGCTCTGCCAGGTGCAGGGGGAGCTGGGGGG